>QJPP01002308.1:0-388817 GCA_003996215.1 Jaltomata sinuosa | reverse complement strand
GCTACTCATTTGTCTAGTCACAGGCATTTCTGTAGACAAGGAAGAGAAAAACATGAATTAGACTTCAAACATCTTATGACCTCGCTCTATTGCACGATCTAGCAAATGAAAGAAGGATAACATTTCCTAAATGTCCCGTAGCCTCATGATTATAGGTATGGTGCACAACACACCCATAAAAAAGACTCTACTAGACACGGCTTGTAGACTCCCTGGGATTCGACGTGCTCTGATACCAAGTTTGTCACGCCCCAAACCATGGGAGGCATGACCGACACCCGGAGCCCCAAAAGGCCGAGGGTGCAAAAATAGAGTGTATCTCTGTTGAACCTGCTGGGGGTCTGAGACCGACAAGGTCTCTAAGAATTACAATTGGAAACACTGAAAGCTCAATAGTAGTTAAGCAACTCAAGGCCTATCAGGCTATTATCATAGTAGATAACTAATAACAACGCCGACAAGGCCATACCCAACACTGATGTACATATACACGTCTACAAGCCTCTAGGAGTAAGTAAAATATCTCATATCCAGGACAGGGCCCTGGACTACCCATAAGCTGTACATATACATAAACTGGTCAAAATATAAGCTAGACCTCTGACTCGTCAGCTCCAGGAAGAATGGAGCTTACCAAAATGGCTGAACTCTGCAACTCCTACTGAAGAGGTCTATCTAGGTTTCTGTCTGGACCTGCAGGCATGAATGCAGCGCCCCCAGGCAATGGGGACGTCAGTACGACAATAATGTACTGGCATGTAAGGTAGAAGCATAAAAACAAGTCGCAAGTAGTAAATCTGAACAAGATATAATATGAAACTTGTAAACTGTAATTGGTAAGGCTCGTTAAGCTCTTTCTCCTTTATTCTTTTTTGAATAAAACACATGCATTAACTCACACCACAACTCACTCTTTATAACCCACGGTGAACCAGAATAGTGCCTCGGTGCACCCTATATATAATAGCCTCAATATGGCAGTTTCGCCTCGGCGCACACTATGTATATAATTGCCTCAATATGGCAGTAGCACCTTGGTGCACACTATGTATATAATGGCCTCAATATGGCAGTAGCACCTCGGTGCACACTATGTCTATAATAGCCTCAATATGGCAGTAGCACCTCGGTGCACACTAACACGCAAACCACGCATAATAAGTGTATTACTAGATTGACCTTCAAAGCTATTCTTGTTATTTATGAAGGTTCATTTAGATAACCTCTTTAGCCTTGGCTTACTAGGTGTTGGACTCAACATACCAAACACATATAAATGGGGATTTGACTTTCTAACTTTCCTTGTATACTTTCTAAAGCTTGATTAGAGATCACAATACAAAGAAGAAACTCGACAAAAGGATAACTTACGTTTCGTGCAAAAAGAATCGGATTTATATAAGAAGGCGACTTGAATCACCATAATGTATAAATTAGTTCCTTAAGACTTGTTGAGTTACCAAATCAGCTCTCTTACAACAAAATACTCAAATTCCTTCTTTCGGAGATTTAGAGTTCTATTCCTAGATTCATGCCGATAAGGAATAAAGAAGCCTTAACATACCTCGTTCTTTCCGAAGATTGCGCTTACCACAACTTGGAATTTCCTTTATTAAGTTAATCTACAACACAAGGGTATAATGAAGCTAATATTAGCTCTTAAACCTGCTGCAACACTCCCAAAACAGTAGCTAAACATTTCCCGGGCAGATTTACGTATTTTGCATTAATTAAAGGTGTATCGTCACACCTTTCTCCCCTTATCCAATGCACATCACACACACACCAACCTACTGCCTCCAATAATACAAAACACATCAAACAGCCCCTACACAACTCACCATGTCGAAATACAATGGCAACACATTGAACCCACGGCTTCCGATCGCCGTCCCGTGAGTTCTTAACAACAATTCAACAACAATTGTCTATCCGAACTTCAATCCAAAAATATTATCATGGGCAGAGTACTTACCACACTTGAAGGGGTGTTTTTATCCTCTTTTTATTGATGCTTTAAAAGCTTAAGTACCCCCTACACATACACCAACAAGAGAAGAAGAAATCTCTTAATTGTGACACAATTTCCATGTGTTAAATCATAAGAAAGGGCTGCCATAGTTCATGTCTTTCTTACCATAGGATATCCTAGCTATATGTAGTAGATTAATACCAAGATAACAAGTTGTTGAACTCACCTTAAGCTTCAATTAATCTTGGTCTTCTTAGAACCCTAAAGGGAGAGAAGGGCTGCCAAAAAGAAATGAGATAAGAGAGAATTTTCCAGCTTTTTGTGATCAACATTGATCAGCAAATGGCCTATATAAAGAGACCTTTTTGGCCGACTTTTTTGAGTATATTTGGGCCAAAATGGGTCAAGAAACTTGGGCCAAAATTACCCTTTGCTTGGGCCTCAAAAGGGTTAAGTTTTGGGGCTGATTTTGGGCTTCTCTTGGGTCAAAATGTGGTCAATATTGGTGGCTAACTTTTGTAGTTGTGTGGGCCAGATTTGGTTGTGCTTTGATGGGCCAACTTTAAGCTTCATTTGGGCTACCATTAGGTCTAATAATCCATGGTGTTGCTGCCCGTAATCGGCCCTCGGAACTTAGTTCGTTAGCGTAGGTAGGTGAGGCACCTACTTGTCACCTAAGAGCTTAGATAAGTCGAGCAAGTACCTCACTTGTTTTATCTCATTTTCAAAACCCTCCTCCTTATAATTTAACTTAACACTTATATACATTTGACCATTTCAAATTCTAGGCCAAAGTACCCCTTCACAATCTCGAGCTCAAATACCTTCGTCGATATTTACTTAGTCACATAGGTTTTGAAAGGTATGGGGTGTTATAGCACTGGTCCGACCACTGAAATGGGACATCCTTCCTAGTCAGCATAGTCAAGGGTGCTGCTATGGAAGAAAATCCCTGAATGAAGCGTATGTAGTAACCTGCTAACCCAACAAAGCTGCGGACCTCAGTAACAGTAGTAGGTCTAGGCCACTCACAAACCGCTGAAATCTTTCCCGGATCAACCCTAATCCCATCCTTAGACACCACGTGCCCTAGGAATGCAATTGACTCAAGCCAAAACTCTCACTTTGAGAACTTGGCATAAAGCCGATGATCTCTCAAAGTCTGGAGTATAACCCTCAAGTGCTGCTCATGCTCATCTATACTACGCGAGTATACCAAGATGTTGTCTATGAAAACTATCACAAATGAGTCTAAATACGGGCCAAGAACCCTGTGCATCAAGTTCATAAAGGCTGCGGGGGCATTAGTCAACCCAAAAGACATCACCAGGAACTCATAATGACCATAACGTGTCCTGAATGTTGTCTTAGGGATGTCCTCCGCCCTAATCCTCAAATGATGGTAGCCGGACCTCAAATCAATCTTCGAAAACACGACTGAACCCTGAAGCTGGTCAAACAAATCATCAATCCTCGGCATCGGATACCTATTCTTCACTGTCACCCTATTCAGCTGTCGATAATCAATACACTTGTGCATCGACCCATCCTTCTTCTTCACAAAGAGAACAGGAGCACCCCACGGTGACACACTAGGTCTAATAAACCCCTTAGCTAACAGATCCTGGAGCTGCTCCTTAAGCTCCCTCAACTCAGCAGGAGCCATACGATAAGGAGAAATAGAAATGGGCCTAGTGCCTGGCTCTAACTCAATAGCAAAATCAATATCTCTCTCAGGTGGAAGGCCTGTCAGGTCGGTAGGAAACACATCGAGGAAGTCTCTAACCACAGGAACATACTCAGGAGAAGTAGGGTCAGCACTAACATCTCGGACGTATGCTAGATAAGCTAAACACCCACGGGAAATCAACTTCCCAGCTCGAAGACAAGAGATGATCCCAGATGGTGCATGGCTAACAGAACCCTGCCACACAACCGGGGATACACTGGGCACAGCTATGGTAATGGTCTTGGCATAACAATCCAAAACCACACGGTGAGGGGATAACCAGTCCATGCCCAGTATCGCATCAAAATCTATCATATCAAGAATCATCAAATCACCCCAAGTCTCTGAATCACCAACAGATAACATACAAGATCTCACAATCCGATCCACTACTAAAGAATCTCCTACTGGGTTGAAACAGAAATAGGAACAGATAATGGCTCACTAGCCAACCCCAAACAAGGCACAAAGTAGGCAGATAAAGCCATAGCAGACTGATGGAACACAGAAATTGTACCTGTAATCACAGCATCTGAGGCCTCTGCCTCTGGTCTCCTAGGGACTGCGTAAAACTGACGACGACCTCCACCTGCCCGACCGCCATCCCTACCACCTACTCTAACGCGCGGAGCACTACCTCTACTCTGACTACCATTCCCTCTAGCCAGAGGCTGAACTGCTCGTAAAGGCTCGGCCAACTGAACTGTACCCTGCTGAGGGCAATCTCTAGCAAACTGACCAATCGCACCACAAGTAAAACAAGCCCCTAACGGCCTACTCAGTCGAGATGAACCAACAGATCCCGTATGACCACCACGACCTGATGCCCCAGAAACTGTACCCCTCGAAGACTGGCCGCTATAGCCCTGATGGCTGCTCTGACCCTGCTCGAGCTGGGTACTACCAAAAGTCTGAAGGGAAGCCTGAACCGATCGGCTGGACTGACCCTGGTACTGCTGTGGCTGATAACTCCGGCTCCACTGGCCAGGACCTCTACCACCATATCTGGAACCACTATAAACACCCTGATGTCGAGGCCTTTTATCTCTGGACCCCTGATCATGTCGCTGTAAGTCCTCCACAGTACGGGCATAGTCTACGATAGCCTGAAATGACCGACCACTGGCGATCAATATCTCAGCTGGCTGCTTGATCTCTGGCCTCAAACCCCATATAAATCTGCGAATCCTATCTGCCTCGGTAGGAATGATCATAGCTTCGAACAGTGCTAGCTGATGAAAATGGGTCTCATACTCCGAGATAGTCGTAGATCCCTGCATAAGGTGAGTAAACTGCTCCCTGCGACGCTCACGATCACTCTGAGGTAGGAACTTGGCCATAAAGGCCTCATAAAACTCAGACCAGGTCAAAGGAGGTGACGATGGTGGTCTACAAGTAACCTGGGCCCTCCACCATAACTTCGCTTGGCCCTCCAACTTATAGGTAGTATAACCAACTCCATGAGTCTCCAACAAACCCAAATGATGTAACATCTCCTCACAGGTAGTAATAAAGTCATGTGGATCTTGTCCAGAAGTACCAGCAAATCTCGGAGGTGCTAACCTAAAAAACCTACCCAACGCCTTCTGCTCTGACTCTGTCATAGCTGGGCGAGGAGCAAGAGGTTGTGCAACAGATGGAAGCGAAATGACCTCCGCACGGGGAGCCATAGTAGCAGGCTGCGCTCCTGAGCTCTATGCACCCAAGGCTGTCCCCTGAGCGGATGTCTGCGCTACCTAAGAAGGCCGCTCTCCAATCACACCGAAAAGTTGTAATAGTAATCCCCGAATATCTGGAGACTGAGCTGCGGCTGGAGCTGGCACAGAAGTGGGCACTAGAGCTGGTACTGGAGCTGGTGCTAGAGCTGGCACTGGAGCTGGTGGTACCTGGGCTGCCCCCTGATCCACATGCTTCTCGGGTTCTATCTCCACCCTAGCAGCTCTAGCAGGTGCCACTGATCGAGGGCGTCCTAGACCCCTAGCTGGAGTGGGAGGCTCATCTCCGCGTGATGCCGATGATCTCGTACGAACTATCTGCGGATGAATGAAGTAGAACAAATGAGATTTCCAGAAATTTCAAGGGCTCTACGCATGACACAGAAGCAACGAAAGAGTCAAATTTCCTAAAATGCCACTGTAGCCTCCCAAAGATTGAGTACGGACGTCTCCGCCCTGATCCGTAGGACTCTACTAGACATTGGCTCCTATACCGATGGCACCGGTGAACCTAAAGCTCTGATACCAAGTTGTCACGACCCAATTTCTCGGTCATGATGGCACCTACAACCCCCGGTAGGTGAACCAATCCTCGTAGCCCAGAACAGTTAGTAATGGGCTACTATCTAATAAATAAGGGAACAAGACGAAAAGAATAGATAACAGGGATGTATATACATACATATACGGAAACTAAACCAAACCCCAAGACCTGGTATCATAGTATAGAGCCAAACTACATACATGGAGTGCAAATAATATAAGGATAAAGTACATGAACCAAAAGATAAACTAAAGCTGAGCTCCGATCGCCAAGAGCTCACCCTCAGTCTGAAGTAGTCCCCAACAGATCTCCAGGCATGAATCACAATGATCTAACAGCGATGGCCCATGCTAGGATCTGCACCCAAAGATGCAGGGGGGTAGGGTGAGCACCAAATGCGAAGCATAAGGTACCCAGTAGGTATCATAGGCCGACTGGGCACATATAAGATAAAAGAATAGTAACAGACAAAATAGAAGCAAGCAGTCACAGAAATCAACGAAAGGTACACAGGAACTAGCCCAGAGGGAAATCAACAGAACCACATGTGAGGCCAGTAAGCTGAATATACACACCATAGGCACAGGTGAAAGTAAGAAATAACGCACTTGGGGTCCTTGCAACAACAGTGTATACATAATAAGTTTACGAAATGGATGGTATACCGGTAACCTCAAGTGTAAGAAGAGGGAAAGAGTAATAATTGGCATGCTCAGAGACATGAATCAAACTCAACCAATCATATCAATCTCAAATCCAGAAACTAACAGTCTAGCAGTAACCAATTCTATACTTAACCGTAACAGGGAACAATTCTGCAAGTAAATAGCAAGAGTCTACCTATAGTCCCCCGGCCGCCCATACAACCGAGGAACACAAACACGTGAAAACAAACCCTCCGGCATCCCATACTACCGGAGTGTACAATCAACAAACAAGGGTGGAGCCTCAAACAATGAATGATATGATGCATGAAGATCTCAAGTGAAATGGTATCTCTGTATGTACCTCCTCTGGTGCCTATCGGGCCCAGCAGGTAGGTTCCATGGAAGGACATTGGCCGTATACCTCTACTCCACCGTATACCCTTCCTCCGGCACACGCAGCCCGCAGCCCCTGGCCCGGATGGCAAGGTCCATGGAGGTCCCAGACCCCATACTAAAACTCAGTATCAAAACATGTCGTCTGGAAGCAAGTCCGGGTTCAAGATAGAGACCCAGTCTCGAATATGCATGCCCAGACCCTGTGCAGGACTAAAGTAGTAGGAAAATATCTCAAAAACCCCTTTAAGGGTGCCCGGGCATAACCGGGTCTAAACAGTAGAAAGTCATCTCAGGTACTCGATCCGATCGAGGCTAAAAATCATCTCAAGTAGCAAGAAAACTCAACTAGCACTCCGACCCTGCCGAGTCTAGCGTTCATCGTAACACTGGTGTTTTAAAACATAATTTTACTTTCCTTTACCCAGGAATATTCACAAGTTAAATCAAATCATTTTCAAATCATTTCCATTAAAAACAGGCCCCCGGGGCCATGCAAGGTGAGAAAATGGTGCTAGTAGGCCCGAAGCCAAAACCATAGTAAAACATGGATAAAACCTCTTTGTATGCATGGAAATGGTATGATCACACACAATAGCTGCCCAGCAGCTCACAATCAACCTATCAACCCTGCACAGGCCCACAGCTACTCAGCAAGCATAACCAGCCTAGAAGGATAATTCTATGCCCGGGACTCGCGGGCATTCCCAAAATCCCACCTTCTATGTTCCAGAGTCAACAAGGCCTCACAGGACCACAAGGGTAAATAAAATATATCGGCAAATACTACAAGCAACGGAGGAACAAAAGTAGGCGGACATGAATAAAGCGGTCAAGGTCTGTGGTACCAACCTAATGAACCAACCCAAGGAAGCCCATTAATACAATTTTATCCTATATATGCGGAGTCTAGGGAAAATAAACCGTAACCTACCTGTCGTCCGATGACAAGCTGCTAGAACGACGATGTCCATGCTCGAACCGCTCCGAGAAACTCCAAAATGAAATCGAACTTGAAATTAGGCTTGAATAACTTGACGTAGATAATCGACTTTCTTTTCGGTGATCCAATAAATTATCAAGATCTTGCTTATTGGAATCAACTTTTAACGTGACAAATGAATGATATACTGTGGTAATTTTTGCACCAAAATTACGTTCCAAAGAAGTATTATGTAAGTTGGCAGCAATTAACTTTGTAATTTGTTCAAATGATTTAAGTGAATAGGCAGCAATTAACATTGTAATTTGTTGAAATGATTTAAGTGAATGGGAGACTTGGCAGCCTACCAAGTATGAAATATTGTGTGTCCCTCCCCTCCACTTCCACGTGGAAGTGGGGTTGTTTAACACCTCATCACCTACTCCGTTATATTAAATATTTGGGTATTGCATAAATTCGTGATATAATAAATATAACTTTTTAAATATACCATAATTTATAGAAAATTATTTCAAATAAAACCTACTATATTATAATAATAATTTTCAACATAACTAAATTTACTATCTCCGTTAAAATATTACAATGTACAAAAACCTTATAAAATAAATACATATACCATTATATCGTAACAAAAATATTTTTCATAAACCTTTAAAATATTTTAAAAAGGTAATAATAATATAACTTTTTACCAAATTCAACTTTCAAATAAAATATTTTCAAATACACGAGATGTTAATAAATTCTCAAACTTAGGCTCGCAATTCACCAACGTACGATTTTGATACTCAAGAACTCTCTTGGAATCCTCCCTTATATTTTCTCACTTTTTCAGAACTGAACTGGCATTTTAAAACGTGAAGTTGAGGCTTTAAATCGGTTTTGACCCGACCCGGTTCGCGACCCGGTTCGCAACCCGGTTCCTGCCAGACAGTCCGCGGTAAAACAGTCATAACCTTTTAATCCGAGATCAGTTGGACGTGAGGTTTTGTGCGTTGGAAACTAGACTCGTAGACCTTCGATTTGGTATTTTGGGAGACTTCTAACTCTTTATATATTGAGAGAAAGGCTCCGAGACATTTTACCCAAAGTTCAGAAAATTTATTAAAGAACTTACGATAACTTTTGCCGACTTGCTTGTCTTCAAAACTTATAATGCGACCAAACAAATGGACCCGACACTGAAATACCGGTCCTGACGAGCCTTAAGTGACTTGGGGCCACTACCAACAAGCTCTAACGGTTCACGAAAAACGTACACGTGGAAATAACCGGAAGGGTCATTACAAATATGATCAAATAAATTAAATTATAATTTTTAAGCAATTCTAATTGTTTGCATATGGTTCATATAAGTTTGTTTTTATTATCTGTCTTCGCTTTTTTTTTTCTGAAATAATCCGCGCATCGCGCGGGTACGTACACTATTTTTTTTTTTTTTTAAAAATAAGTTTTGTTTGGATAAATATGTAGTTTTATTAAATTCATCAACCTTTTGATTATCACCTAATTTCCCCACATAATAAATAAATCTAGCAGGGACCCATATTTGTAGACCTCGAAAGGTGCTTAACACCTTTTTTTTTTAGGTAACTTGAACCCTTATCCGATTTCCGATGATGTAGACCTTAACTTAAATTAATCATAGTTAGTTAGAACGGTGCCCTAATGCACCTTAATTCATTATGTGGCGAATCTTCAACCTTTTTTATCCTAAAAAAAGGTTGTCAAGTTGAATCCCGCTTTTTGCGAGAAAAATGGAGCGCGATAGCATGATGACTCTGTTGGGGATACTTTGGTTCTAACCATTATGGATTTCGTGTTTATGTGAAATTTTGTGTTACCTTATTTTATTTAATAATTGTTTTCTTTTCATAATTAACTGCTTTTCCTTTTCTCTATTTTTTATTTTCTCAAATAAAATATCTATTTCCATGTTTAGCATGCTTTTTATTTATTTCTCATGTGTTTATTTTCTTTTCCATTTGTCAAATTACTTGTTTCCTTAAAAAATAACTGTACGCTTCTTTATTTGGTTCCTTAAATGTGTTTAGCATGATTACTTTTCTCCGTTTTATTTGTCATCATGTTTCCATGCTAAATTCCCTTTCCCTTCTTCCCTTTATTTTCTTCCTTAGAAAATTTGTTTGTTCCATGTTTAGCATGTTTAAAATTAGATTATGTTTTTTTTGCTTGATTCCTCCTCACCCTTTTACATGTTTTGTGAGCTTTTTTATTGATTTTTTCAGTTGCTTTTTTATTGTTTGCTTTCCTTAATTGTTCAAAGTGTTACTGCTTTCCTTATATACTACATGTTATCACTTTTCATAACTGACATTTTGTTCATATTTTTTCTACTTAGGAATTTCACACTTTTACACACTATACACGTGAGTTGTGCCTTTGCACCTCTCCAAAATTCTTTCAAATATCCATTTTAAAGAGTTGGAATAGACGGGGGGTGAGCAGATAGTTTCGCTACTGTGACCACGAGCCTCCTCGCATAGGAAAACCTCAAGTCTGTGTCCATGCAAATCTTAGAAACTAAATATAGTGTTCTATCCACCCCTTTGTTTAAGTCATGCATGCATCAACCATAGGTGGTTCAGCCCTAGGGGTTAATCCACAAAGTTAATAGCCTCCCTCTTGTCAAAAGGGTTTCCATTAACCCAAAAGACAAATCCTCATATTATGTGCTAAGTGATCATGATAAATTAATCCAAGTCAATTGATGATAAAAAGGTGTTTAGATTATTTTTTTATGTTTGTTCATTTTTTTCAGGCTGTAGAATGGAGGGTACACCAGTATTTCCCAACACTAGGATGGTTGTAGGTGTTCCCCACAAATCAAGGAGATGACGGAAGGATATAAATAAGGATCATGGTAAGGAGATTCGTCAAGGCATGGGCTTCTTGACCTCTATGATTTATGTGGCTCCTGATCGCTATCGGATCAAGGCCTTGTTGAAATTCTGGGATACTGAAAGGGTAGTCTTCAAGTTCAAAGACTTTGAGTTAACACCGACTATCGAAGAGATTGGAGGGTTCACTAATCTGCGATATCAAGATAGGGGATTGATCTTGCCTCGCAAGCAATCTGGAAAAAGCTTTCTGCATCATCTTGGGTTGAAGAATAACCCCAAATTGGCTTGTTTTGTCTGCGAATGGATTTCTTTGGACTTCTTATACGAACGCTTTGGTCTCAAGGATGGCCATAAGGTCTTTTAGAAATAATTCTCTTGTTGTGCTGAGAAATGGGAGAAGAAACGATTGAACGCTTTCTCCATAGCCTTGCTAGGTACCCTAGTATTTCCAAGGGAGGATCGAAAGATTGACACTTGCCTCACCTTGGTAGTTCAGATCTTGTGGTGCGGGATTGATAACATAGAAGTCACTCTGGTGCTCATGAATATGGCTAAGATATTTAGGGCATTGTCCAAGTGTTCTAGGGGGAAAAGGTTCATTGAAGGGTGCAATATCTTGCTACAGTTATGGGATGTTGAGAACTTCTATAAGCGACCCAACAATGACAGACCAGAATGGGAAATAAGATTGACACACATGCACAAAGGATGGTTAGGTTTGATTCTCCTGTGGGAACCAAAGACTGGTTCAGGTATACGAAAGAACGTTCAGGGTATCAAATACAGTGGAAGTACTCATGGTTGTCCGCCTGCACTGCTGTTATTAGAAGCAATGAGCTTTATTACATCGAGCTCATTGGTCAAAATGGCCTCCAATCATATTCCCTCATTCGATTACTTCATCAAATTGGGCAAACTCAAGTCATACCTCTAAGAGCTAACATGGGTGGTTCTGAGTTTGAGTTTGGCCCGAAATATGAGATTCCTAGGGCTAGGGAATTACTTTAACAATGGGGAGGGTTAATGACTGTAAATGTGGGAATCAGACAGACTTATTGCGACCTTGAGTACTATGTGTGGATTTTAGAGGATGATGAAGATGTGCGCCTTAGCGGGCTAGGACAACCTTATGGATTTAAAGATGTAAAGGAGACCACATGGGCGCGGAAGCTGTTGAATCATCACTATGATATCGCTCCTGAGATATGGGAGCGAGTTGATTCGAGATCTTTGAATTACCACAATTGAGCGTTCTAAATTTAGGATTATCCCTTGTAATTCCATTTTCCCCTAGTTTTACTTTGCTGTTTTTCTTTCTTTTTTTCGCAAAAGATTGTAGTAGTATAAATTTTGATTCAATAAAATGGTTTGTTCCGTTTATCGTCTAACTCTAAAACTCCAATTATTATTGAATTTTGGCTTGGATTAATTTATCATAAATCATATATATGTCGTCTTAGGCCCACCTCTGGCTCATTGAGGCTCTTTGCATTTAGGACATTTATTTCTCGCAGAATAAAGTGTTTATCCTCACAACATATGTCATTCCGCTAACTTGGTTTCTCTTGATTTTATTTTGTTTTTCCCCTTCCCAAAGTTTGATTCATGCCTTTTGTCCATCACACTCGATCTAGAGATGATTCTCCTTCCAAGTCTTAACACCAAGGCAAGGAAATGGGTGATAATAACAACATTAGTAACAAGATTGATATATTTGCTCAAAAAGAAACTTAAGAGAGTGTAGAGGGAAGATATCCACCTGAGCATAATGAGGTGATATTAAGGTTGAAACAAAATATTCTGGAGATGCAAGGAGAATTATCTCATGTTCGTAGTCTAGACAATCTGTTAATTACCCTGAATACCCCTCTAGAGCCACTAATAGAGAGCAACGCAGCTACCAAACCCCAAGTCACTTTCACAAGCCTTCCTTTACCATCTCATACTCAAAGTCATACTTATCCATCGCAATATTCACATAATACATCAAATTACACACACCTAGCTCCACTAAATTCCCAAACCACCTTGCATACCCATGGTATACTACCAACATCTACCACAAATATGGATTATGCCTATGCTCCAAAAAATTATAATTCAAATCCTATCTATGTCGAGAGAGCCCCTTTCACCCATCATCACCATGAATCAGAGTCCTCTCTAAAGGACATATTAATACGAACTATGGACAAGAAATTGGAAAAGATGGATAGTCGATTATAGCATGTGGAAGGTAATAAAGGGGTAGAAGGGTTAAGTTTTGAAGACTTGTGCATATATCCTGATGTTGAATTTCCTGAGGGATAAAAACCTCCTAAATTTGAAATGTTCAATGGGATTGGAGACCTAAAGGCATATCTAAGAGTGTATTGTGACAAGCTAGTAGGCGTTGGAAAAAATGAATAGATTCACATAAAAAATTATTCATGAGGAGTCTTATCAGAGATGCTTTTTAATGGTATATTGCACATGATTCAAGAAAATGGTCAAAATAGACTGACATGGCCTCTAATTTTATGAAAATATTTGAATTTAATATTAAGAATGCGCCTAATTGATTTCACATTCAGAGCTTGGAAAAAAGACCTACAGAATCATTTTGAGAATTTGAAATAAGATGGGTATCTAAAGCCGCTAAAGCACGCCCTCCTTTAGAGGAAGACCAAATGAAACAAATCTTTATGCGTTCTCAAGAGCCACAATATTATAAAAATATGATGATCATAGAAGACCGCAAGCTTTTTGACATCATCATGATGGGATAAAAAATTGAGGAAGGCATAAAAAATAGCATGATAACAAATTTGGAGGCATTACAAGAAGCTAATAAGACTTCACACTCTGATGAGGTCATCGAGATGAAGAACATGAAAGAGGTGAATATTGTACCTATTACCGAAGGGTCAAAAGCTTTTTTGATTTGCCAAACATCACAATTTTCACCTCAATACCAAACACCCAAAAACCAAGTACTTTCATCTTCTGCACCAACACATAATTATCCAATACCGTCCTATAATAGTGTTGCTTATCCTGTCTATAATGCACAATCCACATATTTTCAATTCCCCCCACATATAGTTCAAAATCTTCCAGCTTATCAAAATCCACCAAGATCTCAACGATCCTCAAAATCTCAAACTAATTTATAGAAAAATCCACCCAAACAATACACCCCTTTGGCTAAGCTCATAGCCCAATGATATGAGAGATTAAAGATTACTGGCTATATTACTCCCATTCCTGAACTAGTGATAGACACATATGCAAAATAGTTTGATCCCACTAAATTATGTGCTTATCATCCAGGGATGAAAGGGCACACTATAGAAGAATGTCAAACGTTGAAAGATCAAATTCAAATATTGATTCACTATAAAGTGATACATTTGAAAGAAGCCAATTTCAATGACATTTAATTGTGTTGTCTCCCTAGCCAAGTCCCCCAAGTTCTCGAAAATGGCTTCAAACTTTATTTTGGAAATGATGGTATGTACTTGAATCCATATAAAGCTTTTTTGTGCTTCCTTTTTATGTAATTAAAAGTATGTTTGACCTGATTCCTGTTTAAAATAGATATGTAGGTGCTCATCTGGAGTTCGGTCTTATCATAATAATTTTTTTTTCATATTCCTCTTTCAAGTATGTAACTAGGAAAGAATTTTTGAGAGAAACTCAAAAATTTCATTGGAAGAAGCATTTTTACAAGCTCAAGGCTAACAAGACATGACATTGGGGCAGAAATTTTTGAGGAGTGCTCAAAAATTTCTTCAAAGACTGCATATCAAGAAAGCCAAGAAAAATGCGAACTCAAAATATGAACAAAGGCACGAATCAATCCTTCCCTTTTAAAACTGACAATTTTTCTTTGAGCGCAGGAATAACAGGTACAATATCACAAGTATACTACATCATCAATGATAAAATTCTAAAAGCTAAGCATTGTCCATTTGAATTTTGAAAGGGAGAGTACAAAAAATTTAAGTTATAAACTAGGACAGAAATTTTTGAGGGTTCCTAAAAAATTTCAAGGATTACATCTCAAGAAACTCAGGTAAAGTGCAAGTTCAAAGTTCAACAAGAAAATAACAAGCAAAGGTACGAGTCAATCTTTTTCCTTTTACAGCTTATAATTTTACTTTGGGTGCAGAAATATAGGTGCAAATTAAGGAATTATCATAGCAATCAAATCATGACACAAGAGAAGATATGCTCTCTCAAATTTTATCTAAAAGCTAAGTTACTCTACTTCCTCGACTCTGATGATAGGAGACTACTAAATTAGGTTGGGCTACTATTGGGTTATCAAATATTTTAATCACGCTACTTTGGGCTACTCTAATTTGAGCTACTACTAATTAGGTTACTATAAATTGAGCTGTTAGTAACTTGTTACTATTGGGCTACTACAAATGGGGTTAATCACTACCCGCTCAAAAGTTTACCTGAGGCTAAGAATTGTTCTTTAGAAGTTGACTGGGTTAAGAACAACCCTTTTAAGATTGCCCGAGGCTAAGCATTGTCCTTCGAAAGTTGATTAGGATAAGCACTACCTTTTCTTGATATTACCCGAGGCTAAGCATTGTCTTTTGGAAGTTGATTGGGTTAAGCACTACCTTTTCAAAATGCTACCCGAGGCTAAGCATTATCCTTTAGAAGTTGATTGAGTTAAGCACTACCTTTTCAAAATATTACCCGAGGCTAAGCATTATCCTTTGGAAGTTGATTTGGTTAACCATTACCTTTTCAAGATGTTACCCGAGGCTAAGCATTGTCCTTTAATAGTTGATTGGGTTAAGCACTACCTTTTTAAGATATGACCCGAGGCTAAGCATTGTCCTTTTGAAGTTGATTGGGTTAAGCACTAACTTTTCAAAATGTTACCCAAGACTAAGCATTGTCCTTTGAAAGGTTATTTGGTTAAGCGGTACCTTTTCAAGATGTTACCCGAGGCTAAGCATTATCCTTTGGATGTTTATTGGGTTACACAATACCTTTTCAATATGTTACCCGAGGCTAAGCATTGTCCTTGGAAGTTGATTGAGTTAAGCACTACCTTTTCAAGATGTTACCCCAGGCTAAGCATTGTTCTTTGGAAGTTGATTGGGTTAAGCACTACCTTTTCAAAATATTACCCGAGGCTAAGTATTGTCCTTTAGAAGTTGATTTTGTTAAGCATTACCTTTTTAAGATGTTACCCGAGGCTAAGCATTGTCCTTTGAAAGTTGATTGGGTTAAGCCCTACCTTTTCAAGATGTTATCCGAAGCTAAGCATTGTCCTTTGGAAGTTGATTGGGTTAAGCACTACCTTTTCAAGATGTTACCCGAGGCTAAGCATTGTCATTTGGAGGTTGATTGGGTTAAGCACAACCTTTTCAAGATATGACCCGAGGCTAAGCATTCTCCTTTGGAAGTGATTGGGTTAAAAACTACCTTTTCAAGCAAACAAATACGTTTTCTTATCTCCTTCTGTCATTGTCATTTTTCAGCATCACAACTTTTTATCGCATTAATTCATGTTTCTGAAATTTCATTGGCTAACCACTTTATCTAGTCATATCAGAAGCTGCATGTATCAAAAGCAAGAAACAAATGAGAACATTATCGCTCCCATTTTTGAGATACAATTCTTCTTAGTCTTTTATCTAATCCAATTCCTATATCGCCACATTCTGATAAAAATCATATTCACATTCTGCTCATACTTTAATATGTCACGACCCGATTTCTCAGGTCATGATGACACCTACAACCCCCAGTAGGAAAACCAATCCCCACAGCCCGAAATGGTTAGTAATGGGATACTACCTAACCAATACGCACAATAAGCAGAAATAAGAGGACGCAGATATAAGGTAAAGACAACGCGAAAGATAATAACTTGAATATATATACATAAAGAAACTACACCAACCCCAAGACTTGGTATCGATAGTACATGAGCTTCTAAATAGAATACAAGTGCTAGAAGTAACAAAATAATAAGTACAACTGTCTCTGAATAAATAAATAGTAGCAGTGCCCAAAAGATAAGATGTGGTTAAGCCCCGGTCGTCAGACGCTCACCCTAGTCTTGAATATCCAAAATCTACACGAGTCTCCACACGATTAATAACGAAAGCTCACACTAATATCTTCACCAAAAGTTGCAGAAGTGTAGTATGAGCACCAATTGCTAAGAAACAGGTACCCAGTAGGCATCATCGGCCGACTAAGCCCAAACAAGATATTAAAACAGTAATATAGCAGATAACAAAGAAGTATTCACTGAAGCAATAGAACAACACATAGAAACTAGCACGGAGAATAGTCAACCAAGAGTTATAAGCATACAATGCTAGCACAGAAAATATACATAACACAAAAACACAAGTAAAAAAAAGAGGACGCACCTGGAATCCTTGCAACAACAGTATATATAAATAGAGAGTTTAGAAAGATGGCGGTATGCCGGTAACCTCAAGTTAAAGGGTAAAGGAGGAATGCAAGCCAACATATCAAGCTAGAAGCAATATACGAACAGAATCATGCTAAAACACCATTCAAGATAAGAGAAACAAATAACCACATCCCAATTTCAAACCTAGGATGGATTAAACTACCCCACAAAGCACCGAAAGCCACCACTAAGAACCACAATAAAGGATAGTACTCCGTAGCTCACAACTGCCCATAAATCCATATGAACAGTTCATCAAATCAATAAGAGACCCGCTAATCCATCAATGATAAAAAATATCCAACAATCAGAGCCTCAACAGCTAGAACCCACTAAATCACCAAGTACCGAAGGCCATAACAAGCTCTATAAAATGACAGTAGTAATATTATCTACCTACAGTCCCAACGGCCTCCCATAGAACTGAGAAACATAATTAAGTGAAAACAAACCCTCCCACATCCCATACTACCAGAGTGTACATTGAACAAATAGCACACAAGGGTGGAATCCAAATACAATATGTATGATGATGTGATATGATGGAACCGGTGATGGTAACACTTATTTGCACCTCCCCCAACACTCGTAGGCCCAGTAGGAGGACCCATGGTGGGACGTACCCGCTATACCTCAATTGCATCGTATACCTCTCCTCCGGCACATGAGGCACATAGCCTCAGGTCCTGGATCGCCAGGGCCTATGGAGGTCCTATACCACAAACAATAATGAACGCGAAATCTTAATGTGTAGATCAATAATCGAAATCTCGTAGTATGTACTCGGAATAGAAATGGGTCTAAAATAGTAGTAGTATTCTCAAACCCCCATAAGGGTTGCCCAGAGCGTCTCCGGGTCTAAATACGCAGTAAAAATATGCCTAGCACTCCGGCACAACTGAGTCTAGTATTAGTGTGAAAACTGGTGAGAAAATCATCGTAATATCCTCTCTACTACCAGAGGTTTCATAAAAAAATCAGTTTCAAAACCTTTTCATAATCATATAACAAAAAATGGGCCCTCGAGGCCACACAGAGTTTAGAAAATCATTTATAGTAGGCCCGAAGCCAAATCAGTAATAAAACATGTAGAAAACCCTTTGCATGAATGATATGCTCGCAAACAATAGGTTAGCCCAATGGCTCACAAACATTCATGTCGGCCCTGCACAGACACAATAAGTTCTACAACACAGATATCCAGCCTAAAGTAATATGATGATGTTCGGGACTCGTGGACATACCCAAATATCCCACTATCTATAGTCTAGAGGCATATACAAGGCCACACGGGGCCACAATGGTAAAAAGTGCAACATTACCACGAATACTACAGACAACACATAAAATAAACAAATAGAAGAGGCGGACAAGGTGTGAGGGTACCAATCTAGAAAACCAACCCAAGGATGCTAATTAATGCAGTTATAGCCTATATACACAGAGTTTAGGTAAGATAAACCATAACCTACCTGTCATCCGACGACTAGCTGCGGGAACGGCATCGTCCAAGCTCGAACTGCACCAAAAAAGCCCAAATCATGAACACACTATCAAAACAATACACTATGCATCAATATGAAGCTAACAATACCCATATTGCTATAATTATAGCCGGGTTAAAATCTGGGCCAAAAGCGGGCCCACTAGGCCCACAACCCAAAAATGAAAATGAAAAAGCTCACAATGATCACCACACTCCCATGAGTGCATATTCAGAAAATAAGCAACATTAAACCAGCAAGAGGGGATCAAAACAGCCACCATAATGAAGAATCAAAAAAGGAATTTAGGAAGTGAATTAAAGAAGAAATTAACGAAAAATACTAGGGAACTTACCGAATTAGAGACAAGGAATGATCGGGAATGAAGAGTTAACACCCTAGCACTTGGAATTAAAGCCACACGAAAGAAGGGGAGCTTTAAGCTTTGTAACAATGGTGGAGTTCGGTTTTGGGGTGATAAAAACGAAGAAGGAAGTATTTATACTGTCCAGGGGTCCTTCTTCGCGATCGCGAAGGGACCCCATGCAGCCGCGATGACCATGCTGGCTAGACCATCACGATCGCAAGGACTAGACATGTGGTCGCGAAGAGCACGGAGGAAGAGATTACATCACGATCGTGAGGAGGGAGCCCGCGATCGTGTAGAGAAAATGGAGCTGGGTCCACAAGCCCTTCATCGCGATCACGTGAAGGGACCTTTGCGGTCATGATGACCAATGAGTCAGCCCATGATGATCGCGACTGCATCCTTCGCGGTCGCAATTTAGGACTGAGGCCTGCACCTACAACAACAACCAACAGAAAACTAGGAGGGTAAAAGTCTCTAGATGGGCCCACAGGACTCATTAGGGACCCCATGCACACATCCAAGCTGAGATATTTAGCTATAAACGACATTCCGGACCTAACGAAATCAACAAAAATCCCATTGGAGGTCAATTTAACAAAAAGTGTGCCCTACGCCCAAAATCAAGCTTTAGGCCAATTATTCCAAAATAGAACCTAAGGGCCAAAATCAAGTTCGAAAGCCTCGGGACCCGAACCACTAGTCTCTCTAGCCTAAACTCAACATTCCAGAGCTAACAGCACTAGTGGAAATTCAGTTTGAGCCCGTCTTGTTTGAATGTTGATCAAAGTCAACCAAATAAGCCCAACTGGCCTGAAAACACAGAACTAGAGAGAATTCAAAGATGAAAAGCTCCCAAATCCCGACCAAAGGTCCCACTAGACCAAAGTCTATGCTCCGGAGCTAAGAAAACTGGCAGAATTTGATTCCAAGCATGATCGCTAAGAATGTTGAACGAAGTCAACAATTTCCAAAGTTAAGGCTCTAACATGGGGAAACGACCATAAAGACCAGACAAATAGCCCGAACACCAAACTATCGATCCCAACAAGCCATAAATGATTTGCGGCCGCTACAAACAAGCTCTAATAGTACAAAAAAGGCAAAAATGCATAAATCACCAAAAGGGTCATTACATCATCCACTACTAAAAACAGTTTCATCCTCGAAAGTCAAGAAAGAAGGAATAGCAGAGACTAAAGAGTTGCAAATATGAAGCCCGCACCACTCTCTCGGACAACCTGGGTAGCCTCCTCGACCGGACGATACCCAATGGAACGAGACAAAGAAAAGAAAACAAGCCTTAACTCCTTACTAGCCAAGCTAGATTCTAACCTTTAGCTCTAAAACTACAAAGATCTACCAACCAAAATGAACCTCAAGAATCTATACCAGATAGCACCGACACAACACCAAAACCAGATAACTAAGGCGATCAACTCACATAACTCGAATTCTCGATACCACAACCAAGTTCACCCAGAAAGTCACCAACAAAAACTCTAACTCATAAATCCATTGATCCGAAAAACCCTTTATTCTGACCTGAATCCTTTTGCACCATAATCATGAAGCTTCACATAAGTTGATTACCCGAGCCATCCTCGAAACATCAGCAAACCTACCAGAGATCCATAGTTCTCGCTCGTACACCACTTTGAATGAAGTCATCTTTATACTCAAAATCTATCCAAGCCAAGCTATAACTTACTATCCTTTGACATCCAAAATACTAACCCAAATTACACCCTCAAAAACCACAGTAGTTTTACCCTTACGGACCATAAACCAGCTGATGAACACTTTTGCTAATACAAACCTTGTTACCTGAACCACTCTGAACCAATCATCGGACTTGACTGAAGCTTGCACACAAGGGTTGGGAAAGACATGCATGAACACCCTGTGTTAATGGAGAAATCTCCCAACTGTCTAACAAACCCAACCTCGCTTAACCGCGCAAAGTATGAATCG
The DNA here is from genome assembly GCA_003996215.1 of Jaltomata sinuosa. NCBI lineage: Eukaryota > Viridiplantae > Streptophyta > Magnoliopsida > Solanales > Solanaceae > Jaltomata > Jaltomata sinuosa. The sequence goes on along the minus strand of QJPP01002308.1, from coordinate 367,740 downwards.
ACTGAAAGAAAATGAACCAGGGCAACCTTCCCAAAAGACCTAAACCAAAACCAAGACCCTACAAGGAATGTGGTAAGCTTACCACTAATTTCGTAACCATCAATTAAGCTCCAAACTCTAAGAAACACTATTGCTACTCTGAATGCTCAAACACCATTCAGATTTGAAATTGCCTTACTGACCTCACCTTAGAAAAAAGTCCACCATGCCGCGAATATCAAGTCAAAACACCCTGTAGGCAAAGTAAACAATGTCCGAAACCCAAGGTCGCCATCTAGATATGGAAAATTTGCATAAACATTTAACTCACCCCTTCGGCTACCGTACCAGTACACAAACCACCAATTCATGGAAGCATTTTAATATACCACAACTCTTGGCCCACATTGGCCAAGTCTAATCAACGCTGGAACTCCGCACAACAGACAACCCTCAGAGCATCAACCACGTTAAAACTCTAACTCCCAAAACACCAAAAGGCGACCATCGATCTCAAAGTACCATTAGAATCCAAAGTAACCCCGTTGGTCTCAACCCATACCAAATATAACAGTTGAACCTCAAACTGATGCCGCTGAATCTGTCCAACCAAGGTAAAATGGACCTCAACTCTAGCAAGAACTTGGCTGGAACCTGACAAGTCTAGCCTAATCAAATGGTTAGCTAAGGACTGGGTGTACAAGGCCAACGAATAATTCAAAATTGAAGGAGAGAAGCCAAGTTGTCCGTAATACTTCTTTCCATTTTAACATGCCGCAACCCTAGAGAACCATCCACGAACCATCCGATGTAACCTCCTAATTCAGGATTCTGAAACCCAATTTCCATTGGCAAACAATGCCTCTATCGAATCCCGGATTAGACTCACGCTATTGAAGAACACTATAGAAATAGGGGCCAACTAAGACCTGAATATACAATTTGCACAATACGTAGATTCTACTGAGACTTGGGTCACCCAAAGAACATAGCAAACAAATCGCAGCTTATGCAACAACTCCTAAAGGGAGAAATGGAAATAGCCACTACCTCGATCTTATACTAGAAGGAATACTGGACTCGAACTTACCTAAGAAAATACCGTTGCACTATGTAGTTAGTTGAAGCAAGTTACCAACACACAAGCCTAAGCAAACTCCCAGTCGCCACATCAGTCAGCTACTAGAACACAAATGTACAAACAAGGAGTCATCACCCTCTTTCACAAACAAAATGAAACCCTTTCCAAGGATGCACTGAATTCCACCAATTCTTTCTCAGAAGAACCTGGAGATGTTCCCTTAGCTCCCACAACTCTTACTGGCAATACTTGATACGATGGAATGGGAGTAGGCCGAATGCCCAACTCAACCAAAATACTACGAGCAACACTCAGCCGCAATGCTATAATCAAAACATAGCCATAATTCCACAGTCGAACCTCAACTACCATGTTACGATCAAAAGCTCATTCAGAATACTACGACCAAAAACTCATCCCAATAGGGACTGGGGAGAACAAATGAGAACATCTCTAACCAATCCATGAATCAGAAGAAAACAAGGAAAGCAACTCACTTCTTAAACCAACCAAACAAAGAGGCTCGACTCTAACCACCCAAGAAAACACAACCAACAATTACTCATTAGCATAACCAATACCACAGACTTAAGATGTAACCTCGATCTCCAGCACATAACCACCGGTATCACCTCAAACCAACACAAGGACCTCTAGAAAACACTAGCTAACAGCCTAGGAAACAACCATCTAGGACCGCTAGAAAAGGAAGACTCAACACAAGTCTAGAACCATAACCAAATAGGAAACGAGGCTAACAAGACATACCCATGAGCTACAACTCTGGGAAATTGCCTCTCAAGGATATCTCACCCCATCCACTACTAAAGATTAATATACCAAGAAATTAAACGCATAAACACTACAACTCAAGTAGTAAAACAACTAAACAAGGAAAACAGGTAGGCATGTAAGCATATACATAAAGAAGAGGTAGATTCGCAATGCAAACAACACTAACACTAGCCGAAGGTAACCAAAGCCGTACCTATCACAATGATATCGGGAACCTCTACCTCTAGCCCACCAAGAGAAGCATCAGACCGATGGTGTCTAATGCTGGACTGAGTAGTCGATGCTGAAGGCTCCGCCATCCCTCGCTGAGGACAATCTCTAATATAGCGACCAACCACTCCACAATCGTAACAACCCAAGGAAGCCCGACTCTGACGCATGGTGCCTGTCAACTCTGGAAAGATACCTGAACCACCTGCCTGAGAGTCGCCTCTAACCATATGGGGACCGCCCTTACAACTATGCACACTACCTCTCACTGCCTGGGGGCCACCCCTACTGCCGTACACTCTATATTTAGCCGGTGCCACTAGAGCCTCGGGAGATAACACCTGTTGATCTTGCTGACTAGAAGGTGGGATCATGAGGAAATCCCTAACAAAGTGCCCACGCTCACCATACTGAAAACAAATTCCACTGAATACATACGAGCGGAAAGATATCGCTGAGCCTGATCGGCCACCATGGCCTACATGTCCTGATTGCGAACCCCGAGAACCCTGACCTGTACCATGTCTACTCTGCTCAACATGCTCTTCAGAACCACTCTATGGAACCTGTGGAGCAACTAAAACTGGTCTGATACCTAAGAAGTAATAGAATCGATCCCCAACAAAGAATCCTCTACCTCGAGTTTGAAAACCTCGAAAATTGTCCTGATAGTGACTCTTACCACTACCTCTATATGCCTCACAACATAAACCCTCAATAGCCCAAGTGTGATCAACTACCTGAAGGAAGGTCATCCCAGCTGTAACCAAGTGCTCGGTCGCCAAACGGAGTGATGAAATCAAACCTCCAATAAAGCTCTGAACTCTCTCAAACTTTGAAGGCAAAGTCCTAATAGTATGCCTAACCGTCTAATGAGACCTTGCCTCATACTCCAATACTGACATACAACCCTGCTGAAGAACTGGAAGCTCAACCCTAACTGAAGAACCACTTAAGGAACCGGATACTAAAACATCTATCGGAAGACTCAGATTCCTAGCCATGGTGTTTTGAAGAAATGGGGTAGCATGAAACCCTACTGGAGACTGAGCTGGCCCCACACCCTTATCTGATGCGGTAAAATCTAACCCTAAAATCCTGGCACTGATAGAAGCACTGAAGTAATAGGCGCAGAAGCCTCAACACCACCTTCTATCATACTTGTATTAGGCATCTGATAAGGAATAAAACAACTTAATTTTAGAAGTCAATAGAGCCAGGAATGCACGATAAGGAGCCAAGAAGATATAACTTTTCCCAATAATTCTTTGTAGCCTCCCGCAGATAGGATATGAACGTCATTGTATCTATCTGCGAGACTCTATATAGACACTTGCTTCGGTACCACAACACCGGTGAACCTAGAGCTTTAATACCAAGCTATCAAGACCTAATTTCTCAGGTCATAATGGCACCTACAACCCCCCAGTAGGAGAACCAATCCCTGTAGACGAGAACGATTAGTAATGGGTTACTACCAAACCAATACGCACAATAAGAAGAAATAAGCGGAAGCAGATATAAGGTAAAGACAACGCAAAAGTAAATAACCTGAATATATATACATAAAGAAACTGCACCAACCCCAAGACTTGGTATCGATAGTACATGAGCTTCAAAATAGAATACAAGTGCTAGAAGTAAAAAAATAAGAAGTACAACTATCTCTGAATAAATAAAGAGTAGCAATGCCCAAAAGATGAGATGTGGTTATGCCCTGATCGTCAGATGCTAACCCTAGTCTCAAATATCCAAAAGCTGCATGAGTCTCCACACGATCAACGGGGAAAGCTCACACTAATATCTACACCAAAAGATGCAGAAGTATAGTATGAGCACCAGTTGCTAAGCAACTGGTACCTAGTAGGCATCATCAGCCGACTGAGCGCATATAAGATATAAAAAAACAGTAATATAGAAGATAAAAAAGAAGTAGTCACTGAAGCAATAGAGAACAACACATGGAAACTAGCACAGAGAATCGTCAACCAAGAGTTATAAGCATATAGTGCTAGCACAGAAAATATACATAACACAGAAACACAGGTGAAAGAAGGGGGACGCACCTGGAATCCTTTCAACAACACTACATATAAAAAGAGATTTTAGAAAGATGACGGTATGCCGGTAACCTCAAGTAAAAAGTGAAAGGAGGAAAGCAAGCTAACATATTCAAGTTAGAAGCAATATACCAACAAAATCATGATAAAACACCATTCAAGATAAGAGAAACAAATAACCACCTCCCAATTTCAAACCTAGGATGGAATAAACTACACCACAAAGAACCAAAAGATACCACTTAGAACCACTATAAAGGATAGAACTCCCTAGCTCACAACCAACTAGAAGTCCATATTAACAGTGCCTCAAATTAATAAGGGACCCACTAATCCATCAATGATAAAAAATATCCACTAATCGAAGCCTCAACAGGCTAGAACCCGCTAAATCACAAACAACTGAAGTCCATACCAAGATCTATAAAATAACACGAGTAATATAATCTACCTACAATCCCAACAGCCGACCATACAATCGAGGAACACAATCAAGTGAAAACAAACCCTCCGACATCCCATACTACTGAAGTGTACACTGAACAAATAGCAAACAAGGGTGGAATTCAAATACAATATGCATGATGATATTATATGATGGAATCGGTGATAGTAACCCATGTTTGCACCTCCTCTGGAACTTGTAGGCCCATTAGGAGGAACCATGGTGGGACGTACCCACTATACCTCAACTGCACCGTATACCCTTCCTCTAACACACTAGACATGTAGCCTCAGGTTCTGGATTGGCAGGGCCCACGGAGGTCCTAGACCACAAACAATAACGAACGTGAAATCTCAATGTGTAGATCAATAATGAAAATCAAATTGTATGTGCCCAGAATTGAACTGAGTCTAAAATAGTAGTGAGCGTATTCGGGTCTAAATACGTAGTAAAAATATGCCTAGCACTCTGGCACATCTGAGTCTAGTATTAGTGTGAAAACTGCTGAGAAAATCATCATAATATCCTCTTTACTCCCAGAGGTTTCATAAAAAAATCAGTTTCAAAACCCTTTCATAATTATATTATCAAAAATAGGTCCTTGGGGCCATGAAGAGTTTAGAAAAACATTTGTACTAGGCTCGAATCCAAATCAGTAGTAAAACATAGAGAAAATCCTTTGCATGAATGATATGCTCGCAAACAATAGGTTAGCCCAACGACTCACAAACATTCCTATCGGCCCTGCACGGGCACAATCAATTCTATAACACATATATCTAGCCTAAATTAAAATCACAATGTCCGTGACTCGCGGACATTCCCAAATATCCCACTGTCTATGGTCTAGAGGCATATACAAAGCCACACGAGGCCACAAGGGTAAAAAGTGCAACATTACCATAAATAGTACAGATAACGCATGAAATAAACAAACAGAAGAGGTGAACAAGGTCTGAGGATACCAACCTAGAAAACCAACGAAAGAATACTAATTAATGCAGTTATAGCCTATATACGCAGAGTCTAGGTAGGAAAAACCATAACCTACCTGTCGTCTAATGACTAACCATGGGAACGACGTCATCCAAGCTAAAACTGCTCAGAAAAAGCCTAAATTGCAAACGCACTATAAAATAATACACTACACGTTAATATGAAGCTAACGGTACCCATATTGCTATATTTATAGTCAGGTCAAAATCTGAGTCAAAAGTGGGCTCGTGGGGCCCACAACCCAAAAATGGAAACAAAAAAGCTCACAATGATCTCCACACTCCCACGAGTGCATGAAAATGAGAAGAATTAAACCAGCAAGAGGGGCTCAAAACAGCCACCACAATCAAGAATCGAAGAAGGAATTTAGGAAGAGAATTAAAGAAGAAATAAACAAAAATTACTAGGGAACTTACCAAAGTAGAGTCAAGGAACGATCGAGAACCAAGAGTTAACACCCTAGCACATGAAATTGATTCCACACGAAGGAAGGGGAGCATTAAGCTTTGTAACAATGGTGGAGTTCGGTTTTGGGGTGATAAAAATGAAGAAGGAAGTATTTATAATGTCCAGGGGTCCTTCTTCACGATCGCAAAGGGACCCCACGCGATCGCGATGACTATCATGGCTAGACCATCGCAATCGCAAGGACTAGCCATGCGGTCACGAAGAGCACAAAGGGAGGGACTACATCGCAGTCGCAAGGAGGGAGCCCGCGATCGCATAGAGCAAATGGAGCTGGGTCCACATGCCCTTCATCACGATCACGTGAAGGGAACTTCGCGGTTGCTATGACCAATGAGTCATACCATCGCAATCATGATGGATTCCTTTACGGTCGTGATTAAGGCCTAAGGCGTGCACATGCAACAACAACCAACAGAAAACTAGAAGGGAAAAAGTCTTCGGACGGGCCCATAGGACTCATCTAGGACCCCGTGCGCATAACTAAGCTGAGCTATTCAACTAGAAACAGCTTTCCGAACCCAACACAATCAACAAAAATCCCATTAGAGGTCGAGTTAACTAAAAGTAAGCCCCACGCCCAAAATGAACCTTCAGGCAAACTATTCCAAAATGGAACCTAAGGGCCGAAATCAAGTCTGGAAGCCTTAATACCCAAACCAATGATCAATCTATCCTAAACTCGACATTACGGAGCTAACTGCGCTAATAGAAATTCCATCTGAGACTGTCTTGTCTGAATGTCGACCACAGTCAACCAAACAAGTCCAATTGGCTTTAAAACACAGAACGAGAGAGAATTCTAAGCTGAAAAGCTCCAAGATCCCGACCAAAGGTCCCAGTAGACCAAAGTCCATGCGCTGGAGCTAACAAAACTGTCGGAATTCAATTCCAAGCACGATAACTAAGAATATTGACTGAAGTCAACGATTTCCAAAGTTAAGGCTCTAGCACGGGGAAATGGCCAGAAAGACTAGACAAATGGCCTGGGCACCGAACTACCAGTCCCATCAAGCCATAAATGACTTGGGGCCACTACAGGCAAGCTCTAATAGTACAAAGAGGGCAAAAATGCGTAAATGACCTGAAGAGTCATTACATAATATTATCAACTTGTCCTATCGTTGTAAAATTTTTGTATCATTATTTTCCTTAGGGATTTCATCTTGAACTACACACGACTTGATTCTCGTAAAACCATAGATATATAGGCAACTTAAAATTGATGTCTCGACTGTAAAATTTTTGCAATCCCCTCTTATTTCTCCGATTCTTGAGAATTATTCTTCCGGCCAGACAAAATTGACTACTACATCAATGTTCCTGGCCCGACAATTAATCCTTCATTCCCGAGAAAGGAAGGGGAAACTGTTGACACTCAATTTTGACCTCCCTATACCTCGCTCGGATTGTTATTTTACTCATTGTTATTATTTTGAATTTAATTTCCTTAACGTATTACTATCATTTACTAAATAATTCATGTGTTTTATCGTTATTCTGATGTTTTCAAAATTCGTATTCATAATTTATAAAAAATATAATTAATTTCTAATTATTTCTATTTTATCAGAATTTCATCTAAAATTGCATGACACTGATTTTATGCATAAGATACATGTATACATAATTTGGCTACAATTGATTTTATAATAATAATTTATTAATATTATTATTATTGATGATATCCATTTTTTTCGTTATCTTATTCATTACTTTTGGTGTTATTATATTTGTTATTATTTTCATTATGGTCATTTTAATTATTATTACTATTATTATTATTATTAATATCTTATTTATAATTTGTATTATTCGTGTTCAAATTATTATTATCGCGTTATTATTTGATTATTATCATTATTATTATAGTTATTATTTTAATTATTATAATCACTAGTATTATTTATTTGCTAAATTACATGGTTAATAATTATTGAGCTAATAACCCAATTTACAATTTTCTTCCCAATTTATTTAAATTCTAGCCCCTTTCTACCCAATTTATTTCAATTCTAGCCTATAATTGAGCCAGTTTGGTCAAATTTTAAATCTCAATTTCAATTTCAATTTCCCAAATTCATTTGACCCAATTTTTGACTCGACCCATGATAGATTAAATCTCAGTCGTTGATCTCGTATGATAAATGACCAAGATCAATTCTCACCCTTTCTTCCTTTTAAATTACCCATTCACCCCCAAAGCCCTAAACCCTAATTCTTCTCTCCCTCACCCCAGCCGCCTATTCACACCACAACTCTCTCCCTCTACCTTCCTCCGCCGCTGCTCCACCATGGCGGCCATGCTCCGTCTAATAAACAACCACCACTGACCTTACAAACTACCAAAACCTTCCACCAGCCGCCACTCTATACTCATCTCTCCTCCTCCCTCTTACACCGCTTTACCCACCACCTCAGCACGACCTCAAACAACGCCGGTACCACCATCTCTGACCAGAAATCCTTCCACAAACCCTCACAGACCTGCCACCCTATCTCCCTTAGCTCTCATTTTTACTCACCTTTGACCAAAACCCTAGCCGCTACCAGGTCCGCTGCTCATTTCTCTCTGACAAACTTCAGAGTCTTTGAAAAAAGGAGCGTCATGAACAACTAAACGCTCATTTAACTGAGAGGCTTTTCAAAGTTGATGTTCATTGTGTTTTCTATTAAAGCATGGAATGCCTATGGATTATCACAATCCCCTTTCTGGTTTGGTCTCCTTCATGATTCAATTTTGTCATCTTCTTTCCCTTTTTTCAGATTACCAGATGTGAAATTAGCAAGGTTTGGTTGAAATTTTTTTCTTGAATCCTGTGACTTTGTGTTAATTACCCCTTAAATACTAACATATGTGGAAACCCCTAATTTTTTTCATTCTTTTCTGCATTTTGAGCTTTCACTCAGCAACTAGAAGTCATTAATGACTTGTCGGGATGGACGGTTTGGTGCCTGGGGTGTTCGTTAGGTCATAATAACCATTTCTCTGTTTTAGAACTTGAACTTAGAAAATCTTTGACTTTATTCAACTTTCTTGGTAAACGTGCTAAGAATAAAATTATGACAGTTTCGTTGGCTCCGAAATGGAGATTTTGGTCTAGAAGGACTATTGGTCTGGGTCTGATTGCTTTCAATTTGATTTTATGTTGCTTTCTGTGTTTTCAAGCTAGGTTGGTGGTAGGGTTGACTTTGGTCAAGATTCAGAGAAGGCGACCTTGGATGTAAATTACGTCCATGCTATTAGATCCGGAATGTCGACTTTGGGCTATGATAACTTTTGGTTTGGGTCCCGGGGCTTCCGAACTTGTTTTGGGGTATTGAGTTTCGAGTTAGTTTTGGGCATGGGGCCTACTTTTCCTTAAAACAAACTCCGTTGGTAAATTTGTTGATTCCATTGAGTCCGGAATGTCGTTTCCACTCAAATAACTCTAATTATTTTTATTTCTGAGTATCGAGTTCTGATTATGCTCAGAATGGCCCGTTGAAGCTTTAGTTGTTGCTGATATTTGTTGTATCTGGTGGGACCGCAATTGCAGTGTTTTTGGCCGCATTTGCGTTACTCTTGCTGCATTTGCAGTATTTTGACCGCATTTGCAATATTTTGGCCATTTGACGTGTTTTTCTGCATTTGCGGTGCTTGGCCGCATTTGCGGAGTCCACAATTGCGACAAAAGTGCCGCAATTGCGATATCTGCTGGCAATGTTATAAATTAAACATTCTTCTCTTTTTATCATCATTTCCAACTCCGTCCCTCCATTGTTGAGAGCTCCCTAGCTCAAATTTCTTCACTTCTGTCCATCAAATTCTTGGGACAAACTCAACATAGGTTCGTGAGCTCTTTTTCGTCATTAATCCGGTAAGCTTTTTGTTAAATTTCAACTTTTCATTCTCTTTTTTCCCACTTTGATTTCTTGAAGTGGGTAGGCATTTTAGCCCGATTCTAATGCCCAAACCTTGCGATTTTCTGGGCATGTACTCCCATGATCGTTGTGATCATTTTGTACTTCTTCATTTTTGACTTCGTGTTGCGAGGCCCTCGGGCCTGTTTGTGGCCCGAATTTTTAACTCGGCTAAATTATTAGCAATATGGGTACCGTTAGCTTCTTATTAACATGTAGAATATAGTTATGATAGTGGTGCAGCTTGCTGATACTTTTCGGGGGAGATAGGCTCCGATCTTATGGATTGAATTGTACGCACGTGCTTGACTTTTCTGGTAGGTTATGGTTTACTATTTTCTAGACATTGCTCATATGAGGTATGAATATAATAAATTGCTAATGGTTGGTGGGATCTTGTGGTTTGGATACGTTTATGAGTAGGCTTATTGATCCTTATAGGTCATTTAAGAGATTTAGAGTAAGATTTTGGCTAGCAATCCTTAGTATAGGCTGTAGCTATTCCTTAAGAACTGGCGTAGGCGGTGTAATATCCTTGGGATTAGGGTCAGATGCCTTAGTTTTATTTATACTGCTTGTGGTTGAGATTATTAGATTAGGGATCCTTAGCCTAGAATTAGATAAAGGTTCGGGGTAGAGTAGATGTTATCGTTGCTATGTTATTATTACTATTATTATTCTAGTTGGTTTGGTGTTAAATTTATCATGTAATTGTGGACCTGAGGCCGTGGAGATGGGACTTGCAGGAGCCAGGTCAGTATGGTTTTGCTTTGCTTAAGTTTCTATTTGTCGTACGCTTTATTTTTAGTTCCGGTTAGTTGTTTTCCTTAGGCGGGTCCCTTGGGGTTTGGTAGATAGTGTAGTGTTCCCTTTTAGTATTTGTACTAGAATAGTCAGCCTTAGCATTCGATGGGTATAATTCCTGGTAGGGTAGTTTCTTACTTGGTTTTCTGGTTATTCTTATCATGTTATATTCTTATGGTTGGATTTAGTATGCGGATCTGTGGGCCTAAGGCCATGGAGTTGGGCTGGCTGGAGTCCAGGTTAGTACAATATTGTTATGAAGGGTGAAATGCCCTATCTTGGTTTATCTGCGTGCATCATATGCATACATATATACATTTGAATTGATTCGTGTTCCTCTCTTTTTCATATTTGATTGGGTTATGGTATGGATTGAAGGGAACTGAATGGTACGAATTTGTGAGAATCGATTGGCTCAGTGGTTTGATAAGGGAATCTTCTTTTAACAAATGGTTTTCAAATTAAGGAAAGATTTTGCCGATTTAAGCTGACCGCTAATGTTTAAAACCCAAAACACTTCCTTTTTAAATGATTTAAGCTCCAGGGAGAGCGTCCTACTTATATAAATGTGTTTGGTTGATAAAGGGGGAAAACAATTTCTTTTCTATAAACTTGTGCAGTTAAGAAGAAATCGTACATCACCATTTTACTGACTTCAAAATGGGAAAATACTTTTATTTTGTGCAATTAGTTTGAGAGATGATTTAAACCTTGCTTTCCATTGGTTATGGGATCATTTTGATAAGGTCTAGCGGCCTCTTTTTAATATATACGGGGTTTTACTTGTGGAAATTGTTATATTGGTAAGCTCCGACGGCCCATGAGAATACTCTTGGTTTTCTTAATTATACATGGATATTGTGGCATTGATTGTTATATTGATAAGCTACGGAGGCTTGAAGGGACATTCCAGGTATTATGGTACGGTATTGGTTGGTAAGCTTTGGAGGCCCGTGAGGTGACTCTGGGTTCTCATTCATTATTGCATTGGCCACATTTCATTTCATCCATTCTATCTTGCATTTTCATGGTATTCCCTGCGTATCTTTACTATCGGAATCTGTGTGTAGTTGGATGTCTTTATCAGGTGTACTTTCTGGACTCGGGAAGTCCGAATTAGTTGTTGATGGTCTATTATTTATGCTTTTCATATTGTGGCAATATTTTCTTCCCTTTTTATTTAGGTTTGACCATTATATTTCCTTCTGACTCATCTTTCTTACCCTTGGATTATATTTGTTTTTTGTTATATTTATATCTTGTTTGAGCTCAGTCGGCCGATGATGCCTACTGGGTACCGCGTGTTTTGGTACTCATACTACACCTCTGCTTCTTTGTGTTGATGCTGATCCTAATACGAGTTATCACCATTGATTGCAGTCCTCTTGCAGAGTTGTTGACTAGAGACATTGGGTGAGCTCTTGGCGATCGGAGTTGATCCATCTCCCTCTACATTTGGGCTAGTCTCCTACTGTACCTTTGGAGATTGTCCGTAGTCTGTTGTATCTATCTTTAACATCTAAGTTGTAGTAGCACTTGTACTGACTGACACCAGGTCTTGGGGAATTCTTATGTATTTTATTCCCTTCCCTGCCTTTTTACTTATATTGGTTTATTGTATCTTCCACTGTTATTGTTGTTTCTTCCGCTTTTGGGTTCTTCCTTGTGTTAGCCTATTACTTGCAGTTCCAGGCTAAGGGTTGCCTTACCTACTAATGGGTTATAGTAGGTGCCATCACGACTTGGGTTTTTGGGTCGTGACACAGTGGTATCAGAGCTCTAGGTTCATCGGTGTCATTGGTACAAGGGCATGTGTGTAGTAGAGTCTCACGGATAGGTATGATGATGTTCGTATCCTATCTTCGGGAGACTATTGGGCATCCTTAGGAAAAGTTCCATCTTGTTGATTTCTTATCGTACATTCTACTCTCCATCAAAGTCTAAACTTTAATTGTTACTTCCCTTCTCAGATGGTTATGACGAGGTTGACCACGGGCTTGGGCGAGGCTTATACACTTTCCACTGGAGCACGGTTACCAGAGTTAGGGATTAAGGGTGTTCAGTTTTAGTCAAAGGACGTTGGGTCATCCCAGCCTCTAACAAGATTTGTAGCTTCACCGGCCCTTCAGGGTATTCTAGCCAGGATTCTTAGCTTATTGGATAGTATGTCACGGGTCCGGATTCTACCTAGTGTACCTGATGGTTCACAGATCAGAGTTGAGACACAAACTTTTGCCCAGGCAGTGGCACATAGTAGACAGGGACTAGGAGCATAGCCAACTTCTTTGGCTCCCCATTTGGATACTTTATCAATTCCATTGGTTGCTTAACCTATTACAGCTAGGCCGGTTATGTCAATTGAAGAGCAGAAGATGCTGGGCAGGTTCATCAAATTGGGTTCTCTGAGGTTTTCTGCTGCCCCGGGGGAGGATGCTTACGAGTTCTTGATTAGTTTCCAGGAGAGGTTGCATAACCTTGGGTTAGTTGAGTTTCATGGACCTGATTACACTGCATTTCAGATGGATAGTTTGGCAAAATAGTGGTGGCGATCTTATAATGCGTGCAGACCAGCCGGGTCACCTTCGATGACTTAGACTTAGTTCTCTGAGGCTTTCTTGGAGAAGTTTGTACCTCGCAGCTTGAGGGAGAGGTTGATACATCAGTTCACCAGGTTAGAGTAGGGCTTTATGTCAATTTCTGAGAATGAGGCACGGTTCCATGAGTTGTCTAGGCATGCTACTATGATTCTTCCTATAGAGCACGAGTGGGTTCCCCAGCTTGTCAGAGGGTTAGATCTACCACGGTTTTTGAGTATGAGTCACGGTTCCATGTGTTATCTAGGCATGTTACTATGATTCTTCCTACAAAGCACGAGCGGGTTCCCCAGTTTGTCAGAGGGTTGGATATACCACTTCGTTTGGCTACAGAGTAGCTAGTGGCATCAGGGGCTACATTCCTTGCAGTTGTTGATCATGCACAAGTTATTGAGGGTATATGTCTAGAGGCCGGTGAAGGCAGTGGTAAGAGGCCTTGCCATCGGGGTAGTTTCAGTGATTTTCAGTTTCGAGGCAGAGGTTTCTCCCATGAGGGTCACCCATGACATTTCCAATTTTGTCAGCCAGTTCGTACGGCATTTCAGATTTCAGGGAACAGTTGTTCATGGCACAGTAGGAAGAGTAGTTGGGGTTCAGGTCAGACTTCTCGAGGTTTACATTATGGGTATCCAGGCCGTGGTCGCTAGTCAGGTTCATCCAGATTTTCTCAGTGGGGTACTTCTATTAGGGGTTGCTATGTTTGTGGTGAGCAGGGACACCTTACTAGGACTTGTCTGAGATTCAGGGAGTTTCACCCTCTCCGAGTTCCAACATCACCCCCAGAGGCGGTGCACAGATTAGTAGGGGTGGTTCCCAGATTGTTAGTGATGGTTCTCAGCCGTATCGGTCAACTAGTCATGGCAGATAGAGTCACGCGGATGCTTCTATCATACGTATGATATTGTTATCATCATTGAGCTTTTGGTATTGTCGATGTGGGGTTTGTATGTCCCTACATAAATCTGCTTAGATTACTTCTCATTCGGACTTGCATGGTGAGGTTGTGGTGCTTGTGCATATAGCTACCCCATAGAAAAATTCTTTTAGTAGTGGATCGAGTATTTTGGCTTTGGAGTAGTTACTATATTGGGTTGCAAAGGGCGGTAGGCCTAGTCATTATGATTGGTGGGATTCCACTAAAACTCTAGGCTTGGTTTTGCCGTCTTAGCACCTAGCAGTTCTGGTTTGTTCAGTTGTCTTGCTTTTGGTTATGGTGCTAGTTTTGAAGTTCTTCCGTTTGGTCAGTTTTTGTGGTTGAGGAAGGTTCAGATTGCGAAAGTGTTTTCTAAAGTTAGAGTTTGAGATTGGGTTATCTTCGGTTAAGGGTCAGGGTGGCGGTAATTTTAAGGACTACCTCAGGACTCATTCCTCTATAAGTTCCCAGCTATGTCCTTTGGTTTGACACATGCCCCATTAGCGGTTGCAGATTACTGAACATCGTATTCATATCTTACTCGAGTTCCAGTTACTACAGTATTCTTAGGTGGCATCTGAATCTACTCGAGGAGTAGGGAGGAGATCAGTTATAATTTGGGTTTTGTTTTCAAACTTTGTGGGTTAGCAGACTATTTCAAGAGGGTTGTGGAAGACTTCCTCTATTCGCGGCACTTTTGACTAGATCGATTCAGGAGACCGATCCCTTCTAGTGGTTAGGCCAGAGTGTTATAGGTTCCCTATAGGTTGGAGATTGACTTTAGTCTTTCTTGCATGCTTGCTACATTTCTTGCTTAGTTTCGGTGTCCTTGGGTTTTGCTCGAATAGGCAGACCTAGCCTAGTCCGTTTTGCCAGATCAGACATTGTATGGTTCAGAATCTGCGTTCGGAAGGTTGTCCTTCACCATGGGTTGCCTGGTTACTTTCTTTTTCAAATATCGGTGTTTTATTTTCAGTTGGTTATTTCTGGCAAGTTTTGGTTATTTGGGTGATCTTACCGCAGCTGTCCATGTGTGGACCAACGGTCAGTCAGGATAGGCTAATCCGGTCATAGTGGGTATGTCTCGGGCAGGTGTTTATGTTTCTAAGGTTAGTAGGACTAGTGTTTGGTTTTTGTTGAGATCGAGTTCTTGACTAATTGAGGAGGTAGAGTATGGTAGGAGTCCTAGCCTTCTGATGGTTTTATGGATGTTTTTCGAGTTTAACACAAGTTTGGACTTGTGTTTGACTTTATGGTTTGAATGCTGATGTTTCGGGAGAGATGGAAGGGTCTTTGAACCCAGGATTCTTTGGTTAGAATATTGGAGGAAGTGGGTTTTGTGCTTTATGTTAGCACGGTGTTCGGTTCTATGTAATAATTGCCTTGGTCTTCGTGGTTCTTGCGTTGTGATGGTGCTTTTCAAATGTTTTCTTTTGGGGTTTTGTTTGTGTTATTTGACCGGTTAGCTTTTGAGCTAGAATTTGTGGTTTTTCCTGTTTTGGCTGGTTTTGTTTTAAGATTTTATTAAGCTTTCTTTGGTTATCTTTCTGTTGGCCATTGTCTGATCAAGGAGGCTCCTCGGGAGGCCTAGCTTGACTCACAGACCTGGTATCTTCTCCTTTCTCGGCCTTGGGTACTTCCTATTTCTTAACTTTTGAGGACAAAAGTTCTTTTAGTAGTGGATATTGTAATGACCCTTCAGGTCATTTCCTGTTATTCATTCTTTTCTGCATTTCGAGTTTTTCCTCAGTGGCTAGAGGTCATTTATGACTTGCCAGGACTGTCGGTTTGGTGCCCGGGGAATTCATTAGGTCATAATGACCATATCTCTGTTTTAGAACTTGAACTTAGAAAATCTTTGACTTTGGTCAACTTTCTTGGTAAACGTGCTTAGAATCAAATTCTGATAGTTCCGTTGGCTCTAAAATGAAGATTTTGGTCTAGTAGGACCATTGGTCTGGGTGTAAGTTCTTTTGGTTTGATTTTATGTTGCTTTTTGTGTTTTCAAGCTAATTTGGCTGGTAGGGTTGACTTTGGTCAACATTCAGAGAAGACGACCTCAGATGGAAATTCTGTCCACGCTATTAGCTCCGGAATGTCAACTTTGGGCTAGGGGAACCTTTGGTTTGGGTCTCGGGGTATTCAGACTTGTTTTGGGGTATTGAGTTCCGAGTTAGTTGTGGGCATGGGACCCATTTTTCCTTAAAATGATCTTCGTTGGTAAATTTATTGATTCCACTGAGTCTGGAATGTCGTTTCCACTCAAATAACTCTATTGGTTTCTGAGTATCGGGTTCTGAATGTGCCCAAAATGCCCCGTTGAAGTTTTAGCTATTGATGATATTTGTTGTATATGGTGGGACCGCAATTGCGGTATTTTTGGCCATTTGCGGTGCTTTGACGCATTTGCGAAGTCTGCAATTGAGACAAAAAGTCTCGCAATTGCGATATTTTCTGGCAGTGTTATAAATTAAACATTCTTCTCCTTTTTTCCTCATTTCCAACTCTGTCCCTCCATTGTTGAGAGCTCCTAAGCTCAAATTTCTTCACTTCTGGCCATCAAATTCTTGGGACAAACTCACCATAGCTTTGTGAGCTCTTTTCTGTCATTAATCTGGTAAACTTTTTGTTAAATTTCAACTTTTCATTCTATCTTTTCCCTCTTTGATTTCTTGAAGTGGGTAGGCTGTTTTAGCCAAATTATAATGCCCAAACCTTGCGATTTTCTGGGAATGTACTCCCATGATCGTTTTGATCATTTTGTACTTCTTCAGTTTTGGCTTTGGGTTGCAGGGCCCTCGGGCCCATTTGTGGCCCGGATTTTTAACCAGACTAAATTATTAGCAATATGGGTACCATTAGCTTCGTATTGACGTGTAGAACATTGTTATGATAGTGGGGCAGCTTGCTGATACTTTTCGGGGGAGATAGAATCCGGTCTTGTGGATTGGATTGTACGCGCGTGCTTGACTTTTCTGGTAGATTATGGTTTACTATTTTCTAGACTTTGCTCGTATGAGGTATGAATATAATAACTTGCTAATGGTTGGTGGGATCTTGTGGTTTGGATACGGTTATGAGTAGGCTTATTGATCCATATAGGTGATTTAGGTGCTCTAGAGTAATATTTTGGCTAGCATTCCTTAGTATAGGTTGTAGCTCTTCCTTAATATTTGGCGTAGGCGGTGTAATATCCTTGGGATTAGGGTTAGATGCCTTAGTTTCGTTTAGATTGCTTGTGGTTGAGATTATTAGATTAGGGAGCCTTAGCCTAGAATTATATAAAGGTTCGGGGTAGAGTAGATATTACCGGTTCTTTGTTATTATTACTATTATTATTCTTGTTGGTTTGGTGTTTAATTTATCATGTAATTGTGGGCCTGAGGCCGTGGAGATGGGACTTGCAGGCGCCAGGTCAGTATGGTTGTGCTTTGCTTAAGTTTCTATTTGTCGTACGCTTTATGTTTAGTTCTGGTTAGTTGTTTTCCTTAGGCGCGTCCCTTGGGGTTTGGTAGATAGTGTAGTGTTCCCTTTTAGTATATGTACTAGAATAGTCAGCCTTAGCATCCGATGGGTATAGTTCTTGGTAGGGTAGTTTCTTACTTAGTTTTCTGGTTGTTCTTATCGTGTTATATTCTTATGGTTGGATTTGGTATGCGGATCTGTGGGCCTAAGGCCATGGTGTTGGGCTGGCTGGAGTCCAGGTTAGTAGAATATTGTTATAAAGGGTGAAATGCCCTATCTTGGTGTATCTGCGTGCATCATAGGCATACATATATAAATTTGAATTGATTCATGTTCCTCTCTTTTTCATATATGATTGAGTTATGGTATGGATAGAAGGGAACTGAATGGTACGAATTTACAGGAATCGATTGGGTCAGTGGTTTGATAAGGGAATCTTCTTTTAACAAATGGTTTTCAAATTAAGGAAACATTTTACCGATTTAAGTTAACCGCTAATGTTTGAAACCCAAAACACTTTCTTTTTAAATGATTGGAGCTCCAGGGAGAGCATCCTACTTTTATAAATGTTTTTGGTTGATAAAGGGGGAAAACTGTTTCTTTTCTATAAACTTATGCGGTTAAGGAGAAATCGTACATCACTATTTTACTAACTTCGAAATGGGAAAATACTTCTATTTTGTGCACTTGGTTTGAGAGATGATTTTAACCTTGCTTTCCATTGGTTATGGGATTATATTGATAAGCTCCGGTTGCCTCCTTTGTATATATACAGGGTTTTACTAGTGGAAATTATTATATTGGTAAGCTCCAGCGGCCCATGAGAATACTCTGGGTTTTCTTGATTATACGTGGATATTGTGGCATTAATTGTTATATTGATAAGCTACGGTGTTTGATTGTTATATTGATAAGCTACGGTATATATACGGGGTTTTACTAGTGGAAATTATTATATTGGTAAGCTTCAGCGGCCCATGAGAATACTCTGGATTTTCTTGATTATACGTGGATATTGTGGCATTGATTGTTATATTGATAAGCTACGGTGCCCTTAAGGGACATTTCAGGTATTATAGTACGGTATTGGTTGGTAAGCTTCGGTGGCCCATGAGGTGACTCAAGGTTCTCATTCATTATTGCATTGGTCACATTTCATTTCATCCATTCCATATCGCATTTTCATGGTATTCCCTGCGTATCTTTACTATCAAAATCTGTGTGTAGTTGGCTGTGTTTATCGGGTGTACTTTCTGGACTCAGGAAGTCTGAATTGGTTGTTGCTGGTCTACTGTTTATGCTTTTCATAATGTGGTGGTATTTTTTACCTTTTTATTTAGGTTTGACCATTATATTTACTTCTTACTCATCTTTCTTACCCTTGGGTTATATTCGCTTTTTATTATATTTATATCTTGTTTGAGCTCAGTCGGCCAATGATGCCTACTGGGTATCGCGTGATATGGTACTCATTCTACACTCTGCATCTTTTTATTAATGTAGATCCTATTATGAGTTATCACTGTTAATTGTAGTCCTCCTGTAGAGTTGCTGACTTGAGACATTGGGTGAGATTTTATCGATCGGAGTTGATCTATCTCCCTTTACTTTTGGGATAGTCTCCTACTGTACCTTCAGAGATTGTCCGTAGTTTGTTGTATCTATCTAGAACATCTAAGTTGTAGTAGCACTTGTACCGACTGATACCAGGTTTTGGGGGATTCTTATGTATTTTATTCCCTTCCCTCCCGTTTTACTTATATTGGTTTATCGTATCTTCCGATGTTATTGTTGTTTCTTCCACTTTTGGGTTCTTCCTTGTGTTAGCCTGTTACTTGCAGTTCTTGGCTAAGGGTTGGCTTACCTACTGGTGGGTTATAGTAGGTGCCATCACGACTTGAGTTTTTGGGTCGTGATAAAAAATTTACAAGCCTTTACCTTTAATCTAATTTTGCGAATATGATTCTGGGTTTTCTCTATTGTGCATGCGATATATAAACTTGCTTTTGGTTACTATTTCATACTTGTATACCTATTTGATATTTTTGATCTGCCTGACCCTCCTTCTTTGAGTTTTAATTTTGATTGACAACTTTGAGACGTGATCTGTTTGGTGATTTTGATCCTTATTGAGAAATTCCAGCCTATTCCTCTAATTGATTTTGCTTCCTTATTTGGATTGGGAAAGCTCAGTACTTGATCTATTATGGTAGTTTTGACTAAGTCATAATGAAAATCATTTGATTACGTCAGATTTCCTTATTAGCATTTGATGACAAATTAGTACTTTCCCCATACATGGTAAGTCTACCCCTCAATTACATGTGATTGTTTTATTTTCCTTAGACGAATTGAATAACTTCAGTATTTATTAATTATGGAAGTTTGAACACCCAAAATCAATTGGTTTTACTTTCTTTGGGTCTTTTTAAATTAGCTAGCCTTAGTACTTTGTTAATTACGGTAAGTTTTTACTTTAATTGATCAAGTTACCATGTCAAATATTTTGCTCCCTCTCTTATTTCTAGACAACTTTCTTTGTTTGATATATATGGTAAATTAAAACCTTTCTTACTACTGATTGATTCTCTATGTCAATTAAGGAAAAGACTCCCCGATTTATTCTTTTGATTGATTCTTTTTCCTTTACCAAAGGGAGTCTATTTTCATAATAAAAACAGTCCCCCTCTTCAATATTTTGGCAGACTGCACACACATTATTACTCTCATATTGCTAAGAACTCTCTTTTTTTGAACAAGTTTGTTGATTGCTAAGTGTTGGATTTCGAATCTCTCTTATTATTTACTGCAAACTGGTATGTCTCTTAATTCGTGTACATAACTTATGAGTGTGATAGAAAGCATGACTATTGGAGTTTAAAGATATTAATTGCTACCTATTCGATTACGTGATACAGCTGCTGCTATTTGTTGATTATGTATTAGTTTATGTGACTGTCGTGAATGACCTTTATGTTATCGCGGTACATGTTATATGGAATAAAGGTCCTTAAACACATCCTACACCATGACATGGGCAAAGCCTAGGACCCTTGAGGTTCTCATGAAACTTTGCCATGTCAAGGACTAGCATTCAGAATTGTTATAGGCTCCTCTGGATTTTCTATGTTTGTTTTGGCAGGTTATTTGGTAGCGGATCTGTATGGAAATAGTGAAAAGTTGCCTGGGATTTGGGAGTCTCCAAAAACTATTAGATTTTACTAGTTCTATTTTATTTTTATTTTCTTTCTCATTCATTCATTTGGTCTATAATATTATTGTATAAACTTCAATAATAAATGAGAGATTTAGGGGGCTGCTATGGGGGAGGGGCAAACTACATGCTACCTGCTTTTATTTATTTGGAAATGTTTGCTCGATAAAATTCATATAGAAAGTATGCCTGTAGGATTAAATCAGACTCTATCATGTTAAATTAATTAGTTACAATATCTATAGGATTAAATGTCATGATCCAAAATCGGGCTATGATGTCGCCTACATAACCCCCGGTAGGCAAGCCAACCCAATAATGCGGAAGATAAATAAAGCAGTTTAAATGAAAAAAGCAGAAGAGATATATAAAGGAAATAGGGCCAATAGCATAAATACATACCAACAGTACTAAATATACATAAATGTCTCTAAAGTGACCAAGAAGACAAAAATATACTCAAGAACCAAACCGGACCTGGTGTCACTAGTACAAGAGCGTCTAAAGTACGGAGTAGCTATACAACAGACTTTGTCTATCCAAAACACAAAATATAGACATAAATGTATAAGGAAAGCAGTAAAAAGTCTCCAAAACGATAGGAGCTCACCATGATCCGAACAACAGCTGGCCTCGAATGACATGAGGATCAACAAGGGTGGCTCGTACTAAGTGTTGCATCAGAAAAAGATGCAGAAAGTGGTATGAGTACCAAAATAATGGGTATTCAATAAGCATCATAGGCCGACCAAGTGGAGAAAGATAATATAAAATGTAAACTACAGGAAAGTAAACTAACTACAAGGATCCATCTAAATCTAGTTAAAAACAAAAAACAGAACTAATCGGACTAACAACGAAGAAATAATAACCATCCTCAATCTAGGCAATCGACAATCCAAGTATACTCAGTCAATGCAATGCAATGGGGGATAACGTGATGCATTAGTGTATAAAAGTGTAAACCCAGAATAAAGCATCGGGGCATCCAGAATAACGCATCAGGGCATCCAGAATAACGCATCAGATTATAAATATATATATATAAAGTAAAAACCCAGAATAACGCATGGGGGTACTCAAAATTACGCATCGTATAATATATATATATATATATGTATATGTATGTATATGTATATATAAATATATATATATATATATGTATATGTATATATAAACATATATATATATATATGTATATGTATATAGAAAGTAAAATAGAGAAAAGGTCCGGGAACCTCCCTTGGACTATCATAAGAAAATAGTCCGAACATTAGTAGTAAAACCCAAGATAATCCCTTTAAGATTCAAAAATCATGATAACCACAGTAAATCTCAAGTTTTAAACCAAAAAGCCTCGAAAACCTTCCCTTTCTGTACCGCTAGGCATGTGAATGCAATACGAACATGTAATTTCCACATTCAGAGAATATAGCACGCAACAAGGCAAAATAGGGCAAAACACCCTCCAACCAAAATAATTGACTTGGAACTCCGTCTAATCCAAGCTATGGCCTCGGGCCCACCGCTACACACAACCAATCAATAAGGCAAAAAGAATGGAAATAACTAAGAAAACAACTAAAATCATCTACTCTTCCTCTAAAACCTCCTAAAAGCATACAAAGGATTCAACGATAGTCACATCAATACTACGAGATCTTAGACTAAGGATAACATTAATAATTCTAATCTAATATCCGAAATGGCCAATTTTATGACAAGTCACAGGATTTAAGCCTAATACTATGCTAAGATCCAACCTAACGTTCCAGTAACATACAAGATATAAAATCTCACTAAACTCATACTAGGAAAGTAAATCGTAACCTACCTCGGGGCTGAACTGCAAACACAAACAGTCACTTGTGTTACTTCCTTTTCTAAACAACCTCAAAAAGCTGCCACGCTATCACAAACATATTCCAGGTGTAAGGATGAGAAGAATGACACCCAAATAACTATACGGAAAATCAAGCCAGAAATAGGGTCAGAAAATGACCCTCAGAGCCTGCACAATGAAACGGAAAACAAAAATCACAATCATGTTCGCAACGTGTTAAAGAATCCATGCTCAAAGGTTGAGCACGAACGAGACTCATTTCGAGGCCCAAAATAGCCCCAAAGTCCTCTTGATCAAGAAGGAATTTCAAATGGAGAGTTAAGGAATGTAAGGGCGGAACGTACCAATTTAGTGTGCATGAGTCAACTACGGACCAGAACTATAAACACCACGATGCCTTGGGAAAAGTTGGACTTGAATTTTGAGGTTAGATCTCTAATTTAATAGAGAAAATGAGTTGAAGAAGAAGGGAAATGAAATGAAATTTCAAAGGGGTGGCCAGCTTATAGCTGCCAGCATCCAGGCGCAGGAGCGCGCATGCCACAACGCTCAGGCACCGCAGGAGCAGCCATGCCATAATGGCCAAGGGACCGTAGGTGCACTGCCTTGCCAGTGCTAGCAGGCATGAAGGCAGGCACAAGAGCGCCAGTGCAGGTGCTGCCAGGCTCCCGCCGTCGCACCATACCAGCAACCAGCAGCAATAAGTTACAGCCAAGGCTAGAATTTTCAACAGATGGACCCTCGGGAATGCATCCAGGGTCCCGTGAACACGAATGAACTGAGCTATTGAACTAAAAATGGCATTCAAGACTCAACAGAATCAACAAAAATCCCAACAGAGGTCGATTTAACAAAAAGTGAGCCCTACGCCCAAAACCAACTCTTGGCCAACCTTTTCCAAGATGAAACCCAAAGGCCAAAATAATGTCTAGAAGCCTTGGGACCTGAACAAAATGTCCCTCTAGACCAAAGTCGATGTTATGGAGCCAACAACGCTGACATAATATCCATTTTAGGCTGTATTCTCTGAATATTAACCAAGGTCAACCCTACAAGCCAAACTAGCCTAAAAACACATAAAATAAGACAAAACAAAACCGAAGGCTCCCAAATCCAGACCAAGGGTTCCACTAGAACAAACTCCCTATTTTGGAGATAATAGGACTATTAGAATCTGATTCTTAGCTTGTTTACCAAGAAATTTGACCGAAGTCAAAGATTTTCTAAGTTCAAGTTCTAAAACAGGGAAATGGCTATAACGACCTAACGAATAGCCCAAGCACTGAACCGTCAGTCTTGACAAGTTATAAATGACCTATAGCCACTACGGGAAAGCTTTAAATGCGAAAAAGGCACAAAAAATAGAAAATGACCAGAAGGGTCATTGCATTGAATCATTATAGCTTGTTTGAATATAATAATAATGCGTAGATATCATGTCTATAGGACTTCGAAATGTTTCCAGCATGTTATATAAATAGTTACATGTAGAAACCATGTTAAAGGATTTTTAAGATTATTTTCAAGCATGTAGCCAATATGTTCACTTAGGAACCACGTGTTAAGGCTTTTACTTGTTTTAAATGTATTTAATTAAATCTGCCACTCAGAATCATGTTATTAGACTTTAAATCTGTTCTAGCATATTGTAATCGGTTATTCACCTGAGTAGTATGCATAGTCGTTTAATTAATTTCTTCATGTCCAAACATTTATGACTGTGTAATCTGCCTATAAGACTAATCAGTTTCAGCATATCAAATTAGAAACCATGCCTATAGGATTCAAATCTATTTCAGCATATCAATTTATTTAGCTATCATTCTAATAGGATCTAATCAGTTTTATCATGCTAAAATAACTGAATATTCTGTTTATAGGTTCAAATTTGTTTCATCATGTTAAAATAGCTAGATATTCTGCTCAAAGGATTTAGATAATAAATTTTCTGCATGTCTTTATCACTAGAAATTATATCCATAGGTTTAATAAAAAATCATTAATTTGCGAAGCATGGTTTAATCACCTTTTGTTCCTATTTAAATAAGAGGTTTATTTGAGACCATTTACGTGCTACATATTTTTAAGGTCCTATTTGTTTTGTTTGATGCTAAATTCCTCGTCTAATTAATAACCTTAAGATTTTATTTGTCTAGACTCTAATCCAAATTAGTATGTCCAATGCCTCTTGGATATTAAGTTAGGACGGGTAGGCATTTCAAGACGCGTTAGTATTTTTCATATCTCTAGTGTACTCTTAGGTTAATTATAACCTTAATAACCAGCTGTCACGACCTGATTTCTTAGGTCATGATGGCACCTACAACCCCTAGTAGACAAACCAATCCCCGTAGCCCAAATGGTAAGTAATGGGCTACTACCTAAGCAAGAACGCATAAGCACTAGAGATAAGCAGAAGCAGATAAATAAAATAACGCGAAAGGAAAATAACCTAAATATAAATATAAAGAAACTATACCATCCCATGACCTGGTATCGATAGTACATGCCTTTATAAAATTATAGAGTACTAGAGAGAACAAAATAGAATATACAGTTGCCTCTATATAACAAAAGAGAGTAACAATGCAAAAAGAGAAGATGTGGTCAAGCCCTGGTCGTTAGGAGCTCACCCTAGTCTCGAATATCCAAAAGCTGCACGAGTATCCATGTGCTCAATGACGATAGCTCATACTAGGATCTGCATCGGGAAGGTGCAAAAGTGTAGTATGAGCACCAAATGCAAAGCAACGGGTACCCAGTAGGCATCATAGGCCGACTGAGCACATATAAGATATAAAAGCAGTAAATAGCAGACAATGAAGAAGGTAGTCACATAAGCGAACAGAGGAAAGCATATGAAAACTAGCACATATAGAAGACAAAGTGAATACAAGCATACTATGCTAGCCACAGAAGATTTATATATCATGAACCCAAGTGAAGGAAAGGACAACGCACCTAGATCCTTGCGACAATAATGTATAAAGAGAGGGTTTAAGAAGAGAGGTAGTATACCGGTAACCTTAAATAAAATGGAAGGAAGGAAAGACAAGTAAACATACTCATGCTTGAAACAATACTATTAATGAAATCATGCTAATCACACAACTCTGAAGATAAGAATAATCAGAAAGCAACGTCACAAGTACAACCCTAGGATAGAATTAGCTACACCACCAAAGCTCGGAAGGCCACTAACTCGTGCCACAATAAGATAGAATCTGCTAACCCACCAATGATCAGAAAGCCATTAACATGTTCTACAATAAGATAGAATAAGGTAATCTACCTACAGTCTCAACTGGCGCCCATACACCCGAGGAACACATACAAGTGAAAATAAACCATCTAGCATCCCATACTACCGGAGCGTACACTAAGCAAAAAGTAAACAAGGGTGGATCCGAACACAATATGAATGATATGATATGACATGATGAAACAAGTGTGACAGTAGTACTGTATGTACCTCCTCTGACGCCTATAGGCCAAGTAGGTAGGATGCATGGAAGGACGCACCCGTATACCTTAACTACACTATATACCCCTCCCCCGACACTCACAGTATCTAGCCTCTAGTCCGGATTGGCAAGGTTCATGGAGGTCTCGTAGATCACATACTAAAATCATGAAATCTCAAATATAATTGCCCGAAGTGTATTCGGGTCAAAATTAGTAATCGAAATCTTCAAAACCCCAATAAAGGGTGCCTGGAATATATTCAGGTCTAAATCCGTTGTAAAATATGTCTAGCGCTACGACTAAACCGAGTCTAGTATCAGTGTAAAATCTAGTGATAAAATCATCCTTTAATCTCATTTATCTCAAAAAAATCTATTAAAACCATTTTCAAACCATTTAGAATTCTTTATATTGAAATAGGGCCCTCGAGCCATACAAAGTTTAGAAAATGGTGATAGTTAGGCCCACAGCCTAAGAAGTAGTAAAATAGTGCAGAAAACTCTTTATATTATATAATATTCCCAAACACAATCAATAGCCGAACGACTCACAATCAACCTATCGGCCCTTCACAAGCTCAATATGCTCTACAACATAGATAACCAGCCTAGAATCACAACTTGATGTCCGAGACTCGCGTACATTCCCATATATGTCACGCCCCAAACCATGGGTGGCATGACTGACACCCGGATCCCCAAAAGGCCGAGGGTTCCAAAGTAGAGTGTATCTCTATTGAACCTGCTGGGGGTCTGAGACCGACAAGGTCTCTAAGAATAGCAATTTGAAACACTGAAAAATCACTAGTAGGTAAGGAACTCAAGGCCGACAAGGCTATTATCATAGTAGATAGCTAATAACAAGGCCAAAAAGGCCATACCCAACAATGATGTACATATACACATCTACAAGCCTCTAGGAGTAAGTAAAATATCTCATATCCAGGACAGGGCCCTGGACTACCCATAAGCTGTACATATACATAACCTGGTCAAAATATAAGCTAGACCTCTGACTCGTCAGCTCCAGGAAGAATGGAGCTTACCAAAATGGCTGAACTCTGCAACTCCTACTGAAGAGGTCTATCTGGGTTTCTTTCTGGACCTGCAGGCATGAATGCAGCGCCGCCAGGCAATGGTAACGTCAGTACGACAATAATGTACTGGCATGTAAGGTAGAAGCATAAAAGCAAGTCGCAAGTAGTAAATCTGAACAAGATATAATATGAAACTTGTAAACTGTAATTGGTAAGGCTCGTTAAGCTCTTCCTCATTTATTCCTTTTAGAATACAACACATGAATTAACTCACACCACAACTCACTCTTTATAACCCACGCTGAACCAGAATACCGCCTTGGTGCACCCTATATATAATAGCCTCAATATGGAAGTAGCGCCTCGGCGCACACTATGTATATAATGGCCTCAATATGGCAGTAGCACCTCGGTGCACACTATGTATATAATGTCCTCAATATGGTAGTAGCACCTGGGTGCACACTATTTATATAATAGCCTCAATATGGCAGTAGCACCTCGGTGCACACTAACACGCAAACCACGCATAATAAGTGTATTACTAGATTGACCTTTAAAGCTATTCTTGTTATTTATGAAGGTTCATTTAGATAACTTCTTTAGCCTTGGCTTACTAGGTATTGGACTCAACATACCAAACACATATAAATGGGGATTTGACTTGCTAACTTTCCTTGTATACTTTCTAAAGCTTGATTAGGGATCACACTACAAAGAAGAAACTTGACAAAAGGATAACTTACATTTCGTGCAAAAAGAATCAGATTTTTATAAGAAGGTGACTTGAATCACCATAATGTATAACTTAGTTCCTTAAGACTTTTTGAGTTACCAAATCAGCTCTCTTACAACACAATACTCAAATTCCTTCTTTCGGAGATTTAGAGTTTTATTTCTAGATTCATGCCGATAAGGAATAAAGAAGCCTTAACATACCTCGTTCCTTCCGAAGATTGTGCTTACCAGAACTTGGGATTTCCTTTATTAAGTTAATATACAACACAAGGGTATAATGAAGCTAATATTAGCTCTTAAAGCTGATGCAAATTTCCCAAAACAGTAGCTAAACATTTCCCGGGCAGATTTACGTATTTTGCATTAATTAAAGGTGTATCGTCACACCTTTCTCCCCTATCCAATACACATCACACACACACACCAACCTACTGCCTCCAATAATACAAAACACATCAAACAGCCCCTACACAACTCACTATGCCGAAATACAATAGCAACACATTGAACCCACGACTTCCGATCGTCGTCCCGTGAGTTCTTAACAACAATTCAACAACAATTGTCCATCCGAACTTCAATCCAAAAATATGATTATGGGCAGAGTACTTACCACACTTGAAGGGGTGTTTTTATCCTCTTTTTATTGATGCCTTGAAAATCTTAAGTACCCCCTACACATACACCAACAAGAGAAGAAGAAATCTCTTAATTGTTACACAATTTCTATGTGTTAAATCTTAAGAAAGGGGCTGCCATAGTTCATGTCTTTCTTACCATAGGATATCCTAGCTATATGTAGTAGATTAATACCAAGATAACAAGTGGTTTAACTCACCTTAAGCTTTAATTAATCTTGATCTTCTTCGAACCCTAAAGGGAGAGAAGGGTTGCCAAAAAGGAAAGGAGATAAGAGAGAATGTTTCCAGCATTTTGTGATCAATATTGATCAGAAAAAGGCCTGTATAAAGGGACCTTTTTGGCCGACTTTTTTTAGTATATTTGGGCCAAAATGGGTCAAGAAACTTGGGCCAAAATTACCCTTTGCTTGGGCCTCAAAAGGGTTAAGTTTTGCGGCTGATTTTGGGCTTCTTTTGGGTCAAAATGTGGTCAATATTGCTGGCTTCCTTTTGTAGTTGTTTGGGCCAGATTTGGTTGTGCTTTGATGGGCCAACTTTAAGAATCATTTGGGCTACCATTAGGTCTAATAATCCATGGTGTGTCTGCCCGTAATCGGCCCTCGGAACTTAGTTCGTTAGCGTAGGTAGGTGATGCACCTACTTGTCACATAAGAGCTTAGATAAGTCGAGCAAGTACCTCACTTGTTTTATCTCATTTTCAAAACCCTCATCCTTATAATTTAACTTAACACTTATATACATTTGACAATTTCAAATTCTAGGCTAAAGTACCCCTTCACAATCTCGAGCTCAACTACCTTCGTCAATATTTACTTAGTCACATAGGTTTTGAAAGGTACGGGGTGTTACATCTTTCCCCCCTTAGAATCATTCATCCTCGAATGAGGGTAATGAATATAGAGCTCTAGTCCCTTAGGTTTTTTTTGAAATTTTGGCAGAGTTTCCTTTATAATTGGGACTATCCAAAAACCTGAAACTCAGCAAAAGTTCAGCACGATGCCTCACAGGGCGATACAACTATATACAATTAAATGTAATCATTTTCACATGTTCAAACCTGATTATATTTGCATAGTAGGAAGAGTATCAAGAACATAAGAATATGACTTACCTCTATACTATCTTCAAGTCATAAATAACTGGGGATGCTTTTTCCTCATTTCTTCCTCGGCTTCCCACGTCATTTCCTCGATATTATTATTTCTCCAATACACCTTTACTGAGGCTACTTCTTTGGTTCTGAGCTTTCTAACTTGACGATCTAGGATAGAAATTGGTACTTCCTTATAGGATAAGTCTTCAGAAAGTTGAACATCTTTGATAGGCATAATACGTGAAGGATCTCTTATGCACCTTCGTAGCATCGATACATGAAATGTCTCCAATTCTGTGGGTAAATCTAGCTCATATGCCACTTTTTCTACCCTCCAAATAATCCTGTATGGTCCAATATATCTTGGACTAAGCTTTCCCTTTTTACCAAATCGCATAACGCCTTTCATGGGCGAAACCTTTAGGAAAACCCAATCACTAGTATTAAATTCCAAATCCCGACGTCGCACATCTGCATATGATTTCTGCCTACT
Organism: Jaltomata sinuosa; assembly: GCA_003996215.1. Lineage (NCBI taxonomy): Eukaryota > Viridiplantae > Streptophyta > Magnoliopsida > Solanales > Solanaceae > Jaltomata > Jaltomata sinuosa. The sequence goes on along the minus strand of QJPP01002308.1, from coordinate 337,507 downwards.
CTGGGCTGTTAGTAACCTTTCTCGGATTAGCTTCACCTTCTCCATTGCCTGATTAACTAGGTCTGGCCCTAATAATCCTGCTTCTCCAATTTCAAACCATCCAATCGGTGATCTACACTTTCGTCCGTATAAAGCCTCATAAGGAGCCATTTGAATGCTTGCATGGAAGCTATTATTATAGGCAAACTCAATCAGTGGCAAATGGTTATCCCAACTCCCTTTAAAATCTAGTACACAAGCTCTTAGCATATCTTCGAGTGTTTGAATAGTGCGTTCAGCTTGTCCATCTGTCTGTGGATGAAAAGCTGTACTGAGACTTATTTGAGTACCTAAGCCTCTCTGGAAAGACCTCCAGAAATTTGCTGTAAACTGAGCACCCCTATCTGAAATGATGGAAATTGGGACACCATGAAGTCGAACTATTTCACTAATATACAACTTGGCATAATCTTCAGCAGTATAAGTTGTCCTGACTGGCAAAAAATGAGCTGATTTTGTAAGTCTATCTACAATCACCCATATGGAATCATACTTTCGATAAGTACGGGATAAGCCTATAATAAAGTCCATGTTGATCACCTCCCATTTCCAGGTAGGTATCACTATACTTTGAGTTAGACCTCCGGGTCTCCGGTGTTCAATTTTTACCTGTTGACAATTCGGGCATTGGGCTACAAACTCTGCAATATTTCTCTTCATATTATTCCACCAATAAATCTATCGAAGATCATGATACATCTTCGTCGCTCCGGGATGGATTGAATAGCGGGAATAGTGAACTTCTGCCAAAATTTTCTCCCGAAGCTCCCCGACGTTAGGTACACATAGACGACCTTGATATCTCTGAACCCCATCTTCCTTAAGATCTATTAGTGGTTGCTTCTGTTGTGGAATTTCCTCCCTCAATCGTACTAATTCTTGATCATCATATTGTCGTTCCTTTACCTCTGTCATAAGTGAGGATTCCGCTGTGCTTTGAATAACAACTCCCCCATTACCTTGGTCTAGTAGTCGAACCTACAAATTAGCTAACTGATGTAGTTCTCTTGTCATCTCAATCTTTCTATTTTCCACGTGGCTCAAGCTTCCCATGGATTTTCGGCTAAGTGCATCGGCCACTACATTGGCCTTCCCTGGATGGTACAAAATATCTACGCCATAATCCTTTAGTAACTCTAGCCACCTTCTTTGCCTTAGGTTTAAATCCTTCTGTTTGAATAAATACTGTAGACTTTTGTGGTCCGTAAACACATCTACATGGACTCCAAACAAGTAATGGCGCCAAATTTTCAAGGCAAATATAACTGCTGCCAATTCAAAATCGTGAGTAGGGTAATTTTGTTCGTGCTTTCTTAGTTGTCTCGAGGCATAGGCAATAACTTTACCATGTTGCATTAAAACCCAGCCCAACCCAATCCTTGAAGCATCATAATAAACAACATAACCTTCCGTTCCCTCTGGCAGAGTTAAGACAGGTGCTGAAGTAAGTCTGTCCTTCAACTCCTGAAAACTCTGCTCACATGCATCAGACCACTAGAACTTGGCAGCTTTATGAGTCAACTTTGTCAATGGTGCAGATATAGAATAAAATCCTTCCACAAACCTCCGGTAATAACCTGCTAAGCCCAAAAAACTATGAATCTCTGTAGCATTCAAGGGCCTCGGCCAATTCTTTACTACTTAAATCTTTTTGCCGTCAACTCTAATACCTTCGTCTGTAATTATATGGCCAAGAAAAGCCACTGAAGTCAACCAAAACTCACATTTGGAGAACTTCGCATATAATTTATGATTCTGAAGTGTTTGCAATACTGCACGTAAATGGTCAACATGTTCGCCTTTGGACCGCGAGTAAATCAGGATATCGTAAAAAAATACGATCACGAATACATCTATGAATATCTTGAAGACTCGATTCATTAGGTCCATAAAAGTTGTTGGGGTATTAGTAAGCCCAAAAGACATTACTAGAAATTCAAAGTGGCCATACCTTGTCCTAAAGGCTGTTTTTGGAACATCTACCCCTTTAACACGTAACTGGTGATACCCCGACCGCAAGTCAATCTTCGAAAAACATTTGGCGCCTTGCAAATGATCAAAAAGATCATCAATCCTTGGAAGCGGATACTTATTCTTTATTTTAACTTTGTTCAGTTGTCGGTAATTGATACACATTCTCAAGGACCCATCCTTCTTACGAACAAACAAAACTGGTGCACCCATTGGCGATGTACTAGGCCTAATGAAACCTTTTTCGAGTAGATCCTTTAACTGTTCCTTTAACTATCTTAATTCTGCAGGAGCCATCCCGTAAGGGGGAATTGATATTGGCTGAGTATCTAGGAGTAGGTCAATGGCAAACTCAATTTCCCTTTCTGGAGGGATTCCTGGAATACATCTAGAAACTTACTCACCACGGGAACCGATTGAAGAGTCGCTGGTCCATCCTCTATGCTTCGTACTCGGACTAAATGATAAATATATCCTTTAGAAATCATTTTCTGGGCCTTAAGGTAGGAAATAAACCTACCCCTTGGCGTGGCAGCATTACCTTTCCACTCTAGGATTGTCTCTTCCGCAAAATGGAATTTGACAACCTTATTTCTACAATCGATATTAGCATAACATGCAGCTAACCAGTCCATGCCCATAATGACATCAAAGTCAATCATATCTAATTCGATTAGATCAACTAAAGTGAGGCGGTCATAAATCCACACTGCACAATCTCGATAAACTTGTCTAGCTATAATAGATTCACCAATCGGCGTAGATACAACAAAGGGTCTAGGCAACAACTCAGGGCCTGCCCCCAACTTACCAACAACGAGTGGGGTAACATATGAAAGATTAGAGCCAGGATCTATAAGTGCATAAACAGCATGAGTAAAAATAGTTAATGTACCTGTAACAACATCAGGTGACGTTTCCAAGTCCTGGCGACCGGCTAGAGAATAAGTGTGATTCTGACCACTGCCTGAACTGGATGCTCCTCTTCCTCCTCTACCTCTACCACGACCTGTTGTAGCCTATTTTCCTGTCCTAGGAGGATGAATAGTAGATGAAGAAACTGTTATCTATCCTGTAGGCTGGGATATCTCACTCCTACCTCTACTCGAACAGTCTCGCATAAAGTGACCAGGATGCCCACACGAATAACAAGTATCTGAACCCAGGCGACATATCCCAGGATGCTTCCTACCGCACTGAACACAAGGTGGCAAAGGTGGCCTCATCTGACCTGAATGCCCCTGGCGATAGGAACTGGATGCACCTGAACTGTGGCCTGGTCCAGTCTGAGAAAAATGATCATACCTCTGCCTTTACAACTGATATGGGGCACCACTAGTAGGGTGGGGTGATCGCCTATTAAAATGTGGCCTAACATTACCTCGTGGCTCTACAAAGGACCCAATAGATCTAGCCCTCTTATTTTGATCCCTTTCTCGGCTTTGGTTATCTCCAATTTGTACTTCAAGATCTTCTGCAGTCTGAGCAATAGCCTGTATCTTAGAAATATTCATATCCTCTTGTGTGGCTGCTATTATTAATCCCTTAATCAATTCATCCTTAAGGACACGCACATATCGATGAACTTTGGCGCATCGTACTCACTATATCGGGGGCGTACCTGGCTAATGAATTAAACCTGAGGTTGTACTATCGAACTTTCATATTGCCCTGCCTAAGGGCTAGAAATTGATCAAGTCTGGCCTCTCGAACCTCCTGTGGAAGATAGTGAGCTAGGAAGGCCTCTGAAAATTCCTCCCATTCAGCTGGGGGTGCATTTGATCCCCTAGACCGATCCCAAGCCTCGAACCATAAAATGGCCACATCTCGTAACCTGAAAGATGCAAACTCCACTGCCTCCACTACTGTTACATGCATGACTCGAAGTACTCGATAAGTCTGATCAATAAATTCCTGAGGATCCTCACGTGGGTCAGAGCCTGTAAATATAGGAGGACTTAGGCTGATAAACTCTCGAGCCCTAGAACTTTCTGAGCCACCTGACCTAACACTCGCTGATGCCCCAATTTGTTGTTGTTGTGTGGCTATCATCTGGGTCAATAATCAAACAACACTCCTGATGTCCTGGTCCTCTACTTCACGTGGATGAGCTACAAGTGTTGGTTCATCTCTAGCTATCTTAGATGCCACTGGAGCAGGTGGGGTCAGGGGTACTGGATCCTCTCTAGTTTCATCAGGTACTTGATGAACTGGGACTTCTGGTGTCGGTGATTCACTTTGAGCCTCAAATCTATCCAATCGGATAGGCAGGGAATGACTAGTACCTTCCCCCGTATCTGTGCCAACCCGTCGGCTACTCATTTGTCTGGTCACAGGCATTTCTGTAAACAAGGAATAGAAAAACATGAATTAGACTTCAAACATCTCATGACCTCGCTCTATTGCACGATCTAGCAAATGAAAGAAGGATAACAATTCCTAAATGTCCCGTAGACTCATGATTATAGGTATGGTGCACAACACACCCATAAGCAAGACTCTACTAGACACGGCTTGTAGACTCCCTGGGATTCGATGTGCTCTGATACCATGTTTGTCACGCCCCAAACCATGGGAGGCATGACTGACACCCGGAGCCCCAAAAGGCCGAGGGTGCCAAAGTAGAGTGTATCTCTATTGAACCTGCTGGGGGTCTGAGACCGACAAGGTCTCTAAGAATAGCAATTTGAAACACTGAAAGCTCACTAGTAGGTAAGCAACTCAAGACCGACAAGGCTATTATCATAGTAGATAGCTAATAACAAGGCCAACAAGGCCATACCCAACAATGATGTACATATATACGTGTACAAGCCTCTAGGAGTAAGTAAAATATCTCATATCCAGGACAGGGCCCTGGACTACCCATAAGCTGTACATATACATAACCTGGTAAAAATATAAGCTAGACCTCTGACTCGTCAGCTCCAGGAAGAATGGAGCTTACCAAAATGGTTGAACTCTGCAACTCCTACTGAAGAGGTCTATCTGGGTTTCTTTCTGGACCTGCAGGCATGAATGCAGCGCCCCCAGGCAATGGGGATGTCAGTACGACAATAATGTACTGTCATGTAAGGTAGAAGCATAAAAGAAAGTCGCAAGTAGTAAATCTGAACAAGATATAATATGAAACTTGTAAACTGTAATTGGTAAGGCTCGTTAAGCTCTTCCTCCTTTATTCCATTTAGAATACAACACATGCATTAACTCACACCACAACTCACTCTTTATAACCCATGCTGAACCAGAATACCTCCTCAGTGCACCCTATATATAATAGCCTCAATATGGCAGTAGCGCCTCGGCGCACACTAGGTATATAATGGCCTCAATATGGCAGTAGCACCTCGGTGCACACTATGTATATAATGGCCTCAATATGGTAGTAGCACCTCGATGCACACTATGTATATAATAGCCTCAATATGGCAGTAGCACCTTGGTGCACACTAACACACAAACCACGCATAATAAGTGTATTACTAGATTGACCTTTAAAGCTATTCTTGTTATTTATGAAGGTTCATTTAGATAACTTCTTTAGCCTTGGCTTACTAGGTGTTGGACTCAACATACCAAACACATATAAATGGGGATTTGACTTGCTAACTTTCCTTGTATACTTTCTAAAGCTTGATTAGGGATCACACTACAAAGAAGAAACTTGACAAAAGGATAACTTACGTTTCGTGCAAAAAGAATCAGATTTTTTATAAGAAGGTGACTTGAATCACCATAATGTATAACTTAGTTCCTTAAGACTTGTTGAGTTACCAAATCAGCTCTCTTACAACAGAATACTCAAATTCCTTCTTTCGGAGATTTAGAGTTCTATTTCTAGATTCATGCCGATAAGGAATAAAGAAGCCTTAACATACCTCGTTCCTTCCGAAGATTGTGCTTACCAGAACTTGGACTTTCCTTTATTAAGTTAATATACAACACAAGGGTATAATGAAGCTAATATTAGCTCTTAAAGCTGATGCAACTTTCCCAAAACAGTAGCTAAACATTTCCCGGGCAGATTTACGTATTTTGCATTAATTAAAGGTGTATCGTCACACCTTTCTACCCTATCCAATACACATCACACACACACCAACCTACTGCCTCCAATAATACAAAACACATCAAACAGCCCCTACACAACTCACCATGCCGAAATACAATAGCAACACATTGAACCCACGGCTTCCGATCGTCGTCCCGTGAGTTCTTAACAACAATTCAACAACAATTGTCCATCCGAACTTCAATCCAAAAATATGATTATGGGCAGAGTACTTACCACACTTGAAGGGGTGTTTTTATCCTCTTTTTATTGATGCCTTGAAAAGCTTAAGTACTCCCTACACATACACCAACAAGAGAAGAAGAAATCTCTTAATTGTTACACAATTTCTATGTGTTAAATCTTAAGAAAGGGGCTGCCATAGTTCATGTCTTTCTTACCATAGGATATCCTAGCTACATGTAGTAGATTAATACCAAGATAACAAGTGGTTTAACTCACCTTAAGCTTGAATTAATCTTGATCTTCTTAGAACCCTAAAGGGAGAGAAGGGCTGCCAAAAAGGAAAGGAGATAAGAGAGAATTTTTCCAGCTTTTTGTGATCAATATTGATCAGCAAAAGGCCTGTATAAAGGGACCTTTTTGGCCGACTTTTTTGAGTATATTTGGGCCAAAATGGGTCAAGAAACTTGAGCCAAAATTACCCTCTGCTTGGGCCTCAAAAGGGTTAAGTTTTGTGGCTGATTTTGGGCTTCTTTTGGGTCAAAATGTGGTCAATATTGGTGGCTACTTTTTGTAGTTGTTTGGGCCAGTTTTGGTTGTGCTTTGATGGGCCAACTTTAAGAATTATTTGGGCTACCATTAGGTCTAATAATCCATGGTGTTGCTGCCCGTAATCGGCCCTCGGAACTTAGTTCGTTAGCGTAGGTAGGTGATGCACCTACTTGTCACCTAAGAGCTTAGATAAGTCGTGCAAGTACCTCACTTGTTTTATCTCATTTTCAAAACCCTCATCCTTATAATTTAACTTAACACTTATATACAATTGACCATTTCAAATTCTAGGACAAAGTACCCCTTCACAATCTCGAGCTCAACTACCTTCATCAATATTTACTTAGTCACATAGGTTTTGAAAGGTACGGGGTGTTACATCCTTCCCCCCATTTATGGTCCAACAACATATACAAAGGCCATACGAGTCCACAAGGGTAATATTACAAAACTAGATCAAATACTACAACAAGAATAAGTAATAATACGGACAAAATAGACGGACAAGGTCTGGGGTGCCAACCTAGAATACCCAACCCAAGGATGCTAGATAGTGCAGTTATAGCCTACATACGCAGATTCTAAGGTAGGGAAAACTGTTACCTACCTGTCGTCCGAAGACAAGCTACTCGATTGATGTTGTCCAAGCCCGAACTGCTCCGAGAAGCTCCGAACAGCTAACACACTATCAAGAATGTAATCTACGCATTAAAACAAAGCTAACATTACCCATATTGCTAAAAGTTTAGTTGGGTTATAATCCAGGTAACAAGCAGGCCCATGGGCCCCGTAACCCAAAACCAAAAACAAAATTGCAACAATGTTCCCAACATTGCCAGGAGTGTATGCTTAAAAAATAAGCATAAATCGAGAAGGAAAAAGGGGTAAAACAATCCCTACAACTCAAGAATCAAAAGAGGGAATTTAATGGAAATTTAACGTAATTAATACAGAAGACTTACCAAATAGAGGTTGGGAAATGATCACGGACCGAGAATATAACCACCTCCAACCCTTGGAATGATCAGAATTCAATTTTGAGCTTGAGAGCACAACAAGAATGGAGAAAAATGAATTAGGGAAGATAGGAAATGAAAAAGAGGAGCTGGCCAGCTTATATGTTGCCAGCCGCATGGGTGCAGGTGCGTCCCAGGAAGGCGCAAATGCGCTAATGCCACATCGGCAAGGCACCACAAGCGCACTCCTTTGCCAACGCTGGCAGGCACAAAGGTGCAGCACAGGCAAGCGCAGGTGCGCTAGTGCAGGCACGGCAAGTAACCCGTCGTGGAACCATACCAGCAAGCAGAAACAAGCTGCAACCAAGCTTTGGCAATTTCCAATTGATGGACCCTCGGGAATGCATCGATGAAAAGGGCATTTCAGACTCAACAAAATAAATTAAGCTATTCAACTAAAAAGGGCATTTCAGACTCAACAGAATCGATGAAAATCCCAACAGAGGTCGATTTAACAAAAAGTAGGCCCCACTCCCAAGACTAACCTTTGGCCTAATAAAACCAAAACTGAACCTAAATGCAAAACACGAGTCCAGAAGCCTCACGACCCGAAGCAATGGTCCCTCTAGCCCAAAATCAACATTCTAAAGCTAACAATGGTAACAAAATTTCCATTTGAGGCTGTCTTCTCGGGATATTGACCAAACCCAATATTACAAGGTCAACTGGCCTGAAAACACAAAAAGAGAGAGAATTTCAAACTAAAATCTCCCAAACCCCGACCAAAGGTCTAACTAGACCAAAGTCCACACTCCAGAGCTAACGGCATTGTAAGAATTTGATTCCGAGCATAATTGCTAAGAATGTTGACTAAAGTCAATAGTTTTCTAAGTTAAAGATCTAAAACAAAGAACTGGTCATAAAGACCTAACGAATTGACCGAGCACTGACTATCGGTCCCAATATGACATAAATGACTTGGGGCCGCTACAGGCAAGCTCTAATAGTACAAAGAAGGAGAAAACACGTGAATCACTGGAAGGATCATTACCTCATCCACTACTAAAAAGGACTTTCATCCGTGAAAGTCAAGAAAAAGAGAACACCAGAAGGCTCAACAACTACAAATACTAAGCCCATGCCACTCTCAATCTCCTGGGTAGCCTCATTTACCGTACGACACCCCACATAGCTAAACCAAAGGAAAACTACCAAAAACCTTAACTTCTTACCAGCCAAACTAGACTGTAATCTCTAACTCAAAAATCTCCAAAGGTCTATCAACTGAACAGAACCTCGAGAAACTCAATCTTAATGCACCAAGTCAACAGTGAGACCAAGAGAACCAAGGCAGTCAACACACGGAACTAGAATCTTGATACCACAACCAGGTTCACTTAACAAGCCACCACTAAACCTTTAACTCATGAATCCCATGATCCATAAAACCCTTCTATATAACCTAAATCATCTTCACCATAACCATGAAGCTCTACACAAGATGAACAACCAATCCATGCTCGAACCATCAACTAATCCATCGGAGGCCTATAGTTTCCGCTATACCCAACCTCAAATAAAGTCACCTTCAGACTCAAAATCTATCCAAGCCAAGACATAGTCTACTAGTCTTTGACACCCAAAATACCAGCTCATAGCATACCCTAAAAAACTAGAGTAACCTTCCTCAACTGGCCATCAAACAATGGACAAATACCTTTCCTAAGATCAACCTCGATATCAAAACCCCTCTGAACCAACCATTAGAGTTCAACTACAATTTGCACACCAGGGTTGGGAATGACATGGATGAACACCCTGTGTTGAAGGAGAATCTCCCAACTGTAGAACACAACCAACCTTGTTGAACCGTGCCAAGTATGAATTGGCTGAGAGTGAATGAACTAGGGAAACCTACCCAAGAAGGCCCAAACAAAACCCAATCTCCACAAGGAGGGTGGTAAGCCTACCATGAAGCACGTAGACATCCACTAACTCCATACTCTAGGAATATCGCTACTACTCCAAATCCTAAAAAACAACATTTAGATTTATGGTCAACTTACTAGCCCCGCCCCTCAGAAAGAAGTCTGCCATGCCATGAATACAAAATCCAACCAACATGTAGTCAAAGGAAAAGATGCCTGAAGTCCAACGTTGCCACCTAGCTATTAAAAATCTCATAATCTCCCAATTCACCAACCTCTGGCTCGAAACATCCAGTCTATTATGCCAACACACAAGAACCAACTATGAAAGCATTCAACATACCATAACTCTTGGCCGACCACATGCAGAGCCTAATCAATGCTGGGATCCCATGCAATAGACAATCCCTTGGAGAATCAACTAAACCAAACCTCTAACTCTTAGAACACCAAGGCGACTATCAATATCAAAGTACCATCAAAATCTAAAGTAGCACTGCTAGCCTCAACCTATACAACTTGATCATATATATCACACAACTGCTGATCCTCGAACTGACGCCACTGAATCTGTCCAACTCTGTTGGGATCTAGCAAGTCAAGCCTAACCAAATGGTTTGCCAAAGACTGGATTTCCAAGGCCAATGGTCGCTCCAAAACCAAGAGAGAAGCTAAGCTGTCTATACTCACTAACTTCCAGATCAAGGATGCCGCAACCAAAAAGAACCTTCCATGAACCGTCTGAAGAAAACTTCTAGCCCACGATTCTGAAACCCATCTCCAAGTACTTATCATGCTCCTTTCGAATCCTAGAGTAGACTCTTAGGTCGTTGATGAACACAGTAGAAACTGGAGCCAACTAGGCTCTAAATATATGGTGTGCCCAATAATAGCTCTGAATGATAGATATTGTTGTGGCTTGGGTCACCCAAAGGGCATAACAAGGAAAATCATAGCTCATGCAACAAGCCCACAAAGGTAGTCCTGGGAATGGCCACCAGCTCGATCTCTAGTAGAAGGAATTATGACCTCGAGTTCCTCAAAGGAAAATGCCACTGCACTCTGTAGTCGGTCAAACAAGTCATAAATACACAAAAACAAAGGATATCCTCAGTCATTACCTCCAAACTACCCATAATCCACACATATATACTAGGAGTCACCTCATTTTTTTTACAAACCAGACGGAACCCTTTCCAAGGATACACTGAACCTGACTATATCTTTCTTAAAAGATCTTGGAGTTGTTCCTTTAGCTCCCACAACTCTACTAGCATCACTCGATAAGGCAGGAAAAGAATAGGCTGAATGCCCAACTCAACCACAATGCTATAGTCAAAAATCAACCAGACTGGAAACTAAAGACAATAAAAACAACCTATATACCTGCTAACTTCCCAAACTAATGAAGTAAATAGGGTTGACTCTAAACTCCTTATAAAGCAAAACCACCTGGTACCCACTATCCTTAAGACAAAATAACTTCCCCCGGTACACAACTATTGGTACAACACCACAGAAATGGAATGGTTTCTAGCAAATGTTAAATAATGGCCTAGGCAAAAACCACCCAAGATCACTAGAAATTGTGACACTCAAACAAATTATAAACCCACATCGAAGACCAAAGATAAAACAAACAAGGCCTACCCACGAGTCATAACTATAGGTAGTCACCTCCCAAAGATAACACACCCCATCCACTACTAAAAGAAACTTTCTACCAAGAAATCACATGCATAAACACTACAAACTTCAATAGTACAACCAAATGAGAAACATGTAGGAAGATATATAAATATACACGAAAAAAGGTAGATTTCAAAAGCAAACAATACCAGCACTAGCTGATGGTAACAAAGGACGTACCTGTAGCAATAATATTTAGAACCTCCACCTTTAGCCTACCAAGAGAGGCATCATACTGTCAGCGTCTAACTCTGGACAGAGTAGTCAATGCTAAAGGCTCGATCATGCCTCATCTGGGACAATCTCTAGAAAAGTGACCAATCACTCCGCAACCATAGCAACCCCAAAAAGCCTTGCTATGATGCACAGTTCCTGTCGACTCAGGATGGATACCTGAACTACCTGGCTTTAAGCCACCCCTAACCATATGTGGACAACCCTTACTACCATGCACACTACCTCTAGCTGGTGGCACTGGATCTGTGGGCGATAAAACTCACTGACTCTGCTAACTGGAAGGCATGATCGTGGGACAATCCCTAGCAAAGTTCCCATACTCACCACACTGGAACCAATTTGTGCCAGATGAAGCATGAAGGGAAGATCTCGCTGAGCCTGACTGGTCACCATGGCCTACACACCCTGAATGCAAACCCCAGGAAACTTGACCTGAACCATGTATTCTCTCCTCAACATGCTCTGTACAACCATCCGTTGAACCTTGTGAAGCCATCAAAACTGGCCTGCTAGACAGAAAGCTATAAAACTGATCCCTACAAGAGAATACCCTATATCAAGATTGGAAACCACGAAAATTGCCCTGACAATGACGCCTCTTACCACTACCTCCATATGCCTCACAACATAATCCCTCTATAGACCAAACATGATCAACCACCTGAAGAAAGGTAGTCCCAACTGTCACCAAGTGTTCTGTCGCCAAACGAAGTGGTAAAATCAATCCTCCAACAAAACCCTGAACTCTCTCAAACTCTGTAGGCACAGTTCTGGCAGTTTGCCTAATTACCTCGTGAAACCTTTTATCATACTCCAAAACTGACATAGAACCCTATTGAAGACCCGTAACCTCAAACCTAGTTGTTGCACCGCTTGAAGAATCGGGTACACCCTCTGGAAGATTCAAAGTCCTAGCCACGGTGTCCTAAAGAACTGGTGTAGCCATAAATCCTATCAGAGGCTGGGATATCCCTAAACCTCCTCACTTTGAATTCCTGGCGCTGGAAGAAACATTGAAGCAACAGGCGCCGAAGCAACAGGCGCCGAAGCCTCAGCGTCACCCGATATCGGACTCATCCTAGTCATCTGAAAAGGAATGGAACAATGAAGTTTAGAAGTTGATAGAGTCAAGAACGCATGATAAGGAGCCAAGAATAGGGAATTGTTCCTAATAACTTGATGTAGCCTCCCGCAAATAGGATACGAACGTCATCAAACTGATCCGCGGGACTCTACTTAGACACTTGCTCTAGTACGAACGACACTAGTGAACCTATAGCTCTGATACCAAGCTGTCATGACCAAATTTCTCAGATCATGATGTCACCTAAAATCCCCTAGTAGCTGAACCAATCCCCATAACCCAAAACGGTTAGTAATATGCTACCACTTAAGAAAGCATGCACAAGAACTAGAGATAAGCGAAAGCAAATAGATAAAACAACACAAAAGGAAAACAACCTAAATATACATATAAAGAAACTACACCATCCCATGACTTGGTATCGATAGTACATGCCTCTACAAAATTATAGAGTACTAGAGAGAACAAAATAGAATATACAACTGCCTCTTAATAACAAAAGAGAGTAACAGTTCCAAAAGAGGAGATATGGTCAAGCCCTAGCCGTTAGGAGCTCACCCTAGTCTCGAATATCCAAAAGATTCGCGAGTATCCACGCGATCAACAATGATAGCTCATACTAGGATTTGCACCAGGAAGATGCAGAAATGTAGTATGAGCACCAATTTCAAAGCAATGGGTACCCAATAGGCATCATAGGCCGACTGAGCACATATAAGATATAAAAAAAGTAAATAGAAGACAATGAAAAAGGTAGTTACATAAGAAAACACAGGAAAGCATACATAAACTAGCTCAAACAGAAGACAAAGTGAATACAAGCGTACTATACTATCCACAAAAGATATATATATCACAGAACATAGGTGAAGGGAAGGAGAACGCACCTGGATCCTTGTAATAACAATATATAAAGAGAGGGTTTAAGAAGAATGGTGGTATAATGGTAACCTCAAATAAAAAGAAAGGAAGGAAAGGCAAGTAAACATACTCATGCTTCAAAAATATATTGTTAATGAAATCATTCTAATAACATAACTCTAAAGATAAGAATAATCAAAAAGCAACCTCACAAGTATAACCCTAGGATAGAATAAGCTACACCACCAACACTCAGAAGGTCACTAACTCATGCCACAATAAGATAGAATCTGCTAACCCACTAATGATCAGAAGGTGATTAAAAAGTTCTACAATAAGATAGAATAAGGTAATCTACCTATAGTCCCAATGGGTGCCCATACACCTGAGGAACACACACACGTGAAAACAATCCCTCCGACGTCCCATACTACTAGAGTGTACATTGAGCAAATGGCAAAATGGTGGATCCAAACACAATATGAATGATATGATGTGATATGATGAAACAGGTGTAACAGTAGTACTGTATGTACCTCCTCCGATGCCTATAGGCCTAGTAGGTAGGATTTATGGAAGGACGCACCCATATACCTCATTGAAACTGTATATGTCATGACCCAAACTGCCATGAGTTGCACCCACCTGAAACCCCCAGATGAGAAAACTCATTATCACCCCAACACTTAGTGAAACTAACAGCTCAAAACCAATTGCATCAAAATAAACTATCATTCATAATCAAAAAGTTCTAAAACAGGAAGGTTCTACAGAAATCCCCGTAGCAACTGAAAGTCATCATACCAAAATATCTACCAATGTCTAGAAATGGGGATGCAACCCCAAAAATAGAGAGTTAAGTTTGAAACAAATAGACCAATGCTAAACTGAAAGAAACCATGGTAGCTCAAACGAAGCATCTCACCCTTGGAATCTAGAATCACTAGGACTAAATCTGAGGTTGCATCAGAGCCACTAGAATATGTCCTATACTCATAAAAGGAAAGCAAGTGCAGAATCAGTACACAACCATAATGTACTGGTAGGATAATCGGTCATCTCTAACAAATAAACTAAGTAAAGCAGTACAAATATGTAAAATAGCCAGTAATATATTTCTAGACTCTCAATATACCTTCTAACTTAACAATTATATGGAACACGTTCAACAACCATTTAAATAATGAACAATAACAAATGACACCTTACCCTTTTTTACATCACCCGTACCAACTACGGATCCCTAGACCAATAACTAAGTGTTAACATGCAATGCCCGGCCCACCAAGGGACTAACCATACATTTAAGTGTAACAACCCAGCCTCTCAAGGACCAATATGCACAATCACAATTTCATAAACAACCTGGTCAACTCATGGAACCATAGATAAAATACAATCAACAATGTATATTTAAATTTTTACTAGGTGTGGTACCCGAGCCAACCAATATAGAATATGTACCAGACGTGGTACCCGAGCCAACCAATATAGAACATGTACCAGGCATGGTACCCGAGCCAACCATTTATATCCCGCACCAGGAATGGTACTCTAGCCAACCAATATATATGTATATCCCATACCAGGCGTGGTACCCAAGCAAACCAATGTCACACAAAATCCAACAGTCAATATTTAAATAAACCAAAACACACTTGTAACACCAACAAGAAACAACCAAGTTCATTTCACATAATTGACACTCGGATACTTAGACATTCATAACTTTATTCCCTAGGCATGCAAGCACATACATCACTCAGCAAAAGTTACATGTACACATATTGCATTTGGAAAGACAATAACCATCAGCTACTTCAAATAGCTTGAAAACTCTAGTGGGCCAGAGCCTTCCCATTTTCTGAAGCTTTCGCTCGTTCTTGGACTAACAATGATTACAAACATATCAAAATCAGTCCAATGGCCTAACATTACCCAAATTATACTCAAATCCTAATTCCCAGGCCAACCCATGATTATTCCACCCATACCAGGGGATTCCCACCATTAATTCACCTAAAAATGATACCATTTAACGGTTACATTAAGCAAATAATGATGATTTATTCATGAATAAGCGATAATAAACATAACCCAAGAATTACACAACCTAGAATCCCTTTTTCCCCCGGATTCTACATTCTTAGGTTAACCCAAACCTTCCCCCAAGCCCGTAGTTAATGATTCTACTACGTAGGAATCACAGTACTAAGTTAGGGAAGCGAAATCCTTACCTCTAGGACAAAATTTGGTGAAAAACTACCTTGGAATATCCAAAATTGCCTCTGCCTTCCCTAAAACATTCTTGACACACTCTAAATGTTTTGGGGGATGTTTTTATATTTGCACCAACTTATTCTGCTATAGCAATCCATACACCACTATAGCAGCGTCATAGTAGAAGAACCGACCGTTATGGCGGTGCTGACCGGCGTTGACTTCCGCTATAGCAGGAATTTCTCCACTATAGCGGAAGCTACTGTAGCACATTGTCAATCACTACGGCAGTTGACACGGGGTAGAACCTTGAAAAGTTCCCCAAAAGTGTCCATTTTACAACACATTTTAAATTTTGACGTTCTGAAACTACCCTTTCACATCACCTTTGATATCAAGAGTTCTACTTACCCGAATTCACTTTTGAAAAGTCCCTCAGACTCCTCAAGGTCTTGGCTAAAAGAAAAACTAGCTCGACCTAAGATATATTACCCATACTCACCCTGATTACCCTAGACCATACCTCACTCAGAATACATCTAAGACTAGCCTAGTCCAAATATTTCCAACTCCCTCAGCAGAAGTTTTCTAATCCAAAACTTAGCACGAAAGGTTCACCCATAACGATGGAACAGGTCATTACAACAATTACCAATTTATCCATCATTCGTCCCTAAATGATCAAACCCAAAAAAAGATAATTTTAAGGAGGGAAAGGGTAGTACCTGAATCCTCAAACAAGTGAGGGTACTTGTCTTGCATATCCTTTTTTGTTTCCAAAGTGGCTTCCTCAACCAGACGATTCTTCCATTGAACTTTTACCGACCTGATCTCCTTTGTACTCAATTTTGGGACATCCCAATCAAGAAATACAATTGGCTCCTCTTCATATTGAAGATCCTTGTCTAGCAAAATAGAATCCTATTTGATAATATATTCCCCATCCCCATGGTATAACTTCAGCACAGATACGTGAAAGACTGGATGGACTATGAATAAATTGGGCAGTAGTGCTAACCTATAACCCACTGGCCCTACAATCTTAAGAACGTCAAATGGATTGATGTACCGAGGGCTAAGATTGCCCTTTTTGCTAAATTGCATTAGCCCCTTCATTTGTGACAACTTCAACAATACCTGTTAAATAACCTGGAATGCCATATCCCTTACCTTGCAATCTGCATACTCTTTCTGCCTGCTTAGGGCTGCTAGCAACTTGGTATGAATTCCCCTTACTTTTTTATGAGCTTCCCTCACTAAGTACACGCCCAAAGGTTTCACATTGCCTGCCTCAAATCACCCTATGGGTGATCTACATCCTATCCCATAAAGTGCCTCGAATGGTGCCATGTAAATATTTGCATGATAGCTGTTATTGTATGAGACTCACACAATGGTATAAACGGGTGCCAATGTCCCCCAAAATCAATCATACATGCTCTCACCATGTCCTCCAATACATGAATGGTCCTATCCCACTAACAATCTCTCTGAGGATGAAATGATATGCTGAAAGTGAGTTGGGTGCCCAACTCTTTGTGCAACTTATTCCAGAACGTAAAGTAAACTGTGTACTCTTGTCTGAAATGATAGAGAGTGGCAACCTATACAACCTCACAATTTCCTTAATATAGATCTTGGAACTATTGTGAGTTATAGTACACCCTCACTGTATTAAAATAAGCTGATTTGGTCATCCTATCCACGATGACCCAAATGGAGTCATACTTCCCCAAGGTCTTAGGATGACCCACCATAAAATCCATGTCTATCCTTTCCCACTTCTACTCGAGAATGGGCATCCTCTGAAGTAATCATGCAGGCCTTTGGTGTTCATATTTAACTTGTTGATAGTTCTGACACTTAAAACACGTAGTTAGTTATATCCCTTTTCATCCTAGGCCACCAAGAAAGTTGCCTCAAGTCTCGGTATATTTTGGTTGTGTCCGGATGAATTGAATACCGTGAACCATGAGCCTCTGCCTAAACATTCTGGATCAAGTCACCAACCCGAGGAACACAAATCCTCCCCCTGAAGCTCATCACCCCACCAACATCTAACGTGGTATCCCCGGACTCTCCTGTATCACATTGCTCCCAAGATTGTCCAACTGTGAATCCTTATACTGTTTGGCTTTAATTTCCTCTATGAATGTGGGTTTAACCTTAATACTGGACAACACCCCACCCTGTTCTGAGATGACCAACTGCATGAATTTAGATTATAGTGCCCGAATCTCCCTAGCCAAGGGTTGTTTAGACACCCCCAAGCAAGCTAAACTGCCCATGCTAACTGCTTTCTGACTCAATGCATCTGCCACCACATTAGCCTTCCTCGGATGATACTGCATGGTCATATTATAATCATTTAACAATTTCATCCACCTTCTCTGTCTCAGGTTCAAATCCTTTTGAGTAAATAGATGCTGCAAGCTATGATGATCTATGAAAACTTCACACTTGACATCATAAAGGTAGTGCCTCCAAATCTTTAGCGCAAAGACCACCGCTGCCAACTCCAAATCATAGGTTGGGTAATTCTTCTCATGGGGCTTCAATTTCCTTGAAGCAAAGCTATCACATTCCTATCCTACATCAACACAACACCCAAACCCGAATGTGAAGCAACTCAATACACAAAGAAATCATTACCTTCAACCGGCAATGATAGAATAGGAGCTGTAGTAAGAAATGTTTTGAGCTTTTGGAAGCTCTCGTCACACTTGTCGGACAAAACAAAAGGTACCTACTTTTGATTCAACCTTGTACAATGAGTAGCAATGGACGCAAAGTCCTTGACAAACCTACGGTAGTAGCCTGAAAGCACCACAAAACTTCTAATCTTTATCACTGAGCTAGGTTGAACCCAACTCTTAACTGCCTCAATCTTTTGGGGATCCAGCATCACCCCTCTTGCTGACACCACATGCCCTAAGAAGGCAATCGAAGACAACCAAAATTTACACATGGAGAACTTGGCATATAATTTCTGGCACCTTAAAATTTCTAGAACAATTCGAAGATGCTCAGCATGCTCCTCCTTACTCTTGGAGTAAATGAGAATGTCATCTATAAACACGATGACAAATGAATCCAGAAAGGATTTGAAAACCCTATTCATCAAGCTCATGAATGTCGTCGGTGCATTGGTCAACCCAAACAACATCACATGGAACTCAGAATGCCCATATAGAGTCCAAAATGTCATCTTAGGGATGTCCTCAGGCCTAATCTTTAACTAATGGTACCCTGACATTAAGTCAATTTTTTAAAATACAGACGCACCCTGCAACAGGTTAAAAAGGTCATCTATGTAGGGTAAAGGATACTTGTTTCGGATGGTGACCTTGTTCAATTTCCTGTAGTCTATACACATCCTCACACTACCATTTTTCTTTTCACAAATAAAATTGAAGCACCCCAAGGCAAAGAACTAGGGGGAATAAACCCCTTATATAAGAGTTCCTAAAGCTGAGTCTTAAGTTCCCTCAACTCTGTTGGAGCGATACAATAAGGAGGAATAGAGATTGGGTGAGTGCCCGACTCCAGGTCTATACAAAAGTCAATGTCTCTATCCAGAGGCATGCCAGGAAAATCCACCAAAAACACCTCTTGAAACTCAGAAACCACCAGAACTGACTCAATGGAAGAGGGATCCACACTAACATCCCAAAAATGAGCCAAGAAGGCCAAACAACCCCCTCCCACTAACTTTCTATCCTGGACAAATGATATAATCTTTGCTGGCTTAGGCCTGTACATACTTTCCCACTCTAGCCTATCCTTACCCAGAATCTCTAGAGTCACAGTATCATAATTACATTCAACATAGCATGTTACAAAGATAGCCAGGTCATACCCAAAATGACATCAAAATCTAGCATGTCCAGATAATCAAATCCACCCAAGTCTAAAAACCCACAAAAACCATAGGACAAGTACGATAAATATGGGTTACCACAATATACTCCCCAACTGGGGTAGAAACATGAATAGGGGAATCCAGAACATCACAAACCAAATCCAGACCCAAAGCAAATTTCATAAAAAAATATGAATGAGTAGAACCTGGGTCAAATAAAATAGAAGTCTTCATGTTGCAGACTAGAATTGTACATGTGATCATAACATCTGAAGCCTCAGCCTCAGACTTCCCTGGAAATGCATAACAATGGGCCAGGTCAATAATCCGAGCAACTTCTCTGGCTAGCTGCACCACTCCCCTGCCTGTGCCACCATTTTCTCTATTTCCTCAGCCTCCCTAAAAGTTACCTCAGCCACCCTGTGGATGACCTCTGGAGTAGCCACGTCCAACTGAGTCTTATTACTTGCCTTACTGTGGGGGACCCTTTCTCTTGAAGTTACCTAGATCACCACAATGAAAGCATCTGCAGTCAAGCGTAGGCCTGCTTGTAGAAGTACAAGAAGCCTCCTTGCCTCTAGGAGCTAAAAACTATTGACTGGCTCCCGGATGACCACCAATGGAGGTTGGTAAGGCTTACTGAATGGGACGAGCAAAATACACCTGCTTGTTGTTACCCCTAGAGTATCAACCACTGAAATTACCTTTATTTCGGGACTTCTTTGCTAACACCTTATCCTGCCCAACATGTCTAACTCCCTCTAGCTTCTTCACATAATCGGTCACCTCATAAAAAATCTTCCCTGCCGAGGTCATATGCACATACAACACCTGCAACTCAATATTTCTGCCCTTCAAATATAAATGAATCCTCTCCTCCTCAGTACCCAGAAACTGAGTAGAATAATGCGACAAGGCGTGAAAATTTGCCTCATAAGCTGAAACTGACATGTTACCCTTCTCAAGAGCAAGAAACTCATCCTTTTTACGATCCCTTAAGTGCGAGGAACATACTTCTCCAAGAACAAAGCATGGAACTGTGCCCAAGTCATGGGAGTCAAAGCTGATGGTCGACATTCTACATGAGCTCTCCAAAACTGTTTGGCATCATCCTGAAGTTGGAAAGTGATGAACTCTACCCCATGCAGTTTCACAATGCCCAACTATGCATCCTCTCATAACAGTCTAGAATAAACTCTAAAGCATCCGCCTTCTCAGTACCATGAAACTTGGTCAACATCTCATGCTCATTCCAGTTATAATAGGGCCTAGAATCAAATGAAATAGTCATACGTACCAATGTCGCATCCATCCTGGGAGACATTTTGGCAGTCGGCTAAGTGACCAGAATTTGATTCAATGTACCAATGGGAGTGTCTCAAGCACCTACTAGCCCACTCAGAAAAGTCCACACTTGCTAAAATGCCTCGTGCAATTTAGGGGGAAGGCCTGCACCTCCAGTCGGTGCTGCCTTCTCCTGTTTCGCGCCCTCCTCAAGAACAACCTCAACTTTCTCCTCAACAGGATTCTGGGGTGGGGGAGGGGTTACCTCCCTTGAACTTGCAGCTGTCTGAGCTCCATCCCTGGCAGGTGTTGCCTTAACTTTGCCCCCGCCCCTTCTGCATCCTTTGACCGCTGGTCCCGCTACCAAAACCACCACTCTCACTCCACTAAGTATGGTATTAACCATTGGTGGATAAGAGAGTGAAAGAAGTTAGATACCAATTTGTATCTCCAGATACCATTTGGAATCAATTCATAGCATGAAGAAATAAAGAAGAGATAGATTCCTAAAGTCCTATAGCCTATCGAAGAATAGTACAGATGTCTCTGTACCATTTCTCAAGACTCTACTAGGCCTATTTTTGTACGACAAGATCAATGAATCTAGTGCTCTGATACTATTTTGTCATGACCTAAACTGCTGCGAGTGGTACCCACCCAAAATCCTGGATAAGCGAACCCATTATCACCCCAACACTTAGTGAAACTAACAGCTCAAAACCAATTGCATCAAAATAAACTATCATTCACAACCCAAAAGTTCAAAAACAAGAAGGTTCTGCGGAAATCCCCCTAGAAATTGAAAGTAATCATACCAAAACATCTACGAATGTCTAGAAACAGGGATACAACCCCAAAATAGAGAGATATGTTCGAAAAAAATGGACTAATGTTAAACAGAAAGAAACCAGGGTAGCCCATTGGAAGCAGCTCACCCTTGGAATCTGGAATTGCTGGGACTAAATCTGTGGTCACGTCAGAGCCGCTGGAATATGTCTTGTACTCACTGTTAGGAAACTTCCCACTCACACACAAGTAGACGTTGTCATGCCCCGAGGCTACCCTCTGGATGTGACACGGTGCTTACTATCACAAGTGACCCCAAGCTAACCTATGGCATGGCATATCTATGCAATTTGAGGTGAAAAGGATATATTGTGCAGAAGCTGAAAAATAGTTTATATATCTGAAGTGAGAAGAACCCAAAACATGTCTGAATATAAACTATAATAAGAGTATAGTCATGACTGAAAACAACACTAACAACTTAACTGAATCTAGTCTATATCTGAAAGCCTCTAACTGATATGAGTTGCTGGGATATGCCCCCAGCTAACCCTAATAAGACTGAAATTGAAAAGTAAATACTTAAAGTAAAGCATATCTATCATCCTCAAACTATAAGGATACACCACGGAGCTGCTGAGTACGGACTGGGAATCGACTATGCGCGATCTAAATGATGTGGGCCTGAACCTACATCATAAAACAATGTAGCACAAAAGTATGTGTCAGTAATTTGAATGTATTGAGAATGCAGGATATTTACTAAGCTGAACAGTAAAGAGCTGAGCATAAACATGAACATACTAAAATATAAGTGAAAGTTGGACTGGATACAATGACAAAGTAAAAATCATGATTATAACATGGTGGACTGAATACTGAAATAAATACTGGGCACATGGTCATTGCAATATGAGTCAGACTGTGGGAGATGCTATTAACCGACATACCCCAAGTTGAGCTAACTATGGGACCAACCTATAACCCTGGATGGAAGGGTGGTCATACCTTGCAAAGGATATGAACAAGTCTGATGTGGATCTACTACTAATGTCCTCAAGGGACAAGGAGATGCTGCCTAGTCTGAAAGCTGACTCCTTTTATACCTACGATGGCGCCATAGTTCTGGGACTTGGGAACTGCTACTAAAGGTCTTAGCCTAAACTGACAGCTAAGCCTTCATCCCCTTGTCCGCTCAGTACTAAGCCTACTCCCAACTGAATATAAGCAACAATGCACTGAAATAATGTATAGCTCAAAACACTGATAATTAACTAAAAATGCAACATACACGTACTGAAAGATATGGCATTCAAATTCTAGAGCATGATTTTCTAATCAAACTGCCTAGCAAGCATAAGTTATGACTTATTGAAATTTACACAAGCTGGGATTTTAGAGTCTAATAGCATGGAACTATACTAATTCTCTGAGAAAATGTATTTTATACCATAGAAGCTATAACAACCAAATTACAATGGATCCCTATGATTTAGGAACCCTAGGTCTAAAAAATTTGTGGGGAAACTGAAGAACTGACTGAAATCAAGGGACCTAATGGGCAAAAGGAACCCACTAGTGAAATCCCACATACCCGGATGAAGATTCTATGGTTGAACCTTTGGATTCTGAGAGGAACTTTGAGGAAACCCTTTTGCCTTGTTCTTGAGATAAAGCATTCTGTTCTTGACTGAATTTGCTAAGTATCGAATGATTTTGGAGTAATGAGGGGAAATAGAGTTAAAAACCAATTAATTACTCCCAAAAATAACTAAGGATCAGAATTAAAAGAATTGGGAAAAGACTCGACTACCCCCAACTTAATCTGGGAATTTTTGAAAAACTGATCGCCAAACGGGCCGCTTGACAGGCGTCGAACCTGCGATGGCCCATCGACAAGGGATTCATGACTGGGTTTGAGGGGCCCTAGATCATTCACATGGGCATCTTCCACGGCCCATCGCGTAAGGGATGCCCGTGGCAATTGTCCATCAGGGGAGGGAGGCTGGGACGCTGGGCGCTGGCTTCTCTTCACGGGCTGCCCAATGGCCCTGCAGACCTCTGACGCCCGTCAGGTCCCATGTTTAACTGGAGCCGGCTGGGACCAAGTCTCTGGACCTTTCCCACAGGGACCCCTGATGGGCCATCGTGTCCACGACACCTGTGGGTCAGCCCGTGGGGCTTGATTGGGATGGAATTTCCTCTGAGTTCTAGGTTTTTAAAGCTGGATTAAATTCTGGGTTGTTACAATATCTCCCTCTTGGGATCATTCATCCTTGAATGAAGGTTAACTAAGCCATGTTTGGAGGGAAAGATATGCAATCCCTACCAACTAAAAACTAGAAGCTGATACCTAACTGAACTGAGTTCCATGAACATGCAAATATGGTGAAGTGGAAGGATAACTGATGGAACAAGGTACTGAGACTGAATTGCACAATAGTAAACTGAAGGACTAGAGAGGAACTATTACCTCGAGCTGAAACTGACTCAGAGGAAAAGAGGTGTGGATACTTGGCTATCATGACTGCTTCTACTTCCCAAGTAGCTCCCTCTACGGACTGATTCCTCCACAAAACTTTTACTAAAGTGACTTCCTTATTTCTCAACGTATGAATCTGACGGTCAAGAATATAAACTAGAACCTCCTCGTAGGTGAGACTATCCTTCAAAACCATGCTCTCTAGAGGTACAATCGATGTCGGATCACCCACACACTTCTTTAACAAGGAAATGTAGAAGACTGGATGAAATACTACTAGTTATGCTGGCAACTCTAACTCATAAGCCACATGACCAACCCTTTTCAGGATTTTGTAAGGACCTACATACCTGGGACTGAGATTCCCTTTCCTTCCAAATTTCATCACTCCTTTCATGGTTAACACTTTCAGGAAAACCCAATCATCGATTTTAAACTCTAAGTCTCTCCTCCTAACATCTGCATAGGACTTCTGATGACTCTGAGCTGTCTTTAGTCTATCTCTGATGAGCTGAACGTTTTCCATAGCCTCATGAACTGAATCTGGCCCAATCAAGCCTGCTTTACCTACTTTGAACCAACCTACCGGTGATCTTTATCTACACCCATAAAGTGCCTCATAAGGAGCCATCTGAATACTGGAGTGAAAACTGTTATTATAGGCAAACTCTATGAGAGGCAGGTGATCATCCCTACTACCCTTGAAATCAATCATGCAATCTCTCAACATGTCCTCTAAGTTCTGAATGGTATGCTCTGCCTGACGATCCATCTGCGGGTGAAATATTGTACTGAGACTCACCTTAGTACCAAGACCTCTCTGAAATGATCTCCAGAAATGAGATGTAAACTAAGGACCTCTATCTGAGATGATAGACAAGGGAACCCCATGCAACCTTACTATCTCGCTGATGTAGAGTTTGGCATAGTCTTCCACTGAATCTGTAATCTTGACTGCAAGGAAGTGAGCTAACTTAGTAACTCTGTCCACTATCACCCAAATAGAGTCGTGCTATCTGCGAGTACGAGGTAAACCCGTAATGAAATCCATGTTGATAACCTCCCACTTCCAAGTAGGAATGCTAATATCTTGAGTCATACCTCCTGGTTTTTGATGTTCTACCTTTACTTGCTAACAATTAGGACACTTAGCCACAAAATTTGCGATGTCCCTCTTCATGATGTTCCACCAATAGACTTCCCGTAGATCATGGTAAATCTTAGTGGCACCTGGATGAATAGAATATCTAGAATTATGGGATTTTATAAGGAACTTTTGCCTCAACTCACCCACCCTAGGAACATATAAGCAACCATGGTAACGAAGCACACCATCTCCCTCTTGGGAGAAAACCTCTACTCTCTGATGATGAACTACACCCTTCAGCTGAAGTAATATAGGGTCACTACCCTACTTCTCCTTAACCTCTGCTACCAAAGAAGATTCTGATCCATTCTATACTATCACCCCACCATCTGATGTGTCCATAAGTCAAACTCCTAAGCGAGCAAGCCTGTGAACATCTCTGGCTAATTCTTTCTTCTCTTCCTCAACATGCGATACGCTACCCATAGATAGTCTGCTGAGAGCATCAGCCACTACATTAGCCTTACTCGGATGGTAGAGCACATTCAGGTCATAGTCCTTTAGGAACTCAAGCCATATCCTCTAATGAAGATTTAACTCTTTCTAGGTGAACACATACTAGAGGCTCTTATGGTCTGTGAACACATCAACATGAACACCATACAAGTAGTGTCTCCAAATCTTTATGGCAAAAACATATGTTGCAAGCTCTAGGTCATGAGTCGATTAGTTCTTCTCGTGGACCTTAAGCTATCTGGAAGCATAAGCTATGACCTTACCCTGCTGCATCAAAACAAAACCTAGGCCGACCCTGGACGCACCGCAATAAACCATTTAACCATTCGAACTCTCGATAGAGTTAACACAGGAGTTGTATTCAGGTCTTCAGTTTCAAGAAACTTTTCTCACACTCATCTGACCACTGAAACGTGACCTTTTATGGAGTCAACTTGGTCAATGGGGTAGCTATGAACGAAAATCCTTCTATGAACCTCCTATAATAACCAGCCAAAACTAAGAAACTCCTGATGTCCGTCGGAGAGGTGGGTCTGGGCCAGTGCTTTACTGCCTTAATTTTCTGAGAATCCACTCTGATACCTTTTCTGGATACCACATGACCAAGAAAAGCAACTAATTTCAACCAAAACTCACATTTACTAAACTTGGCGAATAACTGGCGGTCCTTGAGAGTTTACAGAACAACCCTCATATGAGTCGCATGTTCTTCCTCATTCCAAGAATAAATGAGAATATCATCAATAAAGATGATAACGAACAAGTGCAAATACTGGTTGAACACCCTGTTCATTAAATCCATGAAAACTGCAGGAGCATTGGTTAGTCCAAAAGACATAACTAAATATTCATAGTGACCATACCGAGTCCTGAAGGCAGTCTTCGGGATGTCACTACCTCTGACTCTGAGTTGATGATAGTCGGATCTGAGGTCTATCTTAGAAAAGCAACTAGCGCCTTGAAGATGGTCGAACAAGTCATCAATCTTAGGGATGGGATATTTATTCTTGATCGTGACCTTATTCAACTGACGGTAGTAAATGCACATCCTGAGAGAACCGTCTTTCTTACGCGCGAACAATACTGGAGAGCCCCATGGAGAGATGCTAGGTATGATGAAGCCCTTATCTAGAAGGTCTTTCAGCTATTCTTTCAATTCCTTAAGCTCAGCTGGAGCCATTCTATAAGGAGGAATCGAAATAGGCTGGGTATCTTAAAGGAGATCTATTCCGAAGTCGATTTCCCTTTCTGGAGGAACTCCAGGAAGATCTTCTGGGAACACTTCTGGAAATTCACTTACTACTGCAAATGACTCAAGGGTTGGGGTTTCAAAGTTTGAATACTTAACCCGAACAAAATGGTATATATACCCCTTGGAAATTATTTTTCTGGCTTTAAAGTAGGAGATGAAATGACCTACAGGCACTGAGTTATTGCCCTTCCATTCTAAGACTGGCTCTTTTGGAAACTGAAACCGAACAATCCTAGTTTACAATCGACTGAGGCATAACAGGAATGCAACCAATCTATGCCTAGAATGATATCAAAATCGATTATTTCTATCTCTACAAGATCTGCTGAGGTGACTTTCTAGGAAACTGTGATGAGGCAATTTCTGTATACCCATTTAACTATAACTGGGTCACCAACTAGAGTAGAAGGTAAGAAGGGCTCTGGGAAGATTTCTAGATTGACACCAAAGTTTACTGCTATACATTGAGTTTTAAAGGAAAGTGTAGCCCCTGGATCTAATAATGCAGAGACATTAATATTAAGGACTCGCAATGTACCCGTGACCATATCAGGAGAATCCTCCTGGTCCTGTCGAGCCTGAAGAGCATATAACATGTTTTAGTGCTGACCACCACCTGTTCTAGATGAGGTACCCTGCTGAGTAGGGCAACCTACTGGAGTTACTGTAGAACCAGTCTGAGTCTATGGGCGAACAACCTTACCCATTTGAGAAGCTGTTGGATAATACCTCATCATGTGGCCTGTCTTACCACACCTAAAGCAATTTCCACTACCTGCCATGCACCCACCTTGGTGGTTTCTTACACACTGGATATGTGCACCCACTAGTTACCATACCTTGGGACTTAGAGCTAGACGCTTTATCCCGTCGATCCTTCTTAAACTTAGGCACTGGGGCACTAGCAGAAGATAGAGCTGGAGATGAATTCTTCTGACAAAACTGAGAGTGGTTTCCACCCTTTAACCTCTGCTGAGAGTAGCTAAAGTCACCTGTCCTAGCCCTCTTTGTATCTCCTCCCCTTTTCTTGATTTTTTCCTCCTCGATCTGCTTAGTGTAGGTAATCAATCTAGAGAAGTCCATCTCCTTAATCATCATAGTAGTCTAGCACTCCTTGACTACATCATCCGATACATCAGATACAAACTTGCTCATATGAGCTCTGGAGTGAGCTACTATCACTGGAGCATACTTGGATAGCTTAGTAAACATGAGAGCAGAGTCCTTCATGCTCATGTCATTCTGCTTCATATTGATGAATTCCTGAACCTTGGATTCCCTGAGCTCTAGTGGGAAGAACTGATCCAAAAAAACTGTCTTGAAAAGATTCCAAGTCACTGGCCCTGCATTGGCACAATATGATTCCTTCCATTGCTGGTACTAAGTGTAGGCCACTCCCTTCAACTGATAGGCAGCCAAGTCTTCCCCCTAGACTGGAGTGACACCCATAATGTCTGTCACCTTCTTAATATCATCTAAAAAAAATTGGGGATCTTCTTCTGACTCAGACCCATGAAACTCTGGAGGGTTCATCCTTGTGAAATCGTGAATCCTGGCTGTAGCAGTGGTGATCTGAGGCAGAGCTGGTGCTTTAGCCTGCTGGTTGACCTGGGCGGTCATGGCCTGAGCAAGCACTTGGAAAGCAGCCCTGAATTCGGCATGTGTGACTTGTTCATTCAACAGATCTGCTACGCTGTTGGCTGATTCCTAATGTAAGCTCTTCTGGGAGGCATTTTTCTGAAATGCGAAGAGAATGAGTTAGAAGGAGATTAAATAGAGTTTACACCTTATAGCACGAGCTGGAAAAAAAGGAAGGGAAGTTGTCTAATGATATCTTGTAGCCCCTTCCCCATAAGTGTGGCGCGCTTCACACTCATGAGGAAGACTCTACTTAACGTGGCTTCTAGACACCTTAGGACACTTGAACCTGATGCTCTTCTACAAAGTTTCTTATGCCCTGAGGCTACCCCCTGGACGCGACACGGTGCTCAGTGTCACAAGTGACCCCAAGCTAACCCATGGCATGGCATATCTATGCTATTTGAGGTGAAAATCATATATTGTGCAGAAGCTGAAAACAGTTTTTATATATGAAGTGAGAAGAACCCAAAACATGTCTGAATATAAACTATAATAAGCATATAGTGATGATTGAAAACAACACTAGCAACTCAACTGAATCTAGTCTATGTCTTAAAGCCTCTAGCTTATGTAAGTTACTGGGACATGCCCCCAACTAACCCTAATAAGGCTGAAACTGTAAGTAAATACTAAAAGTAAAGCATGTTTATTGTCCTTGAACTATGAAGACTCACCACTGAGACGACTAGGAATCGATTAGGCGCGGTCTGGATGCTGAGTGCCTAAATCTACATCATAAAATGATGTAGCACAAAAGTATGCATCAGTACTTTGAATGTATTGAGAATGCAGGATATGTACTAAGCTGAACAGTAAAGAGCTGAGCATAAACATGAACATACTAAAATATAAGTGAAAGTTGGACTGGATACAATGACAAAGTAAAAATCATGATTATAACATGCTGGACTGAATACTGAAATAAATACTGGGCACATGGTCATTGCAATATGAGTCAGACTGTGGGAGATACTATTAACCAACATACCCCAAGTTGAGCTAACTATCAGACCAACCTATAACCCTGGATGGAAGGGTGTTCATAACTTGCTAAGAGTACTAACAAGTCTGACGTGGATCCACTATTGATGTCCTAAAGGGACAAGGAGATGCAGCCTAGTCTGACAGCTGACTCCTTTTACACCTATGGTGGAGCCGTAGTTCTGGGACTTGGGAACTACTACTAAATGACTTAGCCTAAACTGATAGTCTATCCTTCATCCTCTAGTCCGCTAGGTACTATGCCTACTCCCAACTGAATATAATTAACAATGCACTGAAATAATAGATAGCTCCAAACACTGATAATTAACTAAGAATGCAACATAAATGTACTGAAAGATATGGCATTCAAATTCTGGAGCATGATTGTCTAATCAAACTGCCTAGCAAGAATAAGTTATGACTTATTGAAATTTACACAAGCTGGGGTTTCTGAGTCTTATAGCATGGAACTATACTAATTCTCTGAGAACATGTAATTTATACCATAGAAGCTATAACGACTAAATTACAATGGATCCCTAAGATTTAGGAACCCTAGGTATGAACAATTCAAGGGGAAACTGAAGAACTGACTAAAATCTAGGGACCTAATGGGCGAAAGGAACCCACTAGTGAAATCCCACATACCTGGATGAAGATTCTACGGTTGAAGCTTTTAAGTGTTCTGTTCTTGATTGAATTTTCTAAGTATCGAATGATTTTGGAGTAATGAGGGGAAATAGAGTTAAAAACCCTTTAATTACTGATGTGCCAGTATTTGACGGCATTTTCGACGCTTAAAACTAAGGATTTTTGGGTGTTTTTAAGCACATTTTGTTGGATTTAATGTCGTTTGTTACATGTACAGGTAAAAGTAGGAAATAGGCAAAAAGATCAAAGTTTTGCAGTTTTCTGGGAAAAAAGACAAGCCACCACGGGCTTCACACTCACAATGGCCCATGGGGCAGAGCGTGGGAACATAGCAGGTCAAAAGGCTAAGGAATTAAAGCATAACGGGCTACCGAAAAGCCCGTGGAAGACACAATGGGATGATGCAGTGCCCGTGGGATTGATCCAGGAGAGGAAGCAAGAGCCAGGACTAGGTGAAGGGCGTCCAAGATGCCCGTGACAGTCATGATGCCCCATCAGGTTTCCCATGGAAACTAGGCAGGAAAGTTGGAGAGAAGCCAAGTACAGGCGACGAGAAGGCCACGACGGGCATCATAGCCTCAACGTCCCATCACCTCTGCCCGTGAAATCTTGGCAGAGGCCTCTAATTAAATACTTGAAGATGCCTGTCGGGTATCGCAGCCTTGACGTCCTATCACCACTGCCCATGAAATCTTTGCAGGGGCCTGGAAAATAAGACTTAAAGATAGCCGACGGGCACCCACGACGCATGTCGCACCCATGACGCCTGTCGCACCCATGACGGCCTGTGAGGTATCCCGTCGGCAATGCCGCGTCCAGCTTCTCCTAGTTTTTTTAGGATTTGGTTTCTTTGTCTATAAATACTTCTCCTTAGGTATTATTTTTGGTTTTTACAAATATTTTGGAATAGTTATTCCTTTGTTATTTTGGTGTTGACTTTAAACAAAAGTTCTTGAGATTAAAAGATTGTTCTTGGTTAATTGAAGTGTTGTTGATATTTTCTTCAAGATTCCAAATTTCTTTACGCTAATTTGTAAGTATCTACTGATGATTGCACAAACAACCATTAATTGTGTACTTATGAATATGAGTAGCTAAATCCACAACTAGGGTTGTGAGAACCATGAAGAATTAACAATGTAGGCAAAGTGCTTAGTAAATCTGGGGTGATATTTATGCATGTATTGTTCCTCCCTTTGTATTGATTGCTTTCTAGCAGTGTACAATGTTAGAACTCGCCTTATTCTTACTTAGCGGACCAAGGAGGTAACGGATGGGAAAAGGGTTGTTCAATGACGGAGATTTGAGGCTACTAACCCTCATCTAATAGCTTCACCTTGTCCGAGAATAGCTAATATGGGATCCGGGGTAAGGGTTAGTAAAGAATACACCCACGGCCGGACCAAGGCGTGTGGTGAAATTCATCTAGCTACCGGACCAAAGAGTTAGGTAAACCCAACTTACCAATTCTGCATGTTAAGTATCAAACTAGTTTACCAAGTACAAAAGCCGGACTAAGTTATGAATTCATGGGGAACACTGACCTAGTCGCTTCTCTTATTGATAAAAACTATTGAAACTGAATACTTGTTAATTGTTACAAATTTAAACTCTAGTTGCAATTACTACTTGTTACTTTTAAACCCCCCATTTGTAGGGAAATAAATGGCTAACAGTGCAAGTAAACATTAATCGACCCTAGTCCTACCATATTCCCTGTGGGATCGACCCCATCCTTCGTTGTGTTCTATATTTGACCAGCGACTGCTTGCGCTTCTTAAAGGAGGTGTAATTTGAGCGTATCAAATTTTGGCGCTGTTGCTGTGGAATACAATTTAGGATTAAGAGAGATTGTTTTTAATTCACTACTAGTCCTTATTTCCTGATTTTACTTTTTTTGTTGTTTTTATTTTGTTCTACAGGTTGCACACTTTTGTATGCCCAGCACAAGGAGTCAAGTCAATCCCTTAATCCCGTATGATCCTGAGCTCTCCAAAACTTTAACAAACATGGCTAAAGAGAGAGAGTATAAGAAACAGGAGCAGATCACAACTTGGTTGTTGGCTAAAGCTGAGCAGAGGAAAAAGGAATCTGAGCAAAGGCAAAAGGCAGGAGAAGATACCCTTACTACTGAAGATGCAAGAATTGCAGCTAACCTTGCAGCCCGAAAAATTGTAGCTGAACAAGCAAGGCAAGTGAGACAACAAGTTATTCGAGACGAGGTAGCACCTAGACGAAATATGCCACAAAATAGAGGCCGACAGTTACAGCAGCCCAGGAAGGCTCCTCGTTACTATGATTATGACGATGATGCTGAAGTAGAGGAGTTGGGCATTACTGGACCTATCGTGTTTCCACCACTGACTGAGGGAGCGAAGTTTGACATCACCAGCACCATGATCCAGTTGATGAACCATATGGGACTATATGCTGGAAAACCTACAAAATATACAAACCTTCATGTGAAGAATTTCACTCACATTTGCAAGGCGTATAGTATACCAGGAGTGGGGAAAGATGTTATTAAATTGAGGTTGTTTCCCTTCTCATTGACTGGCAAGGCAATTGTGTGGCTCTAAAAACTGCCTGACAATTCCATTTACACATGGCAAGAGTTGAAGAGTCAGTTCTTGGAGCGATTCTTTCCTCCATCAAGGATGCTGCAGTTAAAGCAAGAAGTCTACAATTTCAAGTAGCTACCTGCAGAGGAATTGTATAAGGCCTGGTTTAGGTTTAAAAAGAAGTTGAAGCAAGTTCCAAGACATGGAATTCCTTCTAGGCATCTGATGGAGATCTTCTACAAAGCATTAAACGCCAACACAAAAGCAGTAACTGACATTGTAACTGGAGGAGAATTCATGGAGAATTCATATTTGGAAGCGTCCGAGATACTGGACAGGGTCGCCAAAACCAACAGAGCATGGCATACTAGAGAGTCAGAGACCCCAGAAGGTACATACGAAGTTGGTAAATCCATGGATTTAAATGAATTGCAAGACCTCAAATAGGAAGTTGATGAGATGAACATGACAGTTGGGTTACTTGCAAAGAAATTCCTGGCTGAAGGAGTACAGAAAGTGAAAGCTATCGGTTCACAAGGTACAGCACCTAGGCCAGACGATTACTCATCAGAAGAGGAGGTTAGTTATCTGATTGATCAAGGGGTGGGTTTCCGGGCCTGTGGCCAAGGAAATCAAAGTCAAAACAGAGACAGAGATGACTACTACAACCAGTCTTGTTATAGAGATAGAAGCAGAGGTAGAGACAGGGATGGTGACTGGTAGAAAAATGATGGGTACAAGAATGACAGAAGTGGTCTTTATGCCCTCCAAGAAATTTTAAAGATAAACCTGAACAACCTACCATGAGGGAGATGCTCAGTAAATTATTTCAAAAGGTGGATTCCTCGGATGCAAGCATGAAAAAAGATAAAGGTTAACCTTTCAAATATCAGTCAGAGAGTGGATTCCCATGTTGTCTCCGTAATACAGCTTGAGACGTAGATGCACCATATTTCCGCTAGCATGAATCCGCGTCAAAAGGGTACTCTCCCAAGTGACACCATTCAAAACCCGAAGAACGATCGATAGGTTATGGCGGTGACTACTCAAAGCAGAAAACAAACCATTGATCCTCCCATACCTATAGTTTTTGATGAGTCAGCCAAGGTTGAAAAGGATGATGCTGAGATTTCGATCGAGTCTGAAGAAATAGATGGTGGGGAAGAGCCAATTGAGAGCCAGTCTTCTATGTTGAAAGCAAAGAGCAAAGAGGTTGCACCGGTCCTGAAACCCATGTCATTGCCGCCTCCACCTTATCCTCATATGTTAAAGAAAAAGGTTAAGGACGACAAATTTCACAAGTTCATCTCCATGCTGAAGCAACTATTACTAAATATTCCTTTGGTCAAACACTGGAGTAGATGCCTGGATATGCTAAATTCATGAAGGATCTGGTAACTAAGAAAAGGACGATTAGATTTGAGCCAGCCAATAATTTGCACCACTATAGTGCAATAGCATCTCATTCCATGGTTCAGAAAAAGGAAGATTCTGGGGACTTCACAATTCCTTGTACTATTGGAGCTTTGTACTTTGCCAAAGAGTTGTGTGATCTGGGTGCTAGTATAAATCTTATGCTGCTAGCAGTGTATAATCAGTTGAGTTTGGGAGCCCCCACTCCGACTACAATGCAGCTCCTGATAGGAGATCACACAGTGAAGAGGCCTATCGAGATTATGTATGATGTACTGGTGAAGGTTGACACTTTTATCTTTCCTGTAGACTTTGTGATCCTAGATTGCAAGGTTGACTTCAAGGTGCCGATTATCTTGGGGTGACCATTCCTAGCCACTGGATGCGCTTTGGTTGATTTGGAAATTGGGCAGATGAAATTCAGGCTGAATGATGAGGAGGTGACTTTCAACATCTGCAAATCTGTGAAGCATCATGAAGACATGTGAGTGGTGTCAGTCATTGATGTTGTTGATGAGGATCAGTTTATCGTACCTATTAAGGAGAGACTTGGTGTCGAAGCCCTTGCTGTTGTGATTATAAACTTTGAAGGTGATGATATAGAGGAGTACGATGAAATGGTAGCAAGACTCACAGGTTTGAGATCTTACAATTATGCTCCAAAAAGCTGGACTTGGACTTGAAAAATAAGCAGACACCACCTGCCCACCCATCTATTGAGGAGCCTCCAGTTTTGGATCTCAAAGGGATTCCAGCTCATCTTCGGTACATATTCTTAAGAGCTAATGAGACTTTGCCAGTAATCATTGTTGCAGATCTAGGTGATGGACAGGTTAAAGCTCTGGTTTCTGTCTTGAGGAAGTTTAAAAGATCCATTGGTTGGACTATCACTGACATTATCAAGATTCTGCCTGGAATCTGTACACATAAAATTCAGCTCGAGCCAGATTGTATTCCAAGTATTGAGCACCAGCGTAGGTTGAATCAACCTATGCAATAGGTTGTCAAGAAGGGGTAGCTATGTACTAAAATCCTTCTACGAACCTCCTATAATAACTAGCCAAACCCAAGAAACTCCTGATGTCTGTCGGAAAGGTGGTTCTGGGCCGGTGCTTTACTGCCTTAATTTTTTGAGAATCCACTCGGATCCCTTTGCTGGATACCACATGACCAAGGAAAGAAACTAATTTCAAACTAAAATTCACATTTACTAAACTTGGCGAATAACTGGCGGTCCTTGAGAGTTTGCAGAACAACCCTCATATGAGTCGCATGCTCTTCCTCATTCCAAGAATAAATGACAATATCATCAATAAAGATGATAACGAACAAGTCCAAATACTACTTGAACACCCTGTTCATTAAATAGATGAAAACTGCAGGAGCATTGGTTAGTCCAAAAGATATAACTACATATTCATAGTGCCCATACCGAGTCCTGAGGGCAGTCTTCGGGATGTCACTACCTTTGACTTTGAGCTGATGATAGCCGGATCTGAGGTCTATCTTAGAAAACAACTAGCGCCTTCAAGCTGGTCGAACAAGTCATCAATCCTGGGGATGGGATATTTATTCTTGATTGTGACCTTGTTCAACTGATGTTTGTCAATGCACATCCTGAGAGAACCGTCTTTCTTACGCACGAACAATACTGGAGCGCTCCATAAAGAGATGTTGGGTCTGATGAAGCCCTTATCTAGAAGGTCTTTCAGCTATTCTTTCAATTCCTTAAGCTCAGCTGGAGCAATTCTGTAAAGAGGAATCGAAATAGGCTGGGTATCTGGAAGGAGATCTATTCCGAAGTCGATTTCCCTTTCTGGAGGAACTTTGGGAAGATCTTCTGGAAACACTTTTGAAAATTAACTTACTACTGCAACTGACTCAAGGGTTGGGGTTTCAGAGTTTGAATCCTTAACCCAAAGAAGATGGTAGATATACCCCTTGGAAATCATTTTTCTGGCCTTAAGGTAGGAGATGAAACGACCTACAAGCACTGAGTTATTACCCTTCCATTCTAAGACTTGCTCTTTTGGAAACTGAAACCGAATGATCCTAGTATACAATCAACTGAGGAATAATAGGAATGCAACCAATCCATGCCTAGAATGATATCAAAATCTACCATTTCTAACTCTACAAGATCTACTGAGGTGACTTTCTGGGACACTGTGACAAGACAATTTTTGTATACCCGTCTAGCTATAATTGGGTCACCAACTGGAGTAGAGATTGAGAATGGTTTTGAGAGGATTTCTAGTCTGACACCAAAGTTTACTGCTATATATGGAGTTATAAAGGAAAGTGTAGCCCCTGGATCTAACAATGCATAGACAACAATATTAAGGACTCGCAATGTACCCGTGACCACATCAGGAGAATCCTC
Organism: Jaltomata sinuosa; assembly: GCA_003996215.1. Taxonomy (NCBI): domain Eukaryota; kingdom Viridiplantae; phylum Streptophyta; class Magnoliopsida; order Solanales; family Solanaceae; genus Jaltomata; species Jaltomata sinuosa. The sequence goes on along the minus strand of QJPP01002308.1, from coordinate 300,834 downwards.
CTGGTCCTATCGAGCCTAAATAGCATATAACATGTTCTAGTGCGGACCACCACCTGTTCTAGATGAGGTACCCTGCTGAGTAGGGCAACCTGCTGGAGTTACTGTAGAACCAGTTTGAGTCTGTGGGCGAACAACCTTACCCTTTTGAGAAGCTGTTGGATAATCCCTCATCATGTGGCCTGGCTTACCACACCTAAAGCAATTTCCACTACCTTCCATGCACCCACCTTGGTGGTTTCTTACAAAGTGGATATGTGTGCCCACTAGTAACCGTACCTTGGGACTTAGAGCTAAATGCTTTATCCCGTCAATCCTTCTTGAACTTAGGCACTGGGGCACTAGCAGAAGATGGAGCTGGAGATGAATTCTTCTGACAAAATTGAGAGTGGTTTCCACCCTCTAACCTCTTCTGAGAGTAGCTAAAGTCACCTGTCCTAGCCCTCTTAGTATCTCCTCCCCTTTCATTGATTTTCTCCTCCTCGATCTGCTTAGTGTAGGTAACCAACTTGGAGAAGTCCATCTCCTTAATCACCATAGTAGTCTTGCACTCCTTGACTACATCAGTCGATACATTGGATACAAACTTGCTCATACGAGCTCTGGAGTCAGCTACTATTGCTGGAGCATACTTGGATAGCTGAGTGAACTTGAGAGCATAGTCCTCCACGCTCATGTCATTCTGCTTTAGACTGATGAATTCCTGAACCTTGGCTTTCTTGAGCTCTAGTGGGGAGAATCAGTCAAGAAAATCTATCTTGAAAAGATTCCAAGTCACTGGCCCTGCATTGGCACAACAAGATTCCTTCCATTGATGGTACTAAGTGTAGGCCACTCCCTTCAAGTGATAGGCAGCCAAGGCTTCCCCTTTCGACTGGAGTGACACCTATAATGTCTGTCACCTTCTGAATATCATCTAAAAACTCTTGGGGATCCTCTTCTGACTTAAACCCATAAAACTCTGGATGATTCATCCTTGTGAAATCCCGAATCCTGGCTACAAGAGTGTTGATCTGAGGCGGAGCTGGTGCTACAACGTACTGGTTGACCTGGGCGGTCATGGATTGAGCAAGCACTTAGAAAGAAGCCCTGAATTCGGCATGCGTGACTTGCTCATTCAACGGATCTACTGGAGTTGCTGGCTGATCCCTATCGTTAGCTCTTCTAGGAGGCATTTTTCTGAAATGCAAAGAGAATGAGTTAGAAGGAAATTAAATAGAGTTTACACCCTATAGCATAATCTGGAAAAAGAAGGAAGGGAAGTTGTTCCTAATGACATCTCGTAGCCCCTCCCCCATAAGTGTGGAGCGCTTCACACCCATAAGGAAGGCTCTACTTGACATGGCTTTCAAACACCCTAGGACACTTGAACCTGATGCTCTGCTACCAAGTTTGTCATACCCCGAGGCTACCCCCTGGACGCAACACGGTGCTCAGTGTCACTTGTGACCCCAAGCTAACTCATGGCATGGCATATCTATGCAATTTGAGGTGAAAAGCATATACTTTGCGGAAGCTGAAAATAGTTTTTATATCTAAAGTGAGAAGAACCCAAAACATGTCTGAATATAAACTATAATAAGAGTATGGTGATGACTGAAAACAACACTAGCAACTCAACTGAATCTAATATATGTCTGAAAGCCTCTAACTGATGTGAGTTACTAGGATATGCCCCCAGCTAACCCTAATAAGGCTGAAACTGAAAAGTAAATATTGAAAGTAAAGGATGTTTATCGTCCTCGAACTATGAGGACTCACAACTGAGCTTACTGGGTATCGACAATGCGTTGTCTGGATGCAAAGTGCCTGAACCTACATCATAAAACTATGTAGCAAAAAAGTATGCGTCAATACTTTGAATGTACTGAGCATGCAGGATATGTACTAAGCTGAATAGTCATGTGCTGAGCATAAACATGAACTTACTAAAATATAAGTGAAAGTTAGACTGGATACAATGACCAAGTACAAATCATAAGTATAACATGCTGGACTGAATACTGAAATAAATACTGGGCACATGGTCATTGCAATATGAGTCTGACTGTGGGAGATACTATTAACCGATATACCCCAAGTTGATCTAACTATGGGACCAACCTGTAAACCTAGATGGAAGGGTGTTCATACCTTTCCAAAGGTACAAACAAGTCTGACGTGGATCCACTATTGATGTCCTTAAGGGACAAGGAGATGCAGCCTAGTCTGACAACTGACTCCTTTTCTACCTACGGTGGCACCGTAGTTCTGGGACTTGGGAACTACTACTAAAGGTCTTAGCCTAAGCTGACAGCTAAGCCTTTATCCCCTCGTCCGCTTGGTACTAAGCCTACTCCTAACTGAATATAAGAAACAATGCACTGAAATAATAGATAGCTCTAAACACTGATAATTAACTAAGAATACAATATACATGTACTGAAAGATATGGCATTCGAATTCTTAAGCATGATTTTCTAATCAAACTTCCTAGCAAGCATAAGTTATGACTTATTGAAATTTACACAAACTAGGGTTTCTGAGTCTTATAGCATGGAACTATACTAATTCTCCGGGAACATGTAATCATACCATAGAAGCTATAACAACTAAATTACAATGGATCCCTAAGATTTAGGAACCCTAGGTCTGAACAATTCATGGGGAAACTGAAGAACTGACTGAAATCTTGGGACCTAATGGGCGAAAGGAACCCACTAGTGAAATCCCACATCCCTGGATGAAGATTCTACGATTGAACCTTTGGATTCTGAGAGGAACTTGGAGGAAAGCCTTTTGCCTTGTTCTTGAGAGAAAGCATTATGTTCTTGACTGAATTTGCTAAGCATCGAATGATTTTGGAGTAGTGAGGGGAAATAGAGTTAAAAACCCTTTAATTACTGATGTGCCGGTATTTGACAGCACTTCGACGCTTAAAACAAAGGATTTTTGGGAATTCTTAAGCACATTTTGTTGGATTTAATGTCATTTGTTACATGTACAGGGAAAAGTAGGAAATACGCAAAAAGATCAAAGTTTTGCAGTTATCTTGGAAAAAAGACAAGCCACCACAGGCGTCAAACTCACGATGGCCCATGGGGAAAAGCGTGGGTACGTAGCATCTCAAAAGGCTAAGGCATTAAAGCCAGGCGGGCTACCGTGATGCCTGTGAAAGACACAACGGGATGTCGGAGTGCCCATCAAATTGATCCAGGAAAGTTAGCAAGAGCCAGGACCAGGCAACAAGCATCCATGATGCTCATGAAAGTCATGATTCCCTGTCAGGTTGCCCGTGGAAACTAGACATGAAGCCAAGTGCAGGCGAAGAGAAGGCCATGACGGGCGTCGCAGCCACGACGTCCTATCACCTCCGCTCGTGAAATCTTGGCAGGATCCTGGAATTGAATACTTGAAGATAGCCGATGGGCACCCACGATGACCGTCGCACCCACGACGGCCCGTGAGGTATCGCGTTGGCAATGTTGCATCAAGCTTCTCCTAGTTTTGTTAGGATTTGGTTTCTTTGTCTATAAATACTTCCCCTTAGGTTTTATTTTCGGTTGTTACATAATATTTTTGAATATTTATTCCTTTGTTATTTTGGTGTTGACTTTAAACACAAGTTCTTGAGATTAAAAGATTGTTCTTGGTTAATTGAAGTGTTCTTGATATTTTCTTCCAGATTCCAGATTTCATTATGCTAATTTGTAAGTATTTACTGAAGATTGCACAAACAACCATTAATTGTGTACTTATGAACATGAGTAGCTAAATCCACAACTATGGTTGTGGGAACCATAAAGAATTAACAATGTAGGCAAAGTACTTAGTAATTGTAGGGCGATATTTATGCATGTATTGTTCCTCCCTTTTTATTGATTGCTTTCTAGTGGTGTACAATATTAGAACTCGTCTTATCCTTACTTGGCGGACAAAGGAGGTAACGAATGGGAAAAGGGTTGTTCAACGTTGGAGATTTGAGGCTACCAACCCTCATCTAATAGCTTCACCTTGTCCAGGAATAGCTAATATGGGATCCAGGGTACGGGTTAGTAAAGCATACACCCGCGGCCGAACCAAGGCGTGTGGTGAAATTCATCTAGCTGTCGGACCAAAGAGTTAGGTGAACCCAACTTTCCGATTTTGCATGCTAAGTATCAAACTAGATTACCAAGTACAAAAGCATGACTAAGTTATGAATTCATGGGGAACACTGCCCTAGTCACTTCTCTTATTTATAACAACTATTGAAACTGAATACTTATTAATTTTTATGAATTTAAACTCTTGTTACAATAACTACTTGTTACTTATAACCCCCCCCCCTTTGTAGGGAAATAAATGGCTAACAGCGCAAGTAAACATTAATCGACCCTAGTCCTACCATATTCCCTGTGGGATTTTATATTTGATCAGCGACTGTTTGCGCTTCTGAAAGGAGGTGTAATTTGGACGTATCAAGTTTTAGCGTCGTTTGTTGGGGAATTTGGTTTAGGATTAAGAGAGATTGTGTTTATTTCACTATTAGTCCTTATTTCCTGATTTTACTTTCTCTGTTGTTTTTGTTTTGTTCTACAGGTTGCACACTTGTGTATGCCAGTAAAAGGAGTCAAGGCAATTCCTTGATCCCGTATGATCCTGAGATCTCCAAAACTTTAAGAAGCATGGATAAAGAGGGAGAGCATGAGACATAGGAGCAGATCACAGCTCAGTTGTTTTCTTAAGTCGAGCAGAGGAAAAAGGAATCTGAGCAAAGGAAAGAGACAGGAGAAGATGCCCTTACTGCTAAAGATGCAAGAATTGCAGCTGACCTTGCAGCCCAAAAAACTATAGTTGAGCAAGCAAGGAAAGTGAGACAACAAGCTATCCGAGATGAGGTAGCACCTAGACAAAATATTCCACAGAACAGAGGCTAATAGTTACAGTAACCCAGACAGGCTCCTCATTACTATGATTATGATGATGATGATGAAGTAGAGGAGTCGGGCATTACTGGACCCATAGTGTTGCCACCACTGACTGAGAGGGCGAAGTTTGACATCACCAGCACCATGATCCAGTTGATGACCCATATGGACTGTATGTTGGAAAACCTACAAAAGATGCAAACCTTTATGTGAAGAATTTCACTCAGATTTGCAAGGCGTATATATACCAGGAGTAGGGCAAGATGCTATTAGATTGAGGTTGTTTCCCTTATCATTGACAGGCGAGGCGACTGTGTGGCTCTCAGAACTTCCTGACAATTCCATTTACACATGACAAAAGTTGAAGAGTCAATTCTTGGAGCGGTTTTTTACTCCACCAAGGATGTTGCAGTTGAAGTAAGAAGTCCACAATTTCAAGAAGCTACCTGTAGAGGCATTATAAGAGGCCTGGTTGAGGTTCAAAAATAAGTTGAAGAAAGTTTCAAGACATGGAATTCCTTCAAGGCATTTGATGGAGATCTTCTTCTACAAAGCATTAAACGAGCAATACTGGAGTGCCCCATGGAGAGATGCTGGGTATGATGAAGCCCTCTTCTAGAAGGTCTTTCTGCTATTCTTTTAATTCTTTAAGCTCAGCTGGAGCCATTCTGTAAAGAGGAATCGAAATAGGCTGGGTATCTGGAAAGAGATCTATTCCGAAGTCGATATCCCTTTTTGGACGAACTCTGGGAAGATCTTCTGGGAACACTTCTGGAAATTCACTTACTACTGCAACTGACTCAAGGGTTGGGGTTTCAGAGTTTGAATCCTTAACCCGAACAAGATGGTAGATATATCCCTTGGAAATCATCTTTCTGGCCTTAAAGTAGGAGATGAAACGACCTACAGGCACTGAGTTATTACCTTTCCATTCTAAGACTGGCTCTTTTGGAAACTGAAAGCGAACGATCCTAGTTTACAATCAACTGAGGCATAACATGAATGCAACAAATCTATGCCTAGAATGATATCAAAATCTACTATTTCTAACTCTACAAGATCTGTTGAGGTGACTTTCTGGGAAACTGTGAGAAGGAAATTTTTGTATACCCGTCTAACTATAACTAGGTCACCAACTAGAGTAGAGACTAAGAAGGGCTCTAGGAGGATTTATAGATTAACACTGAAATTTACTGCTATATATGGAGTTATAAAGGAAAAAGTAACCCCTGGATCAAACAATGCATAGACATCAGTATTAAAGACTCACAACGTACCCGTGACCACATCAGGAGAATCCTCCTGGTCCTGTCAAGCCTGAAGAGCATATAACCTGTTCTGGCGCTGACCACCACCTGTTCTAGACGAGGCACCCTATTGAGTGGGGAGATCTGCTGGAGTTGCTATAGAACCAGTCTGAGTGTGTGGGCTAACATCCTTACCCTTTTGAGAAGCTGTTGGACAATCCCTCATCATGTGGCCCGGCTTACCACACCCAAAGCAATTTCCACTACCTGCCATTCACTCACCTTGATGGTTTCTTACACACTAGATTTGTGCACCCACTAGTAACCGTACCTTGGGACTTAGAGCCAAACGCTCTATCACATCGATCCTTTTTTAACTTAGGCACAGGGGCACTAGCAGAAGATGGAGCTGGAGCTGAATTCTTCTGATGGAACTGAGAGTGGTTTCCACCCTTTAACCTCTGCTGAGAGTAGCTAAAGTCACCTATCCTAGACCTCTTAGTATCTCCTCCCCTTTCATTTTCTCCTTCGCAATCTGCTGAGCATAGGTAAACAACCTGGAGAAGTCCATCTACTTAATCAGCATAGTAGTGGTGCACTCCTTGACTACATCATCTGATACATCAGATACAAACTTGCTCATATGAGCTCTGGAGTCAGCTACTATCGCTGGAGCATACTTGGATAGCTTAGTGAACTTGAGAGCATTATCCTTCACGCTCATGTCATTCTGCTTCAGATTGATGAATTCCTAAACCTTGGCTTCCCTGAGCTCTAGTGGGAAGAACCGATCAAAACAAGTTGTCTAGAAAAGATTCCAAGTCACTGGCCCTGCATTGGCACAATGGGATTCCTTCCATTGTTGGTACTAAGTGTAGGCCACTTCCTTCAACTGATAGGCGGCCAAGTCTTCCCCTTCGACTGGAGTGACACCCATAATGTCTGTCACCTTCTGAATATCATATAAAAACAACTGGAGATCCTCTTCTGACTTAGACCCATGAAACTCTGGAGGGTTCATCCTTGTGAAATCCTGAATCCTTACTGCAGCAGTGTTGATCTGAGGCAGAGCTGGTGCTATAACCTGCTGGTTGACCTGGGCGGTCATGGCCTGAGCAAGCACTTGGAAAGCAGCCCTGAATTTGGCATGTGTGACTTTACACCTTATAGCATGAGCTGGAAAAAACAGGAAGGGAAGTTGTTCCTAATGATATCTCATAACCCCTGCCCCATAAGTGTGACGCGCTTCACACCCCTGAGGAAGGCTCTACTTAACGTGGCTTACAGACACCTTAGGACACTTGAACCTGATGCTCTGTTACAAAGTTTGTCACGCCCCGAGGCTCCCCCTGGACGTGACATGGTGCTTAGTGTCACTAGTGACCCCAAGCTAACCCATGGCATGCCATTACAATGCAATTTGAGGTGAAAAGCATATATTGTGCAGAAGTTGAAAATAATTTTTATATCTAAAGTGAGAAGAACCAAAAACATGTCTGAATATAAATTATAATAAGAGTATAGTTATGATTGAAAACAACACTAGCAACTCAACTGAATCTAGTCTATGTCTTAAAGCCTCTAACTGAAGTGAGTTACTGGGACATGCCCCCAGCTAACCCTAATAAGGCTGAAACTGTAAGTAAATACCAAAAGTAAAACATATTTATTGTCCTCAAACTATGAGGACTCACCACTGAGCTGACTGGGAATCGACTATGTGCGGTCTGGATGCTGAGTGCCTAAACCTACATCATAAAATGATGTAGCACAAAAGTATGCGTCAGTACTTTGAATAAACTGAGAATGCAGGATATGTACTAAGCTGAACAGTAAAGAGCTGAGCATAAATATGAACATACTAAAATATAAGTGAAAGCTGGACTTGATACAATGACAAAGTACAAATCATGAGTATAACATGCTGGACTGAATACTGAAGTAAATACTGGGCACATGGTCATTTTAATATGAGTTTGACTGTGGGAGATACTATTAACCGACATAACCCAAGTTGAGCTAACTATGGGACCAACCTATAACCCTAGATGGAAGGGTGTTCATAACTTGACAAGGGTACTAACAAGTATGATGTGGATCCACTATTGATTTCCTAAAGGGACAAGGAGATGCAGCCTAGTCTGACAGCTAACTCCTTTTATACCTACGATGGAGCCATAGTTCTGGGACTTGGAAACTACTACTAAATGTCTTAGTGTAAACTGACAGCTAAGCCTTCATCCCCTCGTCCGCTAGGTACTCAGCCTACTCCCAACTGAATATAAGCAACAATGCGCTGAAATACTAGATAGCTCCAAACACTGATAATTAACTAAGAATGCAACATAAATGTACTGAAAGATATGGCATTCAAATTCTGGACCATGATTATCTAATCAAACTGCCTTGCAAGCATACGTTATAAATTATTGAAATTTACACAAGCTAGGGTTTCTGAGTCTAATAGCATGGAACTATACTAATTCTCCGAGAACATGTAATTTATACCATAGAAGCTATAACAACTAAATTACAATGGATCCCTAAGATTTATGAACCCTAGGTCTGAACAATTCATGGGGAAATTGAGAACTGACTGAAATCTAGGGACCTAATGGGCGAAAGGAACCCACTAGTGAAATCCCACATACCTGGATGAAGATTCTACGGTTGAACCTTTTTATTCTGAGTGGAACTTGGAGGAAACCCTTTTTCCTTGTTCTTAAGAGAAAGTTTTCTATTCTTGAATGAATTTGCTAAGTATCAAATGATTTTGGAGTAATGAGGGGAAATAGAGTTAAAAACACTTTAATTACTAATGTGCCGGTATTTGACGGCACTTTCGACGCTTGAAACTAAGGATTTTTGGGAGTTCTTAAGCACATTTTGTTGGATTTAATGTCGTTTGTTACATGTACAGGGAAAAGTAGGAAATAGGTGAAAAGATCAAAGTTTTGCAGTTTTCTGGGAAAAAAGACAAGCCACAACGGGCGTCAAACTCACAATGGCCTATGGGGTAGAGCGTGGGAACGTAGCAGCTCAAAAGGCTAAGGCATTAAAGCCTGACAGGCTACCGCAATGCCCATGAAAGACACAATGGGATGTCGAAGTGCCCGTCGGATTGATCCAGGAGAGTAAGCAAGAGCCAAGACCAGATGACGGGCGTCCATGATGCCTGTGACAGTCATGATGACCCATTGAGTTGCCCATAGAAACTACGCAGGAAAGCTGGAGAGAAGCCAAGTGCAGGCGATGAGAAGGCCACGATGGGCGTCGCAGCCTTAACGTCCTGTTACCTCCTCTCGTGAAATCTTGGCAGAGGCCTGGAATTGAAGACTTGAAGATGCTCGTCGGGCATCGCAGCCTCAACGTCATGTCACCTATGCTCATGAAATCTTGGCAAGGTCCTGGAATTGAAGACTTGAAGATAGCCAACGGGCACCCACGACGCCCGTCGCACCCATGATGTTCCGTGAGGCTTCCCGTCGGCAATACCGCGTCCAGCTTCTCCTAGGTTTGTTAGGATTTGGTTTCTTTGTCTATAAATACTTCCCCTTAGGTTTTATTTTGGATTGTTACACAATATTTTAGAATATTTATTCCTTTGTTATTTTGGTGTTGACTTTAAACACAAGTTCTTGAGATTAAAATATTCTTCTTGGTTAATTGAAGTGTTGATATTTTCTTCAAGATTCTGTATTTCTTTACGCTAAATTGTAAGTATCTACTGATGATTTCACAAACAACCATTAATTGTGTACTTATGAACATGAGTAGCTAAATCCATAACTAGGGCCGTGGGAACCATGAAGAATTAACAAAGTAGGCAAAGTGCTTAGTAAATCTGGGGCGATATTTATGGATGTATTGTTCCTCCCTTTGTATTGATTGCTTTCTAGCAGTGTACAACGTTAGAACTTGCCTTATCCTTACTTGGCGGACCAAGGAGGTAACAGATGGGAAAAGGGTTGTTCAATGACGGAGATTTGAGGCTACCAACCCTCATCTAATAACTTGACCTTGTCCGGGAATAGCTAATATGGGATCCAGGGTAAGAGTTAGTAAAGCATACACCCGCGGCCGGACCAAGGCGTGTGGTGAAATTCATCTAGATGCTGGACCAAAGAGTTAGGTAAACCCAACTTATCGATTCTTCATGCTAAGTATCAAACTAGTTTACCAAGTACAAAAGCCTGACTAAGTTATGAATTTATGGGGAACACTACCCTAGTCGCTTCTCTTATTGATAAAAACTATTGAAACTGAATACTTGTTAATTGTTACAAATTGAAACTCTAGTTACAATTACTACTTATTACTTTTAAACCCACCATTTGTAGGGAAATAAATGGCTAATAGCGCAAGTAAACATTAATCGACCCTAGTCCTACCATATTCCCTGTGGGATCGACCCCAACCTTCGTTGTGTTCTATATTTGACTAGTGACTGCTTGCGCTTCTTAAAGGAGGTGTAATTTGGGCGTATCAAATTTTGGCGTTGTTGCTGGGGAATACGATTTAGAATTAAGAGATATTGTGTTTATTTCACTATTAGTCCTTATTTCCTGATTTTACTTTTTCTATGGTTTTTGTTTTGTTCTACAGGTTGCACACTTGTGTATGCCCAGTACAAGGAGTCAAGTCAATCCCGTATGATCCTGAGCTCTCCAAAACTTTAAGAAACATGGATAAAGAGAGAGAGCATGAGACACAGGAGCAGATCACAACTCGGTTGTTGGCTAAAGCCGAGCAGAGGAAAAAGGAATCTGAGCAAAGGTAAAAGGTAGGAGAAGATGCCCTTACTACTGAAGATACAAGAATTGCAGCTGACCTTGCAGCCCAAAAAATTGAAGATGAGCAAGCAAGGCAAGCGAGACAACAAGCTATCCGAGACGAGGTAGAACCTTGATGAAATATGCCATAGAACAGAGGTCAACAGTTACAGCAGCCCAGACAGGCTCCTCGTTACTATGATTATGATGATGATGCTAAAGTAGAGGAGTTGGGAATTACTGGACCTTTAGTGTTGCCACCACTGACTGAGGGAGCGAAGTTTGACATCACCAGCACTATGATCCAGTTGATGAACCATAAGGGAATGTATGCTGGAAAACCTACAAAATATGCAAACATTCATGTGAAGAATTTCACTCAGATTTGCAAGGCGTATAGTATACCAGGAGTGGGGAAATATTCTATTAGATTGAGGTTATTTCCCTTCTCATTGACAGGCAAGGGCGATTGTGTGGCTCTCAAAACTGCCCGACAATTCCATTTACACATAGCAAGAGCTGAAGAGTCATTTCTTGGAGCGGTTCTTTTGTCCATCAAGGATGTTGCTGTTGAAGCAAGAAGTCTATAATTTCAAGCAGCTACCTGTAGAGGAATTATATGAGGCCTGGTTGAGGTTTAAAAAGAAGTTGAAGCAAGTTCCAAGACATGGAATTCCTTCAAGGCATCTGATGAAGATCTTCTACAAAGAATTAAACGCCAACACAAAAGCAGTAGCTGACATTGTAACTGGAGGAGAATTCATGGCGAATTCATATTTTGAAGCGTCCAAGATACTAGACAGGGTCGCCAAAACCAACAGAGCATTGCATACTTAAGAGTCAGAGACCCCAGCAGGTACATACGAAGTTGGTAAATCCATGGATTTAAATGAATTGCAAGACCTCAAACAGTAAGTTGCTGAGATGAACACGATATTTGGATTACTTGCAAAGAAATTCTTGGCTGAGAGAGTAGAGAAGGTAAAAGATATCGGTTCATAAGGTAAAGCACCTAGGCCAGACGATTACTCATCCAAAGAGGAGGTTAGTTATTTGAATGATCAAGGGGGGGTTTCTGGGCCTCTGGCCAAGGAAATCAAGGTCGAAACAGAGATAGAGATGACTACTACAACTGGTCTTGTTACAAAGATAGGAGCAGAGGTAGAGAAAGAGATGGTGACTGGTAGAAAAAGAAGGGGTACAAGAACGACAGAAGTGGTCTTTATGTACCTCCAGGAAATTGTGAAGATAAACCTGAACAACCTACCATGAGGGAGTTGCTCAATAAAGTGATTCAAAAGGTGGATTCCTCGGATGCAAGCATGAAAAAGATAAAAGCTGACCTTTCAAATATCAGTCAGAGAGTGGATTCCCATGTTGTCTCCATAAAGTAGCTTGAGTCGTAGATGCACCAGATTTCTACTAGCATGAATTCGCGTCAAAAGGGTACTCTCCCTAGTGACACCATTCAGAACCCGAAGAATGATCGATAGAATCAAAGTGGAAAACAGACCATTGATCCTTCCATGCCTATAGTTTTTGATGAGCCAACCAAAGTTGAAAAGGATGATGCTGAGATTTCGATCGAGTCAGAAGAAATAGATGGTGGGGAAGAGCCAATTGAGAGTCAGTCTTCTAGGTTGAAAGAAAATATCAAAGAGGTTGCACCGGTCCTGAAACCCATGTCATTGCCGCCTCCACTTTATCCTCAGATATTGAAGAAAAAGGTTAAGGACGACAAATTTCACAAGTTCATCTCCATGCTAAAGCAACTATCAGTAAATATTCCTTTAGTCGAAGCACTGGAGTAGATGCCTGGATATGCTAAATTCATGAAGGATCTGGTAACTAAGAAAAGGACGGTTAGCTTTGAGACAGCCAATAATTTGCACCACTGTAGTGCAATAGCATCCCGTTCCATGGTTCAGAAAAAGGAATATTTTTGGGCCTTCACAATTCCTTGTACTATTGGAGCTTTCTACTTTGCCAAAGTGTTGTGTGATCTGGGTGCTAGTATCAATCTTATGCTTCTATAAGTGTATAATCAGTTAGGTTTGGGAGCCCCCACTCTGACTACAATGCGGCTCCTGATGGTAGATCACATGGTGAAGAGGCCTGTGGGGATTCTGTATGATGTATTGGTGAAGGTTGACACTTTTATCTTTCCTACAGACTTTGTGATCCTAGATTGTGAGGTTGACTTCAAGGTACCCATTATCTTGGGGAGAACATTCATGTCCATTGGATGCGCTTTAGTTGATTTGGAAATTGGGCAGATGAAATTCAGGCTGAATGATGAGGAGGTAACTTTCAACGTCTGCAAATCTATGAAGCATCATGAAGACATGTGAGTGGTGTCAGTCATTGATGTTGTTGATAAGGATCAGCTTATCGTACCTATTAAGGAGAGACTTGGTGTCGAAGCCCTTGTTGTCGTGATTATAAACTTTGAAGGTGACGATATAGAGGAGTACGATGAAATGGTAGCAAGACTCATAGGTTTGGGATCTTACAATTATGCTCCAAAGAAGCTGGACTTGGACTTGAAAAATATGCAGACACCACCTGCCCGCCCATCTATTGAGGAGCCTCCAGTCTTGGAGCTCAAAGCATTTCCAGCTCATCTTTGGTACATATTCTTAGGATCTAATGAGACTTTGCCAGTAATCATTGTTGCAAATCTAGGTGAATGGCAGGTTAAAGCTCTGGTTTCTGTCTTGAGGATGTTTAAAAGAGCCATTGGTTGGACTATCGCTGACATTATCGAGATTCTTCCTGGAATCTGTACACATAAAATTCAGCTCGAGCCAGATTGTATTCCAAGTATTGAGCACCAGTGTAAGTTGAATCAACCTATGCAAGATGTTGTCAAGAAGGAGATTATTAAGTGGCTGGATGCAGGTGTGGTTTATCCTATTTTTGATAGCAAGTGGTTGAGCTCGCTTCAGTGTATGCAAAAGAATGGAGGGATTACCGTAGTCCCAAATGCAAAGAACGAACTGATTCTGATGAGGCCAGTCATAGGCTGGAACATATGCATGGATTATAGAAAGCTTAATGTGTGGACTGAGAAGGACCATTTTTTGAGGCCATTCATGGATCTGATGTTAGACCGTCTTGCTGGTAGAAGATGGTATAGATTTATTGATGGTTATTTGGGATACAATCAGATCTCGATTGCTCCTGAATACCAAGAGAATACCACTTTCACCTGTCCATATGGGACGTTTCTTTCAAAAGGATGCCTTTTGTCTTGTGCAATGCGCCAGCAATATTTCAGCATTGTATAATGTCCATTTTCTTAGACATGGTGGAGGAAATGATTGAGGTATTTATGGATGACTTTTTTGTGGTAGGTGACTCTTTTGATGATTGTCTAAATCATCTGAGGTTTGTACTAAAACGATGTGAAGAGTGCAACCTAGTGCTAAATTGGGAAAGGTGTCACTTCATGGTGAAAGAGGGCATAGTGCTTGGTCACCGGATTTCTAAGAAGGGTATAGAGATTGATAAAGTGAATATTGAGGTGATCGAAAAATTGCCTCCACCAGTTTCTGTGAAGGGAATTCAGAGCTTTTTGGGGGACGCAAATTTTTACAGGTGATTTATCAAGGACTTCTCCAAAATTGCTAAACCATTGTGCAAGCTATTGGAGAAAGAGGTAAAGTTTGTATTTGATGATGCATGCCTGAAGGCATTCGAGTGCCTTAGAGAAAAGTTGGTCTCAGCTCCTATCATTATCTCCCCTGATTGGTCCCAACCTTTTAAGGTTATGTGTGATGATAGTGGAGTGGCGCTAGGGGCAGTCCTAGTCCAAAGGCATGAAAAGATCCTCCATTCGATATACTACGCTAGCAAAGCACTTAACCCAGCTCAGAAGAATTATAATGTAACTGAACAAGACTTGCTTGTTGTGGTCTTTGCATTTGAAAAATTCAGATCTTATTTGATTGGCACAAAGGTAGTGGTGCACGCTGACCATGCAACCCTTCGTTATCTCATTGTGAAGAAGGATGTAAACCAAGGATGATTAGATGGGTGTTATTGCTACAAGAGTTTGATTTTGAGGTCAAGGACCGAAAGGGTACAGAGAATTAAGTAGCAGACCATTTGTCTAGGCTGGAAGAAGAGGCAATGCTAAAGCTGAAGGATGAACTGGAGATAGATGATTGGTTTCCTGATGAACAAGTGTTAGCCTCTTCTCAATATTTCATCCCATGGTTTGCTGATATTGCAAACTATTTGCCAAGTGATTTAGTACCAGATGATATGTCAGTCCACCAAAGAAGAAAGTTCATGTCTGATGTCAAGAAATACTTCTGGGAAGAGCCATTCTTGTTCCTTATGTATGCTGATACTATGATTCGAAGATGTGTTCCTGAAGCTGAGATGATGGAGATATCAGAAGTGTGCCATTCATCCTCTTTTGGGGGTCATCATAGTGGTATTCGGACTGCGCACAAGATCTTACAATGCGGCTATTATTGGCTGACTCTTCACAAAGATGCCCATGAGTTTTCTAAGGTTTGTAGTAGATGTCAAAGGGAAGGAGGCATATCAAGGAGGCATGATCTTCCTCTTAATCCCATCCTGGTGATTGAACTGTTTGATGTTTGGGGTATAGACTTCATGGGTCCATTCATGTTGTCCAATGGAAACTGGTACATATTGGTGGCTGTGGACTATGTATCAAGGTTTGGTACGCCAAGGGCAGTTATTAGTGGTGGAGGCTCTCACTTTTGCAATAAGCTGTTTCGAGCCTTGCTTGAGAAATATGGAGTTAAACATAGAGTTGCAACCCCTTATCATCCTCAGAAGAGTGGGCAAGTGGAGGTTTCCAACAGAGAGATAAAGTCAATCTTGTCCAAGACGGTCAACGCAAATAGAAAGGATTAATCGCGGAAGTTAAATGATGCTTTGTGGGCATATCGGACATCATTCAAGACACCAATATGCATGTCACCATATAAGCTTGTGTTTGGTAAGGCGTTCCATCTTCCGATTGAATTAGAGCTTAAGGCCGACGTCAAGCAGTTGAAAAATCCCCCACCTACCCAGGACATAGCCCCAGTGGTCTTTCAACATATTACCCCGAAGCCTATGCTCAACCTATGGGACTTTGTGGATCCCGACCTCCGGATGGCAAACTTGGACACAACAGTGACAAAGGAGCCTGAAAAAGTAGCTAAACTACCTCCTGAACCCGCTGAGCACAAAAGAAAGAGAAAGAGAAAAGACAAGCAGGCTCAAGCTAATGATTCTCATCTTAGCCCAAAATATCAAAAGAAGAGAGAGGAGAGTGCCGCAAAGAGAGCCATAAGAGAATTAGAGAAAGTGATAAGAGAATCCTTGGCTGCACAGTAGATTGAAGTTGATGGCGCTGGCACAGGTGGTTCATCTAGTAGTGTTGCTGGACAGGTGGATGTACCTTCTTTAGACCCTATTGTGGGAGTTGGTGATGTTGAGTTTGCACAGGCAGCTGAGATTGTTAGTGAGAAGACTGCAGAGGTAGCCTCTGTTGATGAGACCGCTACGGGCACTGATCTAGAGGGCCCGACTTCTGTGACACTTGATTAATGCACTTAGGCGCCACAGGTATGCCTTCTATCCCTTGGTTACTAATTTTTTTTGGTGCATTGGGGATAATGCACACCTTTTTAGATGGGGTAGGGGCACCTGTTGTCATTTGGTGTGTTTTGAAGAGTGTTTTGGTGAAGTCTGAGTATCCAAAACACTCGCATCGTGCCGTGATGTTAAATAAAGCGCTGCATGGGAGGCAACCCATGAGGGTACTCACAAGTTACTCGAGTCCTTGGGGTTTTCTTGCCTGTATTCTTTCCCTATGGATTTTTAATTTCTGTTGAACCAACACGTTTAGTATAGGATGTGTATTTGTAAAAGTGAATTAGAAACTAATTACAACCATGATTTGATTTTTTAAATAAAGCTTTGCGAAAAATGGAGACCCCTCCAAATTTTTGTGCAATAAAGTGTTAGAACTGACCTAGGTGGATCTGTAAATGACAGCATGCATATAAATGAGACAAATAGCTTAAGCTAAAGCGTGAACCGGTAGTTAGCCAATCTGTAGCCTGAACTCTGTGCCATGTATGAAGTGAGCTGCTTAGCATATGTTCTTGTTGTACTTTGCGATCTAAAACTTGCCTGGTTAGTCGTGCTTAGGTTGTAGAATGGTTTAGTTAGGACATGATCATAGGCCATTTTTGAACTAGTCCACTTTAGACAAAATGACCTACCAAATGAAAAATAATCCCTTTGATCCCTGAATTTGAGCCTTAAAGTGAACCTTTTTGTTGTTAGCCTATTCACCTTTCTCGTTTGCTATAAGTCTCTATTTTG
The DNA here is from genome assembly GCA_003996215.1 of Jaltomata sinuosa. NCBI lineage: Eukaryota > Viridiplantae > Streptophyta > Magnoliopsida > Solanales > Solanaceae > Jaltomata > Jaltomata sinuosa. The sequence goes on along the minus strand of QJPP01002308.1, from coordinate 283,569 downwards.
GCCCTGGTCCCTCCTTGGATATTGTGTACCTCAACTCAGGTCAAAAGCCTAAGTTGAGAGTGGCTACTGTAGGGGTAAGTAGGAAGTGTTGGGTATGAAAAGAGTGGTTAGTCAATAGAAAGAAAGAAACTGGGTGTGGTTTGTGTGCAAAGAAAAAGAAAAAGAAAATAAAGAAAAATAATGAATGAAAAAAAAAGAAAGAAGAATAATGAATGAAAATAAAAGTGCAATAATGCAATAGAAACCACACCCAAAGCTTGATAAAAGTAAGAAAGTTTTGAAAGAAAGGAGAATAAGGGAGGAAAACTGTAAGGCCTTGAAAGTGGAGGAAATTAAAAAAAGTAATTGTAGTCTCAAGGAGGGCATAGTCACTGTTTACCCAAACATGCCACTCCCTTCCTTAAGACCACATTACAAGCCTAGCAAAGTCCTATACTGATCCTAACCAAACAGTTTGAAAGCTAAAATCATAGAAAATAAGGGCAAGCCTATGATATTGTGCACGTACAGCTTGAACTTCTTTATGAGAGTGAGCGCTTACCCAGTCCCTGGTTGTTAACTTGATATTCTTTGTGATTCGGGACTTCTTTGTTGTGAGGGCACTAGAGTAAACTGTGATTGCTAATTACTTGGTTTGAATGTCTCTTGTGTATGCTAGCTTACTCATGAATATCGTGGTGTCACTCATGGATCCGCCTTGTGTTGTTTTGATAACTTGAAAAAGGCACCGGTTTTGGAGCTGTCAAGGAGTGGGTCTGAGAGTGTAAGGAATCATGTTGCCATTATAGTTTCTGGTTATCTTCTACTAAAGCCTCTTTTAGTTATGTTTTCGATTATTGTTTGAGGACAAGCAAACATTCTAAGTTGAGGGTGTTGATGTGCCAGTATTTGACGGCACTTTCGACTCTTAAAACTAAGGATTTTTAGGAGTTTTTAAGCACATTTTTTTGGATTTAATGTTGTTTGTTACATGTACAGGAAAAAGTAGGATATAGGCAAAAAGATCAAAGTTTTGGAGTTTTCTAGCAAAAAAGACAAGCCACCAGGGGCGTCACACTCACAATGGCATGTAGGGCAGAGCGTGAGAATGTAGCAGCTCAAAAGGCTAAGGCATTAAAGCCTGACAGGCTGCCGCGACACCTGTGGAAAACACAATGGGACATCACAGTGCCCTTCAGATTGATTCAGAGAGGTTAGCAAGAGCCAGGACAAGGCGACAGGCATCCATGAAGCCCGTGACAGTAACGACGGACCATCGGGTTGCCCGTGCAGGCGACAATAAGGCAACGACGGGTATCGCAGCCTCGACATCCCGTCACCTCCACCTGTGAAATTTTGGCAGAGGTCTGGAATTGAAGACTTGAAGATGGACGACGGGAATTTCAACCTCGATGTCTCATCACCTCCCCCCCGTGAAATCATGGCAGAGGCTTGGAATTGAAGACTTGAAGATGGCTGACGGGCAACCACGATGCCCATCGCACTCATGACGACCCGTGAGGTGTCCCGTCGGCAATGCTGCATCCAGCTTCTCCTAGTTTGTTAGGATTTTGTTTCTTTGTCTATAAATACTTCCCCTTAGGTTTTATTTTCGGTTGTTACACAATATTTTTGAATAGTTATTCCTTTGTTATTTTGGTGTTGACTTTAAACACAAGTTCTTGTGATTAAAAGATTGTTCTTGGTTAACCGAAGTGTTCTTGATATTTTCTTCAAGATTCTGGATTTATTTACGCTAATTGTAAGTATCTACTGAGGATTGCACAAACAACCATTAATTGTGTACTTATGAACATGAGTAGCTAAATCCACAACTAGGGTTGTGGGAACCATGAAGAATTAACAAAGTAGACAAAGTACTTAGTAATTCTAGGGCGATATTTATGCATGTATTGTTCCTCCCTTTGTATTGATTGCTTTCTAACGGTGTACAACATTATAACTCGCCTTATCCTTACTTGCCGGACCAAGGAGGTAACGAATGGGAAAAGGGTTGTTCAAAGATGGATATTTTAGGCTTCCAACCTCATCTAATAGCTTGACCTTGTCCGGGAACAGCTAATCTGGGATCCTGGGTAAGGGTTAGTAAAGCATATACCCGTGGCCAGACCAAGGCTTGTGGTGAAATTCATCTAGCTGTCGGACCAAAGAATTAGGTGAACCCAACTTACCAATTCTGCATGATAAGTATCAAACTAGTTTACCAAGTACAAAAGCCTGACTAAGTTATGAATTAATGGGGAACACTACCCTAGTCGCTTCTCTTATTGATAACAACTATTGAAACTGAATACCTGTTAATTGTTACGAATTTAAACTCTAGTTACAATAACTACCTGTTACTTTTAGACCCCCCACCTTTGTATGGAAATAAACGGCTAACAGTGCAAGTAAACATTAATCGACCCTAGTCCTACCATATTCCATGTGGAATCGACCCCAACATTTGTTGGGTTCTATTTTTGATAAGCGACCGCTTGCGCTTCTGAAAGAAGGTGTAATTTGGGCGTATCAATTAATCCCTAAATGACTAAGGATCGGAATTAAATTAATTGGGAAAAGATCGGACTGCCCCCAACTTAATCTGGGAATTTCGTAAAAACTAACCGCCAGACAGGCCACTCGACGGGCGTTGGACCTGCGATAGCCTATGGGCCAGGGCGTCGTGACTGGGAAGGAGGGGTTGGTCCCATGTATCATTCCCATGGGTGGCTTCCACGGCCCATCGTATCAGCGACGCCCGTGGCAATTGCCCGTCGGAGGAGGGAGGCTGGGACGCTGGGCGCTGGCTCCTCCTCACGGGCTGCTCGATGGCCAATCTCACCTATGATGCCCGTTGGGTCCCCCATTTGGCTGGAGCCGGCTGGTACGAAGTCTCTGGCCCTTTACCACATGGACCCCTGATGGGCCGTCGTGTCCACGACGCCCGTGGGTCGGCCCATGTGGCTTGACTGGGATGGGATTTCCCCTGAGTTCTTAGTTTTTAAAGTTGGATTAAATTTTGGGGTGTTACATACGTGGTCGTCGAAGTAATTTAGACTTGTTAGTCTGGATATCGTACCCATGAGACTTATGAGTTAACAAATATTCTAGATTATTCGTATACCGCTAAAATAAACAAATATGAAAGTAACTAAAGTATGTGTTTTGTGGTAATTAAAGATCTAAAATAAAAATGACAGAATTAAATGCAAGTAAGTAATGATTTTGGTTCCAAGTTTAGAGAGAATTCCAAGGTTACCGCTTTATTACGCAGTCATAAATAGTAGTTGTTCACACCCAATTTTTACCCTCCACTATTTGATTAATTATCGAGCTTTTAGATTTTAAACAACTTTAAATAATCAATTTTATAATTAAAAGAATTTTTAAAAATTAATTCCGGAGAATATTCTATAATCTTCATGAATAAGCATACGTCTACGTATATTCATAATATATATAGATGTATATTATTTTGAGAATTTTAGTAGATATTCAAAGGATTTTTCAAAAATTATTTTGAAATGTTTAAAACTGTCTATTTTGATCAAAATAATTCAAACGGGAATTAAATTGTGAAATTGATGTTTTATAAGCACATGATTAAATATGATAGCAAATTAATTATTTTAGTTGTTTTTCAATTAATAAAAGCTCGATTAAATAATTCGTAATTAGTTTGTCCCTCTTCTAATTACGGCCTAATTTCTTTTGGAATTAATTCAATTGGGTCTGATTTGGCTACGATCTCAGTTACATGACTACAAGCTAAATCAATTCGGTGTTCAATTCATCAAAATCTGGCCACATTTGCAAAGCAAAGTGGCCAAATCCTTAATTTAATTATAATGACCATCATAACACTTTGTTTCAGCTAGTTTTTGGGCTCAAATCCGCCCAAGAACTCCTAAGCCCACTCTATTTCCTCCACAACTCATCACAACCCACTCCATAACAATTCAAACCCGGCCTAGCACTCCATACCGCTATACTCTTTCTTTTCTCTCCTCACAAACACAACACAAACCAAATGACCCTTACCTTCTCTCTCTTCTTTGTCTCTCAACAGATGATGACAACAATAACCAAGTACTCTTCATCAACTACAATAGCTCAAACGACAGCTTCCACCACGCCAAACGACTCCCTAAATTCTGGAATTCATCCCAACTCCAACAATTCCTTCTCGTTTTCATTTATTCGTACAAATTATTGCGCTGTCTAGGTTCTAGAAGAACCCAGAAGAGGATAGGTGGTCTCTCAACGTTCCCTTTCTGTAAATCGCGGCGTATACCCCTTGAAATCATTGGTGAATGATTGAAATCATACCCAAAAGTACCATCGTGTCTGCATCTGGAGGGTTTTAGGTTTTTGGATTTCAAAATCCTCAGATTCTTTGCCAAAAATCCCCAAATGATTCCCCCAATTTCCACCCATTACAACCCTAGATTTCCCCCTATATAAACCCCCTTTTGCTGATTGATTAGGGATGGTTTTTTTGGTAGCAAAGTCTTGGAGAGTCATTTTCTCCGACTATTGGGGAAACCTGAAAAATCAAGCTAAATAAAGTGAAAATCATACTGTTCTTTTATAGTTCTGGAGTATTCGGGGTCTATTTTTCTCCTGCTATTTGAAAACCAAGAGCGTTAAGATTTCAGTTTGTCGAACCTCAAATCATATCGTCTCAGCTTTGCTACCCAGAAAAAGGTGAAATAAACTCTTTACTTTACTGCTTACCTAGTGTCATTTGTGTATTAGTTTGCTTTGGTTGGTTTATTGGTATCGAGTTTCTATTTGTGGCTTGGCTGGTTGGTGTTAATTTATCTGATAAGGGTAAAATGGGTTGAGCTTCCGGGAATAGTCGAGCTCGGGAGAAGCTTTGAACCCACTGGTTTGGCTTCTCCCAAGATCTCCTAAAGACTTGAAGTTACCCTGTTTCTTTTCAGTTTGTATGTCTAAGATTGAGTAGCTAATATGTTCATTTCTTGTGTGGTATACCAAATTCTCTTATGAATTTGACAAGTATTATTTTGGTAGTCCAGTGTTAGTTCTCTGATTAATTCGTAACTTTGAAACTTTCTTGTTGGCTTGTTATTGTGTTCTGGTTTGCTCAAGAAAGTTTTCTCACTTCTATGAATTTATTGGCTGAAACAGTCACCCAAAATGACGGATGACACTATTTTAATCCATGTTCTGGGATTTCCATGGTTCACAATACCATGTAAAGCTTAAGAACCAAAGCCTTCAAGATAACTCGTTAGTTATTCCTAATAAGGCTTTAAGATATGATCAAAGTCGTGATTTTTATTGTTATTTGTTCTCAGTGATCTTCAGGCCTTACTTAGTTTGTAAGAGCATTTGAAAATCTGTTTAAAGTTCTTTCTTTTTTTTTAAAAAAAAAACATCTCTCCTTGTGCTGATTTTCTATAAAAGTGTTCGAAATAAGTCATGACCATCACTATAGCTTAATTTTGGTTCTCAAAACCTCCTTTTTACATTGCCCTTTGTTCCCCTTTCCATGAAGGACATAACCTGAGCTAAATCTTTCATTTTCTCTCGTATGAACAGTCTATGACAATGTATATTTTGCTCCTGCTAACCATGAATAACTTTAGAATGATTAAATCCTTGATTTCACTTTGAGGAAAATCTGAAGCATAGTTGTTGGTTCATTTGTAGTTAAAACAATCTTTTTAAAAATCCCTTTCCTTGTCATTTTACTCTCCTTGTTCTTATGATATGTGGTTTGTCAAAGTTGTCTTGCCTAACATGTTAAGCTTTTCACTACTTGAATCATGTGTCTTAATTTTCTACCTTGGTCTTCTTCAATTTGGAATAAGTGATTCTAGTCTAGCATGAAAGACATATGAATTTGTTATTAAGGTTATTTAAACAAGTTGTTATTGTTGATTCCTTGTTTACTGGCGAGCATGATTAAGCCTTTGAGGTAGTTTCGTTAACTTATTTATACTTTGTTCCCTTTTGAATTTTGTTCTTCTTGGCTTAGAATGGATCAGTGTCTGAAAAGAAGGGTTGTTATGCAAACCTCATCAGTAACTAATTCATTTTCCTCTACTGGTTTGACATTTTCAATGAGCTGCCTGATCAAAATTTATTGTACCTTTCCTGAATGAACTAATTGAAATTATCTTTGTCTTTTACTATGGTTATTTGCGTGTGATGATAAATATGTTTGTCTAATCCGTTCTTCTCTCTTCTTTGCATGTACATCGAGTCCACTTGGACTCCATATCCCCTCTTCTACTTCGTTGGGTTTAAACCCAACAAATCCCTCCGAGTCAAGCTTCGTCAAGTTAAAAATAGGCTGGATATACACTAATATACTTTGGTATACAAAGAAAGCGGTGAGTATACAAGGGTAGACACTTGTATACAAGGGAATTTATGTAAAAGGGAAGCAGATATATATCTTTAGGCGCTGATATACAGTGTATGTACAGGAACATGGAGAAAAAGAGTTGTAGTATATAGCAATATACGAAGCCGATATACAGAGATAAAATGGATCAAAGTCCATTTAAACTGAAGTTCAGAGCCGGACAAGCTTCTTAATGGGCCAAGGAGTCCATTTCATCTTACTCTTTCTCTTTTATTCAATTAATTTATGACTTATCTTGAGTATTTGTACTAACTTTAACTTAACTAATCAAAATAGATCCCCTAAGTAATGTCATTTTAATTTCATCCCTATTTTTTTTATTGGTTTTATTTCAATCTTGAAACTTAAGTTAGTTTTGGTTGAAATGAAAAATTTGTCTTTATGGTAATTTCCTTAACAACGGCTTTTCAAGAATAAATAATGCTTTTTCTTCCCTATTTGTATGTTAGTATAGGATCTAAAATAATTCTTGCAAAAAATATTTTCCTTCATGTTCATTTTTCAAGTTAGTTTTAAAAAAACTCCTCAATTTATTAGTTCTTTAAATTATGCATGTTTTAAAGATCTGTCACTCAAAAAGAGACGTCTTCTAAAAATCGTTTTCTCTTATGATCATTTTCCTCAAATAATCATCGTTAAATAAAATTGCAACTTTGCTTATTTTTCACCCTTAATCGAAAGAGAACCAAAATTGTTCAAGTTTTTTCTTATAAAGCTAAATTTCTTAAATTCAAATATTTTCAAAGAATGAATTTTTCTTAGCTAAATAAACTCTTTTTTTGCCTTGAATTGGGTGATAGCATTTTCCGTGGATCATTTTTCTTCATAAATATCAAATATTTTATCTCAACTCTTTCAAAAATTAGTCATCTTTACCTTAAGTTAGTCAAAAAATTATTCTTTGGTCAACCGTTTTCTAAACGGACGTTCTTAAGTGCCTTAAAACCCTTTTTAAGACATTACTTGAATCCTTACCCATTTTCTCTAATTTTAAAGATTTATTTCTATTTTTAAGTCTTTGAAATTCTTTTAAGTTTTCTTAATTTCTTTATAAAAATTAAGTGGAGACTCTATTGGTTTTAGAATTATTTTAAAACTTTCTTTTACGTCTTGAAATGATTTCTAAGTGTCAAAATCATTTTCTGTTAAATACAAAAAATTTGAAAAGGGATAAAACAGGAATGACGACTCTGCTGGGGATTTTTTTAGGGTCTAACCAAAAATTTGAACTATTTGACTAACTATTCAGATTGTAGTAATTAGTAACTTAATTGCTTTCCTTATTTGTTTACTTTTCCGCAATTATAATCTGTTCATGGCATCTTTCGCCTCTCTTGGCAAAGCATTAGATTGTATTAGGGGTAAGAAGGCAATTATCCAAGTATTTGCAGACGTTCTTAACAAAAACACACTTTTCAAAACAGACGAGTGAAGTAGTTGACCCGCGGTTGGTTAATGGTCACTTATTGTTTTAGCCTGTGGTTGTCCGCCCGGGTTCCCAGTAAATTTCAAAACCTATTCTAGTGAACCCAGGATAGAGCAAAACCAAATCTCAAAATAGTCATTGGCCTAAGATGTCTTAATATCCAAAGGATATTAAGTCCATTAGTAAGACCACCTTGTGTTCGAAAAGGCCCACGGCCCGAAAGAACAATCATTCCCTATGTGTTTAATTGAAGGATGTGATGTTGGATTGTACGAACCATTGTCCCTCGGGGTTGGGAATTTTTAGATAGTTCTTTATTATTGTAACCAAAGGAAGATCTCCATCTGAAAGGCTTTCGGAGTTCTAAGAAGTTTGACAATGAAGGACCTTCCACAATGATTTAGTCTAGGATTGTACCCCTGCGTGGGACTAATATTCCTTGCACATCCCTTTGTATTAGATTTATTCAATTTGTATATAATATATCTTTTGGGACAATGGAACGTCTTACAAACAACACACATTCTTTAATTTGTTAGGCTTACCTTTAGCATTAAAAGGTCACATATCCGTATAGGACGCGCTATGAACTGTTACGTGGTATAACTGTCTTATGTGGTACGTGTGTTGCTCGAATCAAGGTAAAATTGATCCACCTCTATTTTCAAAAAATTTAGAGCACCGTAGGCAGAAAATATAAACTCATCGCACAAAGTCCAACCAAAATTACTCCTCGAGTTTTTTAAGTTTCGCAGAAAATCCAGAATCCCCTCAAACAAGACTAAGAACTTCTCTCCTATCTCTCAGGAAGGTTGACTTACCATGAACACCAAAGAAGCAACGTGTAAGAGAATGGAAGAGATTGACCAGGAAATCAATGGAATGAAGGATAAAATCAAGAAAGCTAAGTAAGTGGGGGAAAAGTTGGTAGACAAGTCCGCGGAAGTGGATAAAGAGATAGCCCTTATGGAAGAAAAGATAGCCAACGTTGACATGAAGATAGCCCAGACAGAAGAAAGGATTAACCAAACGGATCAAAAGTACCAATTGACGCTTAAAAGGCCAGCATCAGTCATAGGGAATGATGAAGAGTCTATGGGAGAAAATGACAAACAGATCCAGCCTTTTAACCGAATCTCAGATTACTGGGCTAACATTAGGGATGACCCTGTTTGGCCGACTAGGTTCAAGACAGGGAAAGGAAAGATCATTCTCAAAGCTCACGCATGGATGAACGGCCCCAAAATTCTTACATGCCCAGTCATCTTCCTAGCTCTCAAGATGAAGGGAATCTTGCAGCCTGATCAAACTCTAGGTTTTTGGTATAACCCCAGGGATGAACAAAAGAGGTGCACTTACCACCCATGTCAAAGGGGGCATATCACCAATGAATGCACCATGCTAAGGGTTATGATTCATGAAATGATCAACATTGCTCAAATTAGCCACATGTGGGGACCTCACTCCCTACTAATTTGCGATAGGGTGAGGCTAGGAATGCCAATGACTCAGAATACCCTGATTCGCTAATATGACTTCACCATATCTTATGATACGTACCTCGTCATCGGCTTCAAGCTAGTCCACGCTGGTATCATTGAGCCAATTGAATGAAAGGCGAGGAAAATGTCCCGAGCTTGGCGCAGTTGCAAGGAAATATGCCTCTACCATGATAGAGCTGAAGGGCATGACATAGAGAATTATCACACTTTCAGGATTGACCTGGAAGATCTCATAGATGCAGGAAGGATCCAGATTGAGTTTCCACTATATTATCCTTGAAAAAGAAGATCGAGAAGATTCTGGAAGACCCGCCACTATCCAAATGAAGCTTTAAAAGTAGCAGAGTTTTAGTTATTTCCTTTATGTCATTTTTTTACTTTCCTCCTGTAATCAAAGATAGTGGATGCATGAAATGAAATAAAAATGAACTTACTTATTACCTATTCGAACTATGTAGGGCCTGTATTATCCTTTGTGAAATACGTAGGCAGCCTTTCCAGGCCCGACCTCTATCTTTAAGAAATCTTCATTTACCCACTTTGACAGAGATGCCAAAGAGTTCAGAAAACACATCAGGTGCTACAAGACAAGTATCAGAAGATGAATACTCGACAAGTCAATTTTCTTGATAAAATCTACCTACTCGAAACCGATGGGCAAAATCCTGTCTGTCGAACCCTCAAGGCGATAATCACCCATGGATCAATTTTCCTTGATGAAAAGAAACTTTATGTGTTTAACGCAAATCTTAGGTATTTATTTCCAGTCAGATATCCTGTATTATTTATCAATAACGGAATCTAACATATCGGCCTTTGAGTTGTTTTTCACTTCAAGCAGGTAATAGAAACTGATCTGTGTTGACAAAACTGGACAATCATCCCTACTTCACCCACTCAAAGGCACACCTGGATTCATCTTCTAATCGTTTCTTTTCTAAGGGAAAAATGACTGATAGAGAGGAAGAGAATGTCTTGGCCGTAAGAGACAATGTTATTACTGAACAGAGTGAAATGATTGTCGAACTGGTAAGGAAGCTAGAGAAGATTCAAGAAGAGGTGCAGAAAGACAAAGATATGGCAAGCTTGGCTATTGCCCCTAATACTCCAACTCTGGGCAACACTCAAACCCCTCTCCAAATCCCTCCGCTCAATTCCCTATTAATCGAAAACCTTCCAAGGGAAATTTCTCTCGCTTCCGTACCTAGACCTTCCAACAAACCTCTCTCCAATAACCCTCCCCATATCAGATCTTCATACCAAATCCATACTCCTCCTATCCAACACACTAACCAAAACAACAACCCAAATGTCTACAATCCACAAAACCTTCCTCCAAACTACCAAAATATGCCACCAAACACCTACAACTCCCAGAATAACCATCCCAATATCACTAACTAGCATAACTATACCCCCACATAACTAAATGCAATTCCATATGTCCATCCTCCACCCGTCCAGAATATGCCACCCCCTACCTTCCATGCTATGGTAGAACCATACACCACCCTCCTAGAAAGCCCCGAGCTTGGCCACTATGAGGAAAAAGAGAAAGAGTTGAGGGCTACAGAGAAGAAGCATAATTATGACATGGCACAGATGAAAGAGGAGATAGCCAGGATCAGGTAGTTTCGAAGCTCGTCTTATGAGAAGGGCTATAACTATGATGACCTTTGTATCCACCTGGAGATGGACCTGCCGACAGATTCAAGATTTCTAAGTTCGAGACCTTCAACGGTGTTGGGAATCCCGAGGCTCATTTGAGAAGCTATTGCGACCAAATGGTCAGTGCCTGGAAGAACGACGCTCTGTTAATGAGATTGTTCAGTCGAAGTCTGAGCGAAGAGGCTTTAGAATGGTTCACCTCTCAGGAACTTAAGAAGTGGTCTAAGTGGAGTGATTTGGCCAGAGAATTCGCTCAATGGTTTGCATATAATGAGGATGTTGTCCCGGATCGATACTCTCTAGGATGTATGAGACAAAAATCAAATGAGGACTTCTGAGACTACGCCTATCGATAGAGAAAGGAGGCAGCGAGAGTTCAGCCTCCTATGATCGAAAAAGAGATAAGCGCAGTATTTATGCACTCTCAAGAGTTGGAGTTCTACGACAAAATAATATCAGCAGTAAAGAAAAATTCACCGACCTAGTTAAGATTGGTTAAATTGTCGAAGAAGATCTTCGTAGTGGCAAGATTACCAAAGCCTCGACATCCTCAGGATCGACAAGATTTTCCAAAAAGAAGAGGGAAGAGGTATCTTCAGTATCCTCTAGTTCTATCACGAAACCGAAGAAACCCTTCGGAGCCAACTGCAACAAGTCACTTGTTCAAACAACCCCTTCCCTAACTCCATAAAATCCTCAATCAGTTTTCTATACTAAGCCTATTTACCAAGCTCCACAACCAAACTTGCATCCCATTTACCAAGCACCACAACCAAATATGCAACCCACTTACCAAGCTTCTTCTCAAAACTTTCAAGTGTATCAAAAGGCTCCCGAGAACAAAAATAATCACCAGGTTCTGCCTCCTGCTAATACCAATCTCTCTTGCTAACCGAGAAAAAAATGTTCCTCGAACTTTCACCCAATTAGCTGAAACCAGAACTCAGTTATATGAGACATTGAAGGCTGCTGGATTTATTCAGCCGATAAAACCTAAACCAGGCAATCCCGACTCTCATTTCTTCAAAGGTGATCAACATTGTGCTTATCATTCCGGAGGAGTCATACATGATACCTAAGATTGCATTAAACTAAGGCACGAGATTCAAGATTTGATTGATCAAAGAGTGTTCACACTACAAATAACACCGGTCAATGTTAATAACAACCCGCTCCTAAATCACGGAGGAGCCACTGTTAACATGATACAGGTCGATGAAGAATGGATAGTGAGCAAGTCAATAGTGCCGGTTAGCCCTAAAAAGTAGGAAATGCTGGAAAAAGCTATAGCTACTTTGAGTATTGCTGAACTACCCTTTGAAGGGTTAATGCACAACAAGGCCTTGCACGTCACTGTCAAATGTCAAGACAACATTATAAATGGAGTTTTGATTGATGAGTGTTCGGGTCTGAATATTTGTCTGTTTTCCACACTCACCTAGTTGGAGTATGATTTGGGGAAGATTTGCCGGAGCAGAGTCAATGTGAGAGCCTTCGACGACGATCAAAGAGACACTATCAGGGAAGTTAGCCTATACATCCAAATGGGACCTACTGAGTTTTGTATAGAATTCCAAGACATGGATATTAACACCAGCTACAACTTGCTTTTGGGAAGACCATGGATACACGGAGCAGGAAATGTACCATCAACACTGCACCAGATGGTAAAATTCATCTAGGAGGAACATGAGGTGGTGATCCACGTAGAAGAAAGTCACTTGAGACACCTTAATGGCTGTTTTTGTGATTGAAGAAGTCCCGAGGAGGAGCAATTACTACACAGTGGAGATTGTCAATGCCACTGGAGAGGATCTTGCTCCTCAATTTCCCATGCTGCCAATCAATAAAATGCTTGCGACCATGACGCTAAGGAGCGGGTACGAGCTAGGTTTTGGGTTGGGAAGAATTTCGACTGTATGGTTGAACCCTTAAGAATCCCCAGACAGATGACCAAGCATGGTTTGGGATATGTGGCTCGAAAGGACAAAACGAGCATCGAAGAGAAGAAGCAGTCAGGACTACCCAAGCCACTCCCTCACTTGTACCAATCATTCCCGTGCGTATTAGTCCTCCAAGCGATGGGTTAGAATACTGAATCGGAAAGCTGTTTGAGAAATGCGATATTAGATCAGAAGGAGCCGCCAAAGCAACCACGATTAGGGATGCTAGGCACAATAAAAATTGTAAAATTGGGTCGCAACTCCCCTCGTGACTCTCTGTTCGGCTGGGTAGACAAAGACTTTATTTTGCAAAAATCGATGATGGTCTGGATGAGGCTCCGGGACCCATCCTTTATGTTTTAACATTCCTCGTACTATTTACTACTTTACAAAAGGCACAGACCCACATTCATGCAAGTTATAGCCATAGTTTGCAAATATTTTTGGATTTCATTGAAAGCCTTCCGTATTCTGAAAACCTTTGTTGTTTATTTTATTTACTCGGTACCATATAACTTGTTTTGTTTATGGTTTCAATAATAATAATTTAAAACTTGTTAATGTCATTTCATGCCAAGAGCTGAATGAACAAGCCAGATGATACGATATTAGAAGTGAAGAATGTGATGAAGAAATCATGGTCCTTGAACGACAAACCAAAGAGTCAAAGGATTTTGAGAACCAGGAAAGGTCATACCTAAAATAGATTTAGGTAGTTAATCTGGGAGACGGTGGTCAAGTCAAAGAAATCAGCATCGTTGTTCGTTTGTCAAAGGTGCAAAAAGGAACTTATCAGTCTTCTCAAGCTGTACATCGACATCTTTGACTGGTGCTACAAAAATAGGATGATAATGAGCACAAACATCATCTCCCAAAATTTATTGGTCAATCCAGAATTCAATCCAGGGCATGGACAGTTAATCCTTCCCTCCCACGAGACAAAGAAAAGTTTGCACTAAATTGGCAAGGACTGTACATTGTCCAAAAAGTGCTATCTGAAGGATCTTTTATTTTATTCAAGATGGATAGACAAGTGTGGACTAAACCTATCAAATTCGATGCTGTGAAGAGATACTATACCTGAGGATAGTTTTTCTTTCATTTTCTTTCCCTGCAATAACACTTTTTTATGTAATCATTTTTATAATTTAAAATATCCCCATCCTCTATGGAGGAACTACATTTGACCTGAATTCTCAAGAATGAGATACGTAGGCGGCCTTTGTCGGCTTCGGTCAACCCTTTAGAGAAATCTATATTTCCCCTTCCTATCTTGAACTACGTCTGACCTGAATTCTCAAGAATGAGATACGTAGGTGGCCTTTGTAAGCCTCAGTCATCCCTTTAATTAATTCCAACATTCTCCCACAATAAGTGTGGGAACTATGTTTGACCTGATTCCTGCCTCAACGGGATACGTAGGCACCACAACGGTTCAGTCATATTACCCAGGAAATGGAAACTGTGGCAGAATTAATTTTCGAGAAAGGAATCTCGAAAATTCAGAAGGAGAAGATCGTCTCCAACAAGTCAGAATGCAGAGTGTGCCAAAGAGCAACTGAAGTGAATCTCGGGAGAGAATCTCATAATTCCCACAGAGTGTCAAAAACTCTGGAATAAGAATCATCGTGAAACCTTTAACTGGGGCAGAAATTTTGAGGGGAACCTCAAAATTTCCACCAAAGATTCATTCAAAGAGTTCATAAATATACTCCAAAGAATTCACCAGCACCGAGAGATCAGAGTCTACTTCAAAATCCCATGTCCGAGGTGGATTAACCCCCAGCTGTGATAGATTTCTCAAAAAACATTTCTGAACTCCCCAGCTAGGATGACAAGGGATCTCCAGAGTCTTCCAGCAGTATGTCAGAAATACTAAGGACTCGAGTAAAGGACATTCATTGATCTAGCACATGACATGACGGGCAGAGACCTTTCCAAACTATCTTTTTTTCAAAATCTTTGTTTTCCAAAGAACTTGTTTGAAACATCTTTACAATAGATTAGTTTTACTCCTTTATAATTTGACTTTGTCCTATGTTTACCGTGACCCAGGAGTCGAGGATGACGAGTACCCAAGAGTGGAAAGCACCCAGAAAAGACAAAGCAAGGAGCAGAAGATTGAAGGAGGTTAACACAGATCAGTTTCACCAAAAACTAACAATTTGTTTGTGGATGCAGGTCGTCTTATAAAGTGTGTTAGAAATCAGCGAAAGTCCCTCGTTATCCAACGTGTTCAAAGAAACGCAATGAGACCAGATGCCCCAAAATTCAGCGAGAAAAGCCAAAACAGTGGGAAGAAGCCAAAAGAGGAAAAAACTCCTAGCATGGACAAACTTTCTTGTAGTTTGCAGGAACTACTAGATAAAGAGAGATTGACAGCATCCTCGAGTCCCCAAGCAGATCAAGACATTTTGGGTCAACTTCAATTGGAACACCAAATGAGAGATCGGTGACATTCTCCACCAATCCCCAGTAAGTCAAAAATCACCACGAACAAATGATGTTCGAAAATTGTACTTGTGGTTGTCCCTAGAAGTGGGCACGACCATTTCATTCACATTTGAAATAAAAATTGTTTTAATTAGTTTCATAGACGTCATCTTTAAAGTTTTTCAAGTTTGGCTGTGGTCGCTTGTAATAGAGAAGCTGTGTCTACTAATTATTTTCTTTGATCATAGGTACACACTAAGGAGACAACATGGCAATATAAAAATCAAAGGTGATGTTTTCTACAACTACTACACATGGAATTGCATGATCATCAATATTATCATATTTTCATGTCACGAGGACCATGTCGCAAGGACCATGTCACAAGGGATATGTCACAAGAACCATGTTACAAGGACCAGATCGCAAGGACCATGTCGCGAGGACCATGTCACAAGGACCATCATCATCAAATGCCGCAGATATATATTCGCTGTGAAGACTATTTCCCTCTTCTGGCCGGTTTCAAAGAGGATGACATTCAGAGGCGTCCCTAAGTCTCAGTTGCTGCGCAGGATCGACCCAAACGCATATTTATATCCAACATCGTGTAAGATGGTGGAGCCTGACATTGAGGGTATATTTGCTTCATCATTAATATACCAAGTCTAGAATTCAGCATATTTATATCTAACATCGCATAAAATAGAAGAGTCTAACGTTGAGGATATTATGCCAAGTCTGGCATCCAACATATTTATATCCAACATCACGTAAGACCGTGGAGTCTGACATTGAGGATATTTTTGCTTCCTTATTATGCAAAGCCTGACATATTTGTATCTGATATCGCGTGAGATGGCAAAGTCTAACATTGAGGATATTATTATTAATATGCCAAGTCTGGCATACTGCATATTTATATCCAACATCGCGTAAGACGGTGGAGTCTGACGTTGAGGATATATTTGCTTCCTTATTATGCCAAGATGGCGGAGTCTGGCATTGGGCATATTTATATCCGATATCACGCAAGACAGCAAAGTCTGACGTCTAGGATATTTAGGCACCCTTATTTATTTGAGACAATGAAGTCTCACACTGAAAGATGTTTATACATTCAAAAGCATCGATCACCGAAAGATGCAACTATCTTTGATCATGTGACAAAGGACCTGTCACCCCGATGCCATCAAGGATAAAAGCATATAGTCTGAAGGATGTCTGCAAGACGCCATCCAAATCGGATGAGGAACTGGATATCTCCCAAAATTGGAAGGCCAAAGGTCGGTTGTAAGCCACAACGATGTTCGAAACCAGATACTGTGCAAGATTGCCCAAAACTTGATAGACTAAGAGTTATCTATAAGACGCAACAATATATGAAATCGGATAGTGTGCAAGATCACCCAAAGAATTGACAGTTCAAGGGTAATGCGCAAGTCGCAATAATATTCGAAATTGGATAAAGTGCAAGACTACAAAAAATTGATAGTCCAGGTTTATCTATAAGCCACAACATATCCCCGTTGATATTGTGCATGACTACCCTAAGGCTAGCAATTCAAGGGAAATTTGTAAGTCGCATTACATCCAAGATTGGATAAAGGTGCAGGATTACCCAAAGACTGGTAATTTGAAGGACATTTGTAAGCTGCCTCTATCCAAAGTCAGATGATGCGCAAGATTACTCAGAGGCTAACAAATTAAGGGACATTTGTAAGCCACCTCTATCCAAAGTAGAATGATGTGCTAGATTAGCTCAAGGCCTAATAATTCAGGGAATACCTGTTAGTCGTGTCAATACGGGTGATGCGCAAGAGTTACCTCAATGGCATATGCAAAGACTACTATCAATAGTCGCAAAGGCTACCACATTAAAGAGAATGCCACAAATGGTTACGAAGACCGTCAAGTCAAACGGCCACAAAGGTCATCATATTTAAAGATCTCCATAAAGGTAACCCTATCCGATAGCTACGAGAGATATCACATTTGATTTTCATGGAAGTCGCTATTTCCTAAGACAGAGACAGGAAAGGACAACATCTTTTTTTCAAGAAACAACGAACCCGGAAAAATAAGAACAACAAGGATGAGGTACGCCCAATGATGTCACCACACGAAATTCGAACGTAACTCAAGGATGAGGTATGGAAAAGAAACTATCTCTCCAAATGAAATTACTTTACCACTAACAATTTTATTTTGAGATGTTGTCGAGAGCATCCGAGAAGGATGAAATTCTCAAAACAAAACCACAGGTGCAGACTACACCAAAACGGACGCATCACAACATGGAACTTATTCGTAGCAGTAAACTGGGATATAGTCCAAAGAGGAATATCAAACTCTTTAGGAGCGAGTTGAGAATCGACTTTCGCTTCAATCAAACCACACCCCTGTCAGAAGGCATGTGGGTATTTCCTATCATTTGGTCTTAGTTTCGCATCCAAGGTATTTTCTGAATTCACGCTGGAAGCAATATTCCCTTTATTAAAATCCGGGTGACAATACACCTCGAGCTTTGAAAATGATGCCCAGGTAAAATCTTATTTATGGGTGTGAAGCACGCCACATTCATAGTTGAGAGGTTACAACCCCTTTTCTAAAGCTCAATTCACTTGTCACTCATCTCGAGCCAAAGGTTGTCTTAACACAAGGATTACCTTTTTCACAAATTAAGTCGAACTACAAGAAGTCTGATTCCTTGAGTCTTGGGATATGTAGGGGGGCTCTGTGTTGAAAACTCGGCTGCATTCCAAACCCCAATTTTCTTACTCTCCAATTTTTGGTCTCTCCTTAATTCGAGATCGAGATAACTGTTGAATTTCTTTGAAAATCATGCATAAAATCAAGCATCTTGAACTACAAGTGGCCTGAATTCTCAGGTAACCTGAGATATATAGGAAACTCGATACAGGAGTTCGGCCATGACTCCTTGAAATTCGCGCTAAAATCAACTGCTTTCGAGAGATGAACTAGTGGTCAGACAAAATTGGGATGGTCAATTCCCTTTGCCCAGGGTTCATTACACTCACCCTACCCAAAGGGAGGGACAGTTGTTGACACCAATTTTTACCCTCCACTATTTGATTAATTATCGAGCTTTTATATTTTAAACAACTTTAAATAATCAATTTTGTAATGAAAAGAATTTTTCAAAATTAATTTCGGAGAATATTCTATAATCTTCATGAATAAACATACGTCTACGTATATTCATAATACATATAGATGTATATTATTTTGGGAATTTTAGTAGATATTCAAAGGATTTTTCCAAAATTATTTCGAAATTTTTAAAACTGTCTATTTTGATCAAAATAATTCCAATGGGAATTTAATTGTGAAATTGTTGATTTATAAACACATGATTAAATATGATAGCAAATTAATTATTTTAGTTGTTTTTAAAATAATAAAATATCGGTTAAATAATCCATATTTAGTTTGTCCCTCTTTTGATTACGGCTTAATTTCTTTTGGAATTAATTCAATTGGGTCTGATTTGGCTATGATCTCAATTACGTGACTACAAGATAAATCAATTTGGTTAACAATTCATCAAAATCTGCCCACATTTGCAACGCAAAGTGATCAAATCCTTAATTTAATTATAATGACCCTCATAACACTTTGTTTCAGCTAGTTTTTGGGCTCAAATCCGCCCAACAACTCCTAAGCCTACTCTATTTCCTCCGCAACTCATCACAACCCACTCCATAACAATTCAAACCTGGACCAGCACTCCACCCCGCTATACTATTTATTTTCTCTCTTCACAAACACAACACAAACCAAATGACCCTTACCTCCTCTCTCTTCTTCGTCTCTCAATAGACAACGATGACAACAATAACTCAGTACTCTTCGTCAACTACAATTGCTTAAATGATAGTTTCCACCATGCCAAACGACTCCCTAAATTCTGGGATTCATCCCAACTCCATCAATTCCCTCTCGTTTTCATTTGTTCGTATGAATTGTTGTGTTGTCCAGGTTTTAGAAGAACCAAGAAGAGGACAGGTCGTCTCTCAACATTCCCTTTCCATAAATCTTGGTGTATACCCCTCAAAATCATTGTTGTATGATCGAAATCGTACCCAACAGTACGACAGTTTCTACATCTGAAGGGTTTTAGGTTTTTGGATTTCAAAATCCTCAAATTCTTATTCGAAAATCCCCAAATGTTTCCCCCCATTTTCCACCCGTTACAACCTTATATTTCCACCTATATAAACCCCCTTTTGCTCATTGATTATGGGTGGTTTTTTGGGTAGCAAAGTCTTGGAGAGTCATTTTCTCCAACAATTGGGGAAACATGAAAAATAAAGCAACATAAAGTGAAAATCATACTGTTCTCTTTTAGTTCTTGAGTATTCGGAGTCTGTTTTCTCATGCTATTTGAAAACCAAGAGTGTCAAGCTTTCAGTTCGTCGAAGCTCAATTCGTATCGTCTCAACTTTGCTACCCAGAAAAAGGTGAAATCATCTCTTTACTTTACTGTTTACTCAGTCTCATTTGTGTATTAGTTTGATGTGGTTGGTTTATTGGTATCGAGTTTCCATTCGTGGCTTGGCTGGTTGGTGTTAATTTATTTGATAAGGGGAAAATGGTTTGAGCTTCGGGGAAAAGTCACGCTCAGAAGCTTTGAACTCACTGGTTTGGCTTCTCCCAAGAGCTCCTAACGACTTGAAGTTCTCATGTATCCTCTCAGTTTGTATGTCTAAGATTGAGTAGCTAATATGTTCATTTCTTGTGTGGCGTAGCAAATTCTCTTGTGAATTTGTCAAGTATTATTTTGGTAGTCCAGTGTTAGCTCTATGATTAATTCGTAACTTTGAAACTTTCTTGTTGGCTTGTTATTGTGTTCTTGTTTGCTCAAGAATGTTTTTCTCACTTCTATGAACTTATTGGCTGAAACAGTCACCCAAAATGATGGATGACACTATTTTAATCCATGTTCTGGGATTTCCATGGTTCACAATACCATGTAAAGCTTAAGAACCAAAGTCTTCAAGATAACTCGTTAGTTATTCTTAATACAGCTTTAAGATATGATCAAAGTCGTGATTTTTATTGTTATTTGTTCTTAGTGATCTTCAGGCATTACTTAGTTTGTAAGAGCATTTGAAAATCTGTTTAAAGTTCTTTTATTTATTTATTTTTAAAAAAAAAATTCTCTCCTTGTGCTGATTTTCTATAAAAGTGTTCGAAATAAGTCATGGCCATCACTATAGCTTAATTTTGGTTCTCAAAACCTCTTTTTTACATTGTCCTTTGTTCCCCTTGCCATGAAGGACATAACCTGAGCTAAATCTTTTATTTTCTCTCGTATCAACAGTCTATGAAAATGTATATTTTGCTCCTGCTAACCATGAATAACTTTAGAATGATCAAATCCTTGATTTCACTTTGAGAAAAATCTGAACCATAGTTGCTGGTTCATTTGTAGTTAAAACAATCTCATTAAAAATCCCTTTCCTTGTCATTTAATCTCTTTGTTCTTATGATATGTGGTTTCTCAAAGTTGTCTTGCCTAACATGTTAAGCTTTTCTCTACTTGAATCACGTGTCTTTATTTTCTACCTTGGTCTTCTTCAATTTCGAATAAGTGATTCTAGTCTAACATGAAAACCATATGAATTTGTTATTAAGGTTATTTAAACAAGTTGTTGATGTTGATTCCTTGTTTACTGGCGAGCATGATTAAGCCTTTGAGGTAGTTTCGTTAACTCATTTATACTTTGTTCCCTTTTGAATTTTGTTCTTCTTGGCTTAGAATGGATCAGTGTCCGAAAAGAAGTGTTTTTATACAAACCTTATCAGTAACTAATTCATTTTCCTCTACTAGTTTGACATTTTCAATGAGCTGCCTGATCAAAATTTATTGTACCTTTCCTGAATGAACTAATTGAAATTATCTGTCTTTTACTATGGTTATTTGCGTGTGATGATAAATATGTTTGTCTAATCCGTTCTTCTCTCTTCTTTGCATGTCCATCGAGTCCACTTGGACTCCATATCCCCTCTTCTACTTCGTTGGGTTTAAACCCAACAAATCCCTCCGAGTCAAGCTTCGTCAAGTTAAAAATAGGCTGGATATACACTAATATACTTTGGTATACAAAGAAAGCGGTGATTATACAAGGGTATACACTTGTATACGAGGGAATTTATGTAAAAGGGAAGCAGATATATATCTTTAGGTGCTGATATACAGTGTATGCACAGGAACATGGATAAAAAGAGCTGTAGTATATAGCAATATACGAAGCCGATATACAGAGATAAAATGGATCAAATTCCATTTAAACTGAAGTTCAGAGCCGGATAAGCTTCTTAATGGGCGAAGGAGTCCATTTCACCTTACTCTTTCTCTTTTATTCAATTAATTTGCGACTTATCTTGAGTATTTGTACTAACTTTAACTTAACTAATCAAAATAGATCCCCTAAGTGATGTCATTTTAATTTCATCCCTGTTTTTTTTTATTGGTTTTATTTCAATCTTGCAACTTAAGTTAGTTTTGGTTGAAATGAAAAATTGGTCTTTATGGTAATTTCCTTAACAACGGCTTTTCAAGAATAAATAATGCTTTTTCTTCCCTATTTGTATGTTAGTATAGGATCTAAAATAATTCTTGCAAAAAATATTTTCCTTCATGGTCATTTTTCAAGTTAGTTTTAAAAAAACTCCTCAATTTATTAGTTCTTTAAATTATGCATATTTTAAAGATCTGTCACTCAAAAAGAGACTTTTTATAAAAATCGTTTTCTCTTATGATCATTTTCCTCAAATAATCATTGTTAAATAGAATTGCAACTTTGTTTAATTTTCACCCTTAATTGAAAGAGAACCAAAATTGTTCAAGTCTTTTCTTATAAAGCTAAATTTTCTTAAATTCAAATCTTTTCAAAGAATGATTTTTTTTAGCTAAATAAACTCTTTTTTTTACCTTGAATTGGGTGATAGCATTTTTCGTGAATCATTTTTCGTGAATCATTTTTCTTCATAAATATCAAATATTTTATTTCAACTTTTTCGAAAAATAGTCATCTTTACCTTAACTTAGTAAAAGAATTATTCTTTGGTCAACCGTTTTCTAAACGGGCGTTCTTAAGTGTCTTAAAACCCTTATTGAGACGTTACTTGAACACTTACCCATTTTCTCCAATTTTAAAGATTTATTTCTGTTTTTAAGTCTTTGAAATTCTTTTAATTTTTCTTAATTTCTATATAAAAGTTAAGTGGCGACTCTATTGTTATTAGAATTATTTTAAAACATCCTTTTAAGTCTTGAAATGATTTCTAAGTGTCAAAATCATTTTCTTTTAAATATAAAAATTTCAAAAAGGGATATAACAGTAGTCACTTGAATCGACTTGTTCGTTCACCCAGTTGTTGATTTCGAGGTTGATTTTACAACTATGGTCTTCCGAGTCTCTAGTTGCCTATCCAAAATAGCATCACAACTACATCATTGAGCGGAAATGTGACATCTTATTTCGATGTGCTAGGTGTGGCCTTTAGTTGTTTATGGCTTGGGGCAGCGCCCCACCAATGCGCCACTGCCTGTTTCTCTCTTTATGTGCTCCGAGCATTCCACTATGTTGCATACATGCTTTACTCATCCTTTTAATCTTTCAATGGTTAATTTCCCATGTCATTTTACCTGCAAGCATCTAATCATGATTCTTTGTACAACATATAGCAATTCTACTTAAAACATACAATATATAGTAAGTAATGTGCTTAAAATATAAGGTAAACATGGGTAAAATACGATAAACGGGCATATTAATATGCCAAAGATCACCACCCCACACTTAAAGCTTTGTTCGTCCTCGAAAAACTCACTATCATCTATGCTAAGATTCACCAATAACACATAAGGAACTTTCCATCCTCCCTTGCAGGCGGCTAGACAATTTTAATCATGCTTTAGTAGTTCATTTAGCAAGCAATATCCAAACACCCTTTTTAGCTCTAAGATCTTCACTTGAGACAACACACCCTCTATAACTAAATCTTTATCACAATATCGGGCCAACATGCTCATGTGTAAACAAAACAAGTACTAACACTACCCCATATATGCCATGGATTCCCTAACAATTTAGTGTTGCCCCTATTTTTAATCACACAAAGTTAATTTTAATGGGGAATTTTTGAATCATGAAATC
This sequence comes from Jaltomata sinuosa, assembly GCA_003996215.1. Taxonomy (NCBI): domain Eukaryota; kingdom Viridiplantae; phylum Streptophyta; class Magnoliopsida; order Solanales; family Solanaceae; genus Jaltomata; species Jaltomata sinuosa. Next base: position 260,026 of record QJPP01002308.1, on the reverse strand, counting down.
ACTCACTCTCTCAAAAAATGTTTCAAACATATCATAACATACCATAGGCTTGCCCTTACTGTATAGTGAATTCAACAAAACAACCACATCCATGGAATCAAAAGGACTTTCATTTGGTTGTAATGTCGTCTTCGGGACAGGTAGGATACTTTTAGGTACAAAGTGACTCTATTCCCTATTGCACATGACACTACATTTTTGCTCTTTTCTTTGCCCTTTCATTGATGCGTACTTGTTGCTAGCAAAACCTTTTTGTTTCTTCAAATTCAATGTTTTTCCTTTTTTTTTTTTTTTTTTCTAACAACAAGCACTTTGCAATTTTTAACCGGCTCCACATCTTTTTTTTCACTACATTCACCTCCGCTTTTATCTACCCTTCTCCCTTCTTTTCCCTAAATTTTTAATAACTTTGCAAGTGCCTAGTGCACTAGGGACTTTCATTTGGATCAAATTCACAGGGTATTAACAAAGTGGATAGGCTCATTATGCGGCTTAACAAAGAAGTATGCTTTAAGGCTCAAAGGGGCTTTACTAGTGGCAATGTCAAGGTGGCACAAACAATCATAGAAGAAATAAGAAAAATGGGTTTTCAAAAAAATGCCTTAATCTTATTCCACGAATTTTATGCTAGTCAAAGTTCACACACACGGGGCAAGTTTTTGATGTTACTCTATGCAAGAAACCAATCAAAAACTCACACACATGGCACATGATGCATATATAGGAAGGTTACACTTGCATGCTCACACACAAATACATTGAGTGAATTTACACAATTAAGCCCGTTTCCTTCATTTTTTGAGTCTAGTTAAAGATCCTATGTGTCTCTCATGAAGTTCTCACTCACTTGTATGGCTTCGCATGAACTACCCATGACGTCTAGCAAAAACTTCAAGTGGGATTTCAATGTTCCAAAGGCAAGGCTCCTAATCCTACAATTATATGACTAATTTTCCCTTAAGACGGTCGTCATCCATCCATTATCAGGACAAGTCATTACGACTATGACTTACCTAAAAATCTAACCTAAAAAAAAATCTACCTGGTTCAAAGGGACTATCCTCAGGAAAAGAACCAAAAACAAAAGCCGAGGAACCCAACCTAAAAAAATAAAAACAAACCTAACTAAGCATACCACCAACCATTCTCCTTAATAGCAAAAACCAGTCACACAACGCTCACAACACTCAAGATTTAGCAATGAAAATCATAGGAAGTCTCTTTTCCACCCCACACTTAAACATAGCACCGTCCTCAGTGCTTTAAATAAGTACAAAAGTAAAGAGTAAGAGAAGGAACTCCCTGGGCCTCTAAGCATCGTCCTCATCATCATTAGGAATGAATTCCTGATCTTGCTCAGCTGTAGTTTCATCAACCGCCATCAAAGCAGTACCAGCATTATCGACCTCATCACCCTCATCATTATTAGTGTTATGTACGGTCGGCTCATCATCATCCAAGGGCTCTTGAAATGCCTGACCCATCTTGAACATATATGTTGCACTGTCAGTTAATGGGTACTGATCGCTTAGCGCAGTCATCTCTTTCTCGGTTGAAGGTCGACCGCCAATTCTCAACTGTAGCTCTGCCATCCCATACATTCTGCCCATCCAACTGTCATCCCATGCCTTCCAATCAGCACTCGAGAGTACCAGCCTATGTGAAGTGTCCTAGGGCTTAGTCTTTGTAACATCAACCAATTGACTCACCAGGTAAGGAACTTGGGGCGGGCATATGTCATGAATTTCCTCTTCAACATCCTCTTTTCTTATGGAGCGGGTCACCAATCCCCTGTTTCAAAAACATCACCTTTTGTTGTTCCGAAACTTCATCATGTTATGCCTTAGCAAAGCCACATTAATTTGCATTCCCTTCATGAGAATGTATACCAACACCACCCTATCTTTAGTTACCTTAGATGTGTGTTTGCATGGTAGAAGGGTGCTACTTACGATTTTCAGCCACACTCTCACCTCTTGGTTGAAATAAGTGTAATGCAAGGTGGCATGTTGCCCAGTGTCCTTACTTCTCTCCTAACAAGCCATTGAATTTACTCCACAAAATATGTGGAGTATGTCTTTATATGGTGGCTCTTATTTCATCTCTAAGTAAGGTGTGGCATCAACATATGGCGTTCCTAAAAATTCATTCAGAACCCGTGTGGTGAACCGGATCACCTTTCCTCAAACTTCCACTTTTTAGCTTCTACCTTCACTTGTTTGCCAGTTTGCATAAAATTCCCTTACCACAGTAAGGTTTCACTCTCCTTGATCCTGAAAGATATATTGAATTCCTAATCTATAGACCATCTCATGAATTGGTGGAATTATACCTGCAACCATTCCTTATCCACATGCTCATATTCGAGGTACTTAGCTTTTTTTGAGACTCAAACCAATCGATCTCCTGAATCTATACTATTTTTTTCTTTAACTTTTGCGGGGGTGCCCGCGGGATCGAAGGAGCTGTTGTCACAAATGATTCACCTTTTCAGGACCTTTTTCTTCCCGTTCCTTCTGTATCAGGCTTCTTTCCTCGTGAAGGCATTGCACCTATAACGCACAATTTAAACAAATCAGCCTAGCACAATCAAGACTATCTAAATAAGTGTTTTGATAGGGTCATAACAACCCCACACTTAATTTGCTAGCATGGTGTCTATAGGTTGATGGAGGTACTCAGACTCCCCTCTTTTCATAAAATTCTGTTTTCATCATCCTATGACACCATATCAACCAACCGATTCCCATAATTACATTCCAAATAGTTCTCATGTATTCACTACCCAATTTCAATATTATACACTATTAATGGCCACAACTTCACTCAATGTAGTACAGATTCACCATTTTTCTTGAAGTTTTAGTGTAACCCATCATCTCCTATTACTTACTTTGCTTTCCACATATCAGGACCCATGAACAAAACAAGAGAAAAATTAGAAATCCACCATTACTAGTGCATATACAAAAGATAATCTTCTTTGTAGGTGTATTTTAAGAGTTTAACCATTCATCAATGGTGGAAATTTTTTTAGTTCTCCCAACAAGATGAAACAAGTCTATACCTACTAATCATGATAATGGAAAGCATAAATAAGAAATAGGGAGTGGTAGAAAGTAAAGGAAGATCTTACCTTGAGAACTTGTGGAGGAAGCTTAAGCTTGAGGGGAGTAACAATGGAGGGAGAAGAAGAACTTTGGAGATAAAGAGGGAGTGGGGCAGCGCTCCAAGTTATAGAATGAAGAGAAAAATTGGAAAATTTGGGGTTTTAAAGAGTAGGGACTTAAGATTTTCGGGTCTCGGATCGGTTGACCCTTGACCCACCCCATTTTTCATTTACTTGTATGCCTGGGAAGGGGGTTGAGGAGGCGCGCCAGTGATGCACCATGCTGCCCCTCCAGTAATTTGCGCGTTAGGGCGATGCACCTCGAAGGCGCCAACCTGGAAATTCGCTTGGGGCGATGTGCCAAGTTAGGCCCTTGGAGGTTTTTTGCCTTGTGTGATGCACCTAGAAGGCTTCAAGCTGGGTTCATGCTTGGGGCAGCACGCAAGTGTAGCGCCAAGGTTCCCTTTCGGTAGTTTGGTCTTTGGGGTGGTGCGCCAGTGTTACGCTAGACCCCAGGGACGCGATTTTTTTCATACTTACCTTCCCCCATGTCGTCTTTAGCTCATATATTCCCTTTCCTTCCTACAAAAACAACAAACCATTAGAAAAACGTTAGGTTGCCTCCCACCTAGGACCTTAGTTTTTGTCGTGGCATGACTCATATTTTTTTTATTTTTGTTATTTTTTTTCTAAACTATTACAACACATTAGTGGGTTGCCTCCCACACAATGCCTTATTTAACATCGCAGCATGATGCACCTCAAAAATTAGTCATCCGACAGGGTGATTGAGGTCTTCTCCCTGTCCACATGCTCAGCCCAATAATGCTTCACTCTTTGACCATTAACCAAGAACGTACCTATTTTGTCGGTCCTCCAGAGCTCAACTACGCCATGCGGTGTCATCCTTACTACCTCAAATGGTCCAGACCACTTAGACTTAAGCTTCCCAGGGAAAAGCTTCAGTCTTGAATTGAATAGGATGACTCTTTGACCATATTTAAACGAGCGAGGAAGGATGTGCCTATCGTGCCACCTCTTTTTCTTCTCCGTGTAGAGCTTGGCATTTTCATACGACTGCAACCTAAAGTCATCAAGTTCATTAAGCTACAACTTTCTCTTCTGACCCACTAGCTCTTCATCTGGATTCAGCTTCTTTATAGCCCAATAGGCTTGGTGTTCCAACTCTCTCGGCAGATGACACCATATACAAAATGATACGGAGATGCTCCTATGGGAATTTTGTATGAAGTTCTATATGCCCATAGTGTATCATCAAGATTCTCAGCCCAATCCTTCTTTTTTTCATTCAAAGTCTTCTCTAGAATCTGCTTCACTTCCTGATTTGATACCTCAACCTGCCCGCTAGTTTGGGGATGATATGAAGTAGGTACCTTGTGATGCACCCCATACTTAGCCAATAATTTTCTGAACCAGTTATTAATGAAGTGAGTTCCACCATCACTGATTATCACTCGCGGAGTACCGAATCTCGTGAATATATTCTTTTTGATAAACTTTACCACCACTTTTGCATCGTTAATAGGAAAAGCTACAGCCTCTACCCACTTAGACACATAATCCACCACAACAAGTATGTACTTGTTACCAAAAGAAGGTGGGAAGGGTCCCATGAAGTCAATCCCCCACACATCGAAGATTACTACCTCCAGGATTTTCTGCAAAGGCATCTCATGCCTTCTGGAAATAGCTCCAGTCCTCTGGCACTGATCACATCCTTTGACGAAAGCTATCGCATCCTTGAATATCGTAGGCCAATAGAAGACCGACTGTAACACCTAATGTGTTGTGCACTCTCCTCCATGATATCCCTGATAAGGAGAAAAATGACAACTCTCTAAGTTCTTTCTCATATGATTTTTAGGAATGCATCTTCTAATTATTTAATTCGGACCTTGTTTGAAGAACTAAGGCTCGTACAATATATAAAATCGAGAGTCATGATATAACTTCTTATTTTGGTGAGTAGTGGCTTCCGGGGGGTACACTCTACTCAGTACTAAGTTGAAAATATCAGCATACCACGGTATCTCAGCAACACTTAAAGTTAGGAGTTGTTCATCTGGAAACTCCTCTCTGATATGCCCTTCATTAGGCACATAAGAAAAATCCTCAAGTCTGGACAAATGATCCGCTACTTGGTTCTCTGTGCCTTTTCGATCCCTTATCTCCAAAGTGAACTCTTGAAGCAACAAAATCTACCGAATAAGTCTTGGCTTTGCATCCTTCTTGCTAAATAAGTAACAGATTGCAGCATGATCCATATACACAATCACTTTCGTTCCCACAAGATAGGAGCAAAATTTGTCAAAAGGAAAGACCAAAGCCAGCATCTCTTTCTTCGTGACTGTTTAGTTTGTCTGAGCCGCATCAAGTGTATTACTAGCATAATAGATAGAATGAAATACCCTGTCGACTCTCTGACCCAACACAACTCCTACCGTAAAATCACTGGCATCACACATAAGCTCAATGGGTAGCTCCCAATTTGGTGCAATCAAAATAAGAGCTTCAATCAAGCACTTCTTTAAATTATCAAACGCCTTCACACAGTCATCACCAAATTCATACTTCATCTCTTTCTCAAGAAACCTGCACATTGGTCTGGATATCTTGGATAAATCTTTAATGAAGCATCTGTAGAAACCTGCATGACCAAGAAAACTACGAACACCTCTCACAGAGATCGAAGGTGGCAGTTTCTCAATAACTTCTATCTTCGCTCGATCTACTTCTAACCCCATTTTTGATACTTTATGTCCAGGAATAATGCCTTCCGTGACAAAAAAGTGACACTTATCCCAGTTAACAACCAAAGTTGTCTCCTCGCATCTTGCCAATAATCTATCAAGGTTTTGAAGACAAGCATCAAATGAATTCCCAAACACTGAGAAGTCATCCATAAACACTTCAACAATCTCCTCCACCATGTCAGAAAAAATATCCATCACACCGGTGCATTACATAGCCCAAAAGGCATACGCTCGAAAGCATATGTGCCATATAGATAGGTAAACGTCATCTTCTCTTGATCCTCTGTAACTATGGCTACTTGATTGTAGCTATAATATCCATCTAAGAAGAAAATGTAATCCTGGCCAGCTAACATGTCAAACATCTGATCAATCAATGGAATGGGATAATGATCTTTCTGGGTGGCTTCATTTAATTTTCTGTAATCTATGCAAATCCTCCACCCAGTGACTGTATGTGTTGGAATCAGCTCATCCTTTTCATTTTTTATCACAGTCATCCCCTCTTTCTTTGGGACATATTGAATCAGACTGACCCACTTGCTATATGAGATTGGGAACCCAATAACTGAGTCTAGCCACTTGATCACCTCTTTCCACCCCATATCCTTCATGGAAGGGTTTAATCTCCTCTGATGTTGTGCCATGGGCTTATAACCTTCCTTCATGTAGATCTTATGCATGCAAAAAGACGGTTTAATCCCATGAATGTTAGACATTTGCCACCCAATTACTCTCTTTCTCTTTCGCAGTACTGCTAGAGACTCTTTCACTTGTGCTTCATTTAATCTGGCTGTGAGAATTACCGGATGTGTATCATCTTCTCCCAAGTATGCATACTTCAGATGAGGTAGAAGTGGTTTCATCTCTAACTTTGGGGCCTCTTCAATAGATGGCTTGGGAGGGGGTCTCAAAGATCTATTAAGAGTCTCGAACTCAGTAGTACTAGAAAACACCCAAACTGCTTCCAAGAATTGAACCATTTCGTGTGTCGCACCATCCCCACAGAAGTCTGTCCCCATGAAGGCTCTGTCCAATGGATCTTTGGATGTTATGAACGGTATCCCTGATACTATGTCCACCACAGTAATAGCTGATAAGTCCACATATAATGCAGGGAATTTCATTGCCTTGTATACGTTGAAGACTTCCACTTTGTCATGCGCTCTCATAGTGAGTTGTCCTACTGAAACATCTATCAATGCTCTGCCTTTAGCCAATAATGGATGTCATAAAATAAATGGAACTTCCAAGTCTGGTTCAAAATCCAAGATCACAAAATCAATTGGAAAGATTAATGATCCAATCTGTACTAATACATCTTCAATTATGCCCTCGGGTCTACCAAAGATCTATCTGCAAATTGCAGAACAATTGTAGTGAGTCGAGGACTACCCAATCCCATTTTTTTAAGACCGAAGATGGCATTAGGTTGATACTTGCACCAAGATCGCATAGTGCTTGTGCTATAACTTTCTGGCAAATAGTGATCTCAATAGTGAATCTTCCTGGATCCTTCAGTTTTGTTGGCAACCTGTTCTGAATTTGAGATGTGCATACCTCTGTGAGCGCGACTGTGGCATATTTTGTCAACCTATTCTTGTTTTCCACAATATAATTGATATACTTTGCATACTACGGGACTCCCTGAAGAACATCTATGTGGGGGAAATTAAGGTGTACCTACCTCAAGAGGTCAAGAAATTTCTTAAAACCATCCTCCTCTCTCTGTTTGATCAACTTTTGTGGGAATGGTGGTGGAGGCTTCACAACAATTTAATCTTCTTTCACCTCTGTCTCTGTACTAGCATTAGTCTTTCTGTTTGCAACTTCAACTACCTTGGGATCCGCTTTCTTTGGCACCAGCTCTTCTAGTTCTCTCTCACTTCAGGTAGTGACTGCATTCACCTGCTTAGGATTTAGGTCAATATCACCTGGAAGACCACCCTCATATTCAGTTCTCCTGCTAGCTGACCCACTTGCTTTTCTACGTTTTGGATGGAGGTTCTTTGATCTTTCATCTCCACTTCATAACTAGCTTGGCTTTCCATGATCGTCTTCAACATATCTTCTATGTTGCTAGGCAAGGCCGCAGACTTATTATTCCCAGCAAACTGTTGATTATGACCTTAGTTCCTGAATTGATTCTAGCCTTGGTTTTTTCCGTATGACAGATTGTTCCTCAAGTTTGCATTGTATGCATTGCCAAAATTCTGATTTCCACTTCTTTGAGCATACCCCACAAAATTCACAGAATGCGGATTTGCCTCACAATATTCTGATAGATGGTCCCCTCTACAAGTCTCACGAAACTGAAGGGCTGCAGGCTGTACTGCATTCACTTGTGCCTGAATATTCCTAAGAGTTAACTTGTTGAGGACCATAGCTATATTGCTCATCTGATTCGCCACAGATTCCACCTTGGCAAATAAAGCCGTGTTAGAATCTACCTCAAGCACCCCCGCAACCTTCTTAGGTGTGGCTTTGCTGGTGTCTGTGTTCCATTCTAGATTACTCTGCCCATTCTCTGGAAAAGAGTGTACAATTGATCATACGTATTCGCTAATGCTTGCCCATCTGCTGCACAATCTAACAAAATATTTGAATGAGAATCAAGCCCTTCAATGAATGTGTGAACCAACACCTCGTTTATCTGCTGATGATGAGGATAGTCCATAAGGAGGGACTTAAATCTCTTCTGAGATTGGTAGAGATTCTCACCATCTTTCTGCCTAAAACTCAATATATCGCTCCTCAGCTTGGTTGTCTTCCCAGATGGAAAGAAACGCATCAAGAATTTCCAGGCCAAATCATTCCATGAAGTGATGGAGTTCAGCGGCTCAGCTTTCAACCATCTCCTTGCTTCCCCAAGTAAATAAAATGGAAATAGTGTTAATCTAACATAGTCCTCTGCGACCCTAGTTGGTATGAATGTATCAATGATTTCCAAAAAAATTGGGATATGCTGTTGGGGGTCCTCATGCGGTAAGCCCGTGAACTGACCATTAGTGTGCAAGAGTTGCACCATATTCTGCTTAAGTTCTAAACGAAAACTGGAGTGCATTTACGAATGCTGTTGGTGACATTAGTCACGAGTAGGATTTCCATATCACTCACTGGCACTAGTGCAGCCATTTCTATGGGAATAACTTCTGGTTGTTCAACTAACTGGATTATATTCTCAACCACCTCCTGAAACTTGATAGGATAAAGTGTTGTTGCCCTTCTCCTTTGGTTAAATAGTCATTCAGGTTCAAGGTGTGGTTCCATTAAGTCTTTCGTCCCTGCCAGTGTGTTGACAATTCAAAGTGTGTACCTACATATTTTTCCAAAAGCTAATATCAAGTTGTCAATACTTGAATAATAAAGCCGCATTAGAAAATTTAAAAATTTGCTAATTTCTAAGTACCCGACAACGGCGCCAAAAACTTGTTAGGCGACTTCCCACTAACACGCAAGTGTACGTGATCGTCCAAGTAATATATATTGGTTAGTCTGGATATCGTACAGAAGAGACTTATGACTTAAAAAATATTCTAGATTATTCGTATACTGCTAAAATAAACAAGTATGAAAGTAACTAAAGTATGAGTTTTGTGGTAATTAAAGATCTAAAATAAAATGACAGAATTAAATGCAAGTAAGTAATGATTTTGGTTCAAAGTTTAGAGAGAATTCCAGGGTTACAGCTTTATTATGCAGTCAAAACTAGTAGTCACTTGAATCGACTTATTCGTTCACCCAGTTGTTGATTTCGAGGTTGATTTTACAACTATGGTCTTTCGAGCCTCTAGTTGCCTGTCAAAAATAGCATCAAAACTACATCTTTGAGCGGGGATGTGACATCTTATTTCGAAAGCATTTATATATCTTCCCGTATAAACCAAGCAAGGTGGTCTAGGTATATTCCTATCCTAGTCGCTAACCTACCCTTTACGTTACCAAAGAGAGGCCTTGCTCCCTAAATTCCTCGATCTATCTTGTTGATCCTTCTCCCGAGTTCACAACAAAATTTTTATATTTATCTTGATGGCGGCCAAGCATCAAAATACTAAACACAGGAATATAAGAACAACTAATGATGGAAAATGAACTAACAATCCAATATCATACTAAATAATCATGCGTTTGTAGACGTAACCCCAGAACAAGGGTTCTTAGCCACTCATGTTAATCAAAAACACAAATAACAATATTCTCATCCAAAGTTATGGCTAAGAAAAGGATGAACAAAAGAAACGTAATGATGAATTCTAATCTCTACCTTGTGCTCTCAAAATATGATTGAACCCTTAAAAAAGACACACAATGTTCTATTTATAGGGCTTGGGAAATAACCCCTTTTCCTTTTTGGAGTTGGAATAGGAGAAAGCTGGAAAATTTGTCAGGACAGGGCCTGGCGCGATGAGCCAAAGGTGTGCCAGACTTGGTGCACAGTAGTTTTAGTGATGGGGAGTCACCCCACCAAGGCGCCAGGCGTGGCTTTCAGTTGTTTATGGCCTGGGGCAGCACCCCGCCAAGGTGCCACTGCCCATTTTCTCTATTTACGTTCTCCTGAGAATTCTGCCACATTGCATCCATGCTTTACTCGTCCATTTCATCTTTCAATGGTTAATTTCCCACGTCATTTTACCTGCAAGCATCTAATCATGTGTCTTGGTACAACATATAACAATTCAACTCAAAACACACAATATATAGTAAGTAATGTTCTTAAAACATAAGGTAAACATGGGAAAAATATGAAAAACGGGCATATAAATATGCCCAAGATCACTCACTAAAGGAAAGCAAGTGCAGAATTAGTATACAACCATAGAATACTGGTAGGATCATCGTCCAGCTCCAACAATCAATATATGAACAATAAACCAGAATTGAGTAAAGCCGTACAAACATTTAAAATAGCCAGTAATATGTTTCCAGACTCTCAGTTTACTTTCTAACTTATCAACCATATTGAACACGTTCAATAACCATTTAAACAATGAACAATAACAAATCACACATTACCCCTTTTTATGTCACCCGGACCAACTAAGGATTCCTTGACCAATAGCTAAGTGTTAACAAGGAATGCCCGACACACTCAAGGACCAACCCCACATTTAAGTGTAACAACCCGGCCTCTCAAGGACTAATATGCACAATTATAATTTCACAAACAACCCGGTCCACAATCAATAATGCATATTTTAACTCGTACCAGGCGTGGTACCCGAGCCAACCAATATAGAACCTATGCCAGGCATGGTACCCGAGCCAACCGGTAGTATCCCGTACCAGGCGTGGTACCCGAGCCAACCAATATAGAACCTATACCAGGCATTATACCCTAGCCAACCGTTAGTATCCCGTACCAGGTGTGGTACCCGAGCCAATTAATATATATGTATATCCTATACTAGGCGTGGTACCCGAGCCAACTAATGTCACAAAAAATACAACAGTAAATATTTAAATGAACGAAAATATACTTGTAACACCAACAAGCAACAACCAAGTTTATTTCACATCATTGACACCCGGATACTTATACATTCATAACTTCCTTCCTTAGGCATGCAAGCACATACATCACTAAGTAAAAGTTACATGTACACACATTGCATTTGAAAATACAATCACCATCACCTACCTCAAATAACTTTAAAACACTATTGGGCCGGAGCCTTCCCATTTTTTGAAGCTTTTGCTCGTTCTTGGTCTAACAATGATTACAAACATATCGAAATCAGTCCAATGGCCTAAAATTACCCAGATTATACCCAAATCCCAATTCCAAGGCCAACCCATGATCATTCCACCTATCCCAAGGCTTTTCCACCATTAATTCACCTAAAAACAACCTTCTAATGGTTACATTAACCAAATAATTGTGATTTAATCATGACTAAGCGATAACAAACATAACCAAAGTATTACACAACCTAGAATCCTCTTTTTCCTCAGATTCTATATTCTTAGGTTAACCCAAACCTTTCCCCAAGCCCGTAGTTAATGATTCTATAGCATAGGAATCATAGTACTAAGTTAGGGGAGAAAAATCCTTATCTCAAGGATGAAATTTGGTGGAAAACTGCCTTGGAATCGCCAAAATTACCTCTGTCCTTCCCCAAAATGTTCTTGAGAAATTCTAAACATTTTTGGGGAAGTTTCTACATTTACCCCGACTTATTCCTCTATAGTGGTCTATACACCGCTATAGAGGCACCACGGTAGCAAAACTGACCCCTATGGCAGTGTTGACCGTCATTGACTTTCGCTATAACGGGAATTTCTATTTTATAACAGAAGCCGTTGTTGTGTAGTGTCAACCGCTATGGCGGTTGACATGGGACAGAACCTCGGAAAGTTCCCCAAAAGTGCCTATTTTACAACACACTTCAAATCCTGACATTCCAAAACCACCCCTTCACATCAACTTTGATACAAGGAGTTCTACTCACTCGAATTCACTTCCAAGAAGTCCCATAGACTCCTTAAGATCTTTGCTAATAAAAAAACTAGCTCGACCAAAGATTTATTATATAATCCTCACCCAGATTGTCCTACACCATACCTAGCTCAGAATCCATACGAGACTAGCCTAGGCCAAATTTTTCTAACTCCTGCAATGGAAGTTTTCTAACCCAAAACTTAGCACAAAAGGTTCACCCGTAATGACGTAATGGGTTATTACAGCATACCCTTTCTCCGGCACTCACAGTACATAGCCACTAGTCCAGATAGGCAAGATCCATAGAGGTCTCGTAGACCACATACTAAAATCGTGAAATCTCAAATATAACTACCTGAAGTGTATCCGAGTCTAAATCAGTAATCAAAATCTCAAAACCCTAATAAAGGGTGCCCAAAATATATTTGGGTCTAATCAGTTGTAAAATATGTCTAGCTCTATGGCTTAGCCGAGTATAGTATCAGTGTGAAATCCAGTGATAAAATCATCTTTTAATCTCGTTTATCTCAAGAAAAGTCATTAAAACCTATTTCAAATCCATTTAGAATCTTTTATACTGAAAATGGGCCCTCGGGCTATGCAAAGTTTAGAAAACGGTGATAGTTAGGCCTGCAGCCTAAGTAGTAGTAAAATAGTAAAGAAAACTCTTCATATGATATGATATGCCCAAACACAATCAGTAGACCAACGACTCATAATCAACCTATCAGCCCTGTACATGCTCAATCTGCTCTACAACATAGATAACCAGCCTAGAATCACAATTCGATATCTGAGACTCACGAACATTCCTATATATCCCACCATCTATGGACCAAAGTAATATACAAAGGCCACACGAGGCCAGAAGGGTAATATTGCAAAACAAGATCAAATACTACAACCAGCAAAAGAAATAATACTGACAGAATAGACGGACATGTTCTGGGGTGCCAACCTAGAATACCCAACCCAATGATGCTAGTTAGTGTAGTTATAACCTAGATACATAGAGTCATAGGTAGGAAAAACTATAACCTACCTGTCGTCTGACGACAAGCTACTGAAATGACATTGTCCAAGCCCGAATTGCTCTGAGAAGCTTCGAACAGCTAACACACTATCAAGAATGTAATCTATGCGTTAAATCAAAGCTAACGATACTCATATTGCTAAAAATTTAGCCGAGTCAAAATTTGAGTCACAAGCAGGCCCGTGGGCCCCCTAATACAAAACCCAAAACAAAAATTGCAACAATGTTCCAAATAGTGCGAGGAGCGTATGCTCCAAAAATGAGCATAAATCGGGAAGGAAAAAAGGGTAAAAAATCCCCTATAACTCAAGATTCAAAAGAGTGAATTTAAAGTAAATTTAACAGAATTAACGAAGAAGACTTACCAAATAGAGGTTAGGAAATGATCACAGACCGAGAATATAACCACCTCCAAGCCTAGGAATGATAAGAACTCAATTTAGATCTTGGGAGCTCAACAAGAATGGAGAAAAATGAATTGGGGAAGATAGGAAATGAAAAAAAGGAGATGGCCAGCTTATATGCTTCCAGCCGCATGGGCGCAGGCGAGGCCTAGGCAGACACAAGCGTGCTAACACCACAACGGATAGGCACCACAGCCGCGCTCACTTGACAATGTTGGCAGGCACCCAGGTGTGTCACAGGCAGGCATGCAGGCGCGGATAGTCGCCCCCGTGGTGCCATACCAGCAAGCAGCAACAAGCTGCAGCCAAGCTTTGGCAATTTCCAACGGATGGACCCTAGGAATGCTTCAAGGGTCCCACGACCACAAAAGAACTAATCTACTAACTAAAAAAAGCATTTCGGACTCAATAAAATTGACAAAAATCCCAACGAAGGTCGATTTAATAAAAAGTGGGCCTCAAACCCAAAACCAACCTTTGGCCTACTAAAACCAAAATGGAACCTAAAGGCCAAACACGAATTTGGAAGCCTTGAAACCTGAACCAATGGTCCCTCTAGCCCAAAATCTACATTTTGTAGCTAACAACACTGACAAAATTTCCATCCTAGGTCGCCTTCTACGGATGTTGACCAAAGCCAACCTTACAACCCAAACTGGCCTAAAAATACAGAACGAGAGAGAATTTCAAACCGAAACCTCCCGGACCCCAACCAAAGGTCCAACTAGACTAAAGTCCATGCTCCAGAGCTAACGACACTATCAAAATTTGATGCCGAGCATGATTGCTAAGAATGTTGACTAAAGTCAACGGTTTTCTAAGTTAAAGCTTTATAATAGGGAACTAGGATAACGACCTAATGAATGGCCCGGGCATCGATTACCGGTCTCAGCAAGCCATAAATGACTTGGGTCCACTACATGCAAGCTCTAACAGTATAGAAAAGGCAAAAATGCGTGAATGAGCGGAAAGGTCATTACACCAACCTAGGTGGGTAGCTGGAGATGATAGTCTCTGCTCGCTGATTAATATGAGCAATCCTTAATTTGGTAGCAAATTATTAATTTATATTGCATGGGGTGATCCTTTAGGTTAAAATACCCCCTCCCCCCAATTGGCTTTCCTCCTACGTAGGGAGTGATCTACATGATACACTTATAGCTCGATAGTCATTGCACTTTGACTAAGAGGTCTTTTAAAAATTCGCACGAGGTTGAGCAATTACTCCCCAATGTACATGCTTTATAGTTTTATTTCATTAAAATCTTATGTTGTTATATGTTTGGTGTAGTATTAATTAAATCATCTAGTAATTAGGTTATCTTTTCTATATCATTATGTCAATTCTGTCTTCTTGCTTATCTAATTCTCTTATGTATTTACTTAGATCTAAATTATCTCGTATGTTTAATTTCTTTTTTTTCACCAAGATATTATTAATAATTAAGTTGATTTAATTTAATATTTTTACTAAAAAAAATAAAGTTTTGTTTGTATAAATATGTAGTTTTATTAAATTCATTGACCTTTTGATTATCACTTAATTTCCCTACATAATAAATAAATTAGGCAGGGACCCATATTTGTGGACGTCAAAAGGTGCTTAACACCTTCCTTTCAAGGAACTTGAATCCTTACCAATTTATGGTAATGTAGACCTTAAGTTAAATTAATTGTAGTTAGCTAGAATGGTGCCCTAACGCGCCTTAATTCGTTAGGTGGTGACTCTTCACTCTCCTTTATCCTAAAAAGAGTTTTCATATAGAATTCCACTTTTCACGAGAAAAATGAGGTGCGACAACATGTCGACTCTGCTGGGGATACTTAGTTTTTAACCATTACCGATTTCATGTTTATGTGGGATTTTATGTTACCTTATTTTATTTAATGATTGTTTTCTTTTTGTAATTAACTGCTTTTCCTTTTCTCTGTTATTTATTTTCTCAAATAAAATATCTATTTTCATGTTTAGCATGCTCTTTATTTGTTTTCTCATGTTTTCATTTTATTTTCCCTTTGTCAATTTACTTGTTTCCTTAAAAAATAATTGTACGCTTCTTTATTTGGTTCCTTAAATGTGTTTAGCATAATTAATTTTCTCCTCTTTATTTGTCACCATGTTTCCATGCTAAATTCCCTTTCCCTTCTTCCCTTTATTTGCTTCCTTAGATAATTTATTTTTTTCCATTTTTAGCATGTTTAAAATTAGATTATGTTTTTTTTGCTTGATTCCTCCTCACCCTTTTACATGTTTTGTGATTTTTTTTATTGATTTGTTCACTTGCTTTTTAGTTATTTGCTTTCCTTAACTGCTAATGTGTTACTTATTTCCTTATATGCTACCCGTTATTGCTTTTCATAACTAGAATTCCATTCATATTTCTCCCACTTGGGAATTTCACACTTTCACACATTATACATGTGTGTTGTTCCTTTTCCCCTCTCCAAAATTCTTTCAAATAACCATTTTAAAGAGTTGGCATAGACGTGGGGTGAGCAGATAGTTTTGCTACCGTGTGACCACGTGCCTCCTCGCATAGTAAAACCTCGAGTCCATGTCCACCCAAATCTTAGAAACTTAAGATCGTGTTGTATCCACCCCTTTATTTAAGTCATCCATGCATCAACCATAGGTGGTTCGGCCCTAGGGGTCAATCCACAAAGTAGTATCCTCCCACTTGTCAAAAGGGTTTCCATAAACCCAAAAGACAAATCCTCATATTATGTGCTCTATGATCATGACAAATTATTCCTAGCTAATTTACGATAAAAAGGAGTTTAGAAAATTTGTTTATGTTCATTCCTTTTTTTTTGAGGCTGTAGAATAGAGGGAACACCAGTATTTCCCAACACTAGGATGGTTATAGGTGTTCCCCAAGAATTAAGGAGATGGTGGGAGGATATAAAGAAGGATCATGGTAAGGAGATTCGTTGGTCTCTAGGCTTCTTGACCTCTCTAATTTATGTGGCTCCCAATCGCTATCTGAACAAGGCCTTGTTGCAATTCTTAGATACTGAAAGGGTAGTCTTCATGTTCAAAGACTTTGAGTTAACACCGACTATCAAAGAGATTAGAGGGTTCACTAATCTGCGATATCAAGATAGGGGATAGATCTTGCCCCACAGGCAATCTTGAAAAACCTTTTTTGCATCATCTTGGGTTGAAGAATAACCCCAAAGTAGCTTGTCTTGACTTCAAATTGATTTCTTTGGACTTCTTATATAAAATGCTTAGGTCGCAAGCATGGCCATAAGGTCTTTCAGAAAGAATTCATTTGTTCTGCCTAGAAATGGGAGAAGAAATGATTAAATGCTTTCTCCATAGCCTTTCTAGGTACCCTAGTATTTCTAAGAGAGAATGGTAAGATTGACACTTGCCTCAGATCGGTGGTTCAGACCTTGCTGAACCAGATTGATAACACAAAAGTCACTTTGGTACCCATGATTCTGGCTGATATATTTAGGGCATTGTCCAAGTGTTTTAGGGGGAAAAGGTTCTTTGAAGGGTGCAATCTTTTGCTACAGTTATGGGTTGTTGAGCACTTCTATAAGCGACCCAACAGGATAGACATTCTGAAAGTAATGGGAAATAAGATTGACACATATGCACAAAGGATGGTTAGGTTCGATTCTTTTATGGGAACTAAAGACTGGTTCGCGTATATGAAAGAACGTTCAGCATATCAGATCCAGTGGAAGTACTCATGGTTGTCCACTTGCACTGCCGTTATTAGAAGCAATGAGCTTTATTACATCGAGCTCATTGGTATAAAGGGCCTCCAACCATATGGCCCATTAGAGTACTTCATCAGTTTGGGTAGACATAAGTCATACCTCTAAGAGCTCACATGGGTGGTTTTGAGTTTGAGTTTGGCCTGAAATATGAGATTTCTAGGGCGAGGGAATTACTTCAACAATAGGGAGGGTTGATGACTTTAAATGTGGGAATCAGACGGGTTTATTGAACCCTTGAGTACTATGTGTGGCTTTTGGAGGATGCTGAAGACGTGCACCTTAGTAGGTAGGACAAACTTATGGATCTGAAGATGTAAAGGAGACCACTTGGGCACAGAAGCTGTTGAATCATCACTATGATATCACTCCTTATATGTGGGAGCAAGTTGATCCGCAATCTCTGAATCACTACAATGCAGGCTTTTAAATTTAGGATTATCCCTTGTTATTCCATTTTCCCTAGTTTTACTTTGCTGTTTTTCTTTCTTTTTTTACAAAATATTGTAGTTTGTTTAAATTTTTATTCAATAAAATGGTTTGTTCCATTTATTTTTTAACTCTAAAACTCCAATTAATATTTTTTGTCTTGGATTAAATTATCATGAATGTAATGACCCTTTCGGTCATTCGGGCATTTTTTTCTTTCTTTTTAGTGCTAGAGCTTACCTCTAGTAGCCCCAAGTCATTTATAGCTTGCTGGGACCGGTAGTCGGTGCCTGGGCTATTTGTTTGGTCTTTATGGCCGTTTTCTAGTTTTAGAAGCTTAACTTTGGAAATCATTGACTTTGGTCAACATTCTTGATAATCATGCTCGGAATTGAATTTCAATTGTTCCATTAGCTCCGGAGCATGAACTTTGGTCTAGTTGGACCTTGGGTGAAGATTTGGGAGATTTTCAGCTTGGAATTCTCTCTCGTTCTGTATTTTCAGGCCAGTTGGGCTTGTATGGTTTACTTTGGTCAATATTTGGAGAAGACAACCTCGAATGGAAATTCCATCAGTGTTGTTAGCTCTAAAAGGTCGAGTTTAGGTTTGGTAGGTGGTTGGTTTGGGTCCCGGGTGAGCCAGACTTATTTTAGGTGTTTGGTTGGTTTTAGCTAGTGTTGACTTGGGTCAACATTCCCCTGAGATGACCTCGTATGGAAATTTCATCAATTCTGTTGAGTTCGGAACAACATTTCCACTCCCATATCATGTTCAATTTTTGAGTATCGAGTTCTTATTATGCCCGATATATCCCATAGAAGTTTTCATTTTTGTTGGTTTTCTGCAGCAGAAAATTATTTAGCGCCAATAGCGCTCGGGCAGTGTGATCGCTCTAGCTTGTGATTTCCTTCAGCACCAAATGGAGCCCAGGCAGTGCAAATGTACTAGCCTATGACCCCTCCCCCTTCAGCGCGATCGCGCTAGGCCAGCGCGATTGCACTAGTCTGTGACCTGCAACATAAATACACTTTTCCCTAAATTTTCAGGCCATTTCACCATTACTCTCTCACTCTAAAAACAATTCCCTCTCCTAAAAGTTGTTCCTCATCAGTTCCTAGTGTGGGGATTCATCAATTTGGAAATTATTCTCGATTCCTTCATCATTTGGTAAGTCCTCTTCTTTCCCAAAAGCTTCTTCTCCATAGCTTAACCTCCATTGTTGTACTTTCTTGAGCTTGAAGAAATTCTTGGTTGTAGTTGCTGTTTTTGGGAATGCATGCTTACGGCTTCGAGGAATTCACTCCGTAGACTTGATTCCTCTCCTCGTGGTAGGTGGATTCCTCCTCTTTTTCTGATTTTATTCCTTAAATTCCCTCTTTAATCCTCTTATTTTGTAGGCTGTTTTGAGCCCTTTTTATTGGCTAAAATTTGCTCAAACTTAGAGAAGGCACTCAGGGGAGTAGTGTGTTTGCTGTGCGCTTTTTCATTTCTGATTTTGAGTTGCGGGGCCGGCTAGCTTTCTTGTGACCCAAATTTCAACTCGACTATATTTATAGCAATAAGGGTATCGTTTGTCTTATTTAATGAGTAGTTTATTATTTTGATAGTGTGTTCACGATTTAGGATTTCTCGTAGCAGTTCAGGCTTGGGCGATGTTGTTCTCGTAGCTAGTCATCGGATGACAAATAGGTTATGTCTTCCCTACCTACACTCTGCGTATATAGGTTGTAACTGCAATAATTAGTATCCTTGGGTTGGTTATCTAGGTTGGTACCCCAGACCTTATCCTTCTTTTCAATCCATTTATTTTGTACGATATTTGTAGTACTCTTTATACTATTGTAATATTACCCTTGTGGCCCTGTGTGGCCTTTGTATATACCTCTGGACCATAGATGGTGGGATATTTGGGAATGTCCGCAGGTTTCGGACATTGAGATGTTACTTTAGGCTGGATATCTGTGTTGTAGAGTTGATTGTGCCTGTGTAGGGCCGGTAGGATTGTTTGTGAGTCATTGGTCTAATCTATTGTTTGCCAGCATGTTGTTTGCCAGCATATTATTCATGCAAAGGATTTTCTGCATTTTTTACTACTGATTTGGCTTCGGGCCTACCATAAATGACTTTCTAAACTTTGCATGGCCTCGAGGGACCATTTTCAGTAAAATAACTATGAAAGGGTTTTGGAACTGATTATTATGGAACTTCTTGAAGTAAAGAGGATATTACGATAATTTTATCACCAGTTTAAACACTGATACTAGGCTCAGCTGTGCTAGAGTTCTAGGCATGTTTTTACTACATATTTAGACCCGAATACGCTCTGAGTACCCTTTATAAGGGTTATTAAGACTTTGATCACTGATTTAGACTTGGATACACTTTAGGCACCCTTTCAGAGGGTTTGAGATTACTACTACTGATTTAGACCCAATTTGATTCTGGGCATGTACTGCGAGATTTTGATTATCGATCTAGACCTGGATACACTTTGGGTAGCTATACTGTGAGATTCATATTTAGTATATGGTCACGGACCTCCATGGACCTTGATAATCTGGACCAGGGGCTACGCATCGAGTGTGTCAGAGGAGGGGTATATGATGTAGTTGAGGTATACGGGTCATGTCCTTCCATAGATCCTACCTGCTAGGCCATTAGGGACCAGGGGTAGGTACATACATGGTTAATATCACACCAACTCCATCATATCACATCATCATGCATATTATATTCGAATTCCACCCTTGTTTGTTGTGTGCTCAGTGTACGCTCTGGTAGTATGGGATGCCAGAGAGTTTGTTTTAACTTGATTGCATTCCTCGGGTGAATAGGCACCTGTTGGGACTGTAGGTAGATCATATTACCCCTGTCATATTGTAGAGCTTGTTATAGCCTTTGGTTATTGGTTGTTTAGTGGATGTTATCTTGGTATCATACTAGTCATTTGGACTCCTGATTATTGATAGATTAGTGGTTCCTATATTGATTGAGGCACTATTTATGTGGCCTTCACAAAACTTGTAGCTAGTGGGTTCTATCCTTTATCGTGGTTCGGAATAGTGGCTTTCGATTCTTTATGGCGTAGTTTATTCCATCTTAGGATTCTACTTGTAAGATTGATTTCTATCTATGCTACTTGAAGTTGAGTTTTTAGTATGGTTTCGTTAAGTATATTGCTTCTAGAATGAGTATATTAATTGCTTCCTTTCATTCCCTTTTTACTTGAGGTTACCGGTATACCACCATCTTTCTAAATTCTCTCATTATATATATTGTTGTTGCAGGACTCCAGGTGCATTCTTCTTCCCTTCACCAGTGTTCTGTGTTATATATATCCTTTGTGTCTAGCATAACATGTTTGCAATTTTTGTTGACTTTTATCCATGCTAGTTCTATGTGTTTTCTCTATTTGCTTCTGTGACTATTTCTTTGGTATATGTTATTTAATATTTTTATATCTGATATGTGCTCAGTCGGCCGATGATACTTACTGGGTACCCATTGCTTAGAAATTGGTGCTCATACTAGACTTCTACATCTTTCTGGTGTAGATCCGTTCTGAGCCTTTATTGTTGATAGCGTGGATTCTCGTGCATCTTTTGGATATTCGAGACTAGGGTGAGCTCCTGCCGACTAGGGCTTGACCGCATCTCATCTCTTGGCATTGTTACTTTTTATTTATTCTGAGACAGTTGTATTTACTATTTTGTTATCCCGAGCACTTGTATTCTATTAGAAGGTTATGTACTACCGACATAAGGTTTTTGGGTTTGGTGTAGTTTCCTTAAGATTATATATTCGGGTTGTTGCTTCCCTGTTGTCTTTATTTTATATCTGCTTCCGCTTATTTCTATTTATTGTGAATATTGGTTAGGTAGTAACGCATTACTAACCGTTTCAAGGTACAGGGATTGGTTCATCTACTAGGGGTTGTAGGTGCCATCATGACCTGAAAAATTGGGTCGTGACAACTTGGTATCAGAGTTGTAGGTTCTCCGGTGTTATTGGTACAAGAGCAAGTCTCTTAGTAGAGTCTCACAGATCGGTACTATGACATCTGTATCCTATCTACGGGAGGCTACAAGGCATTATTATGAAAACTTCCATCTTCTTGGCTCCTTATCGTGCGTACCAGGATTTATCAACTCTTGAATTTCATTTGTTTCATTCCTTCTTAGATGCTTAGGATGAGTACGACAACAGGTGATTTCGAGGCTTTTGTGCCTATTGCTTCAGTGCTTCCGCAGTGCCAGGATTTTAGAGTGAGAGTTTACCATATCAGGTAGGGGGTTTAGGGCTACCCCAGCCTCTGGTATTGTTTTATGCTACCCCAAATCATAAGGATACCATGGCTAGGACTCTGAGTCCTCTGGTGGGTGTTTTATTACCCCAGGTTGGGGCAGTACCCAATTTTTCGAGCGGTGCTTCAGTTATGTTTGAAGTTCTAGTTCTCTAGCAAGGTCATATGTCAGTATTGGAGTATGAGGCAAAGTTTCACAAGGTGGTTAGGTGCACTACTAGGACTGTTCCCACAAAGTTTGAGAGAGTTCAGAGTTTTTTGGGAGGTTTGATTTCACCGCTCCGTTTGGCAACAGAGCACTTGGTTACAGCTGGGACTACCTTTCTTTATGTAGTTGATCATGCATAGGCTATTGATGATTTATGTTATGAGGCATCATTGCCAGGACAATTTCTGAGGTTCTCAGACTCGAGGTAGATGATTCTTTGCTAGGGATTAATTCTATTGCTTCTTATCTAGTAGACCAGTTTTAGTGGCTCCACAGGTTCCCAAGGGTAGTTGTACAGAGCATTTTGAGCAGAGTAGACATGGTACGGGTCAAGGTTCCCGAAGTTTGCATTCAGGGTAGGTAGGCCGTGGTGGCAAGTCAGGTTCAGTGAGACCTTCTTGTCTGACTTCATTTGGTAAATCTTGTTTTCAGTGCGGGGAGTATGGGCACTTTTCTAGGGATTGCCCCGTGATTACACCTTCCAGTCAGTAGGGTCAGCATGTCTTATCTCCCAGGGCTCCAATGCCACCGGCTAGAGGCGGTGTGCAGGGTATTAGGGGTGGTCCCCAAGTAGTAAGAGGTAGTGTACAGAGTGGTAGGGGTGTTCCCCATATGGTTAGAGATGGATTTCAACTAGGTGGTTCATGTATTCGTCCAGAGTTGTCACGACCCGATTTCTCGGTCATGATGACACCTACAACCCCCGGTAGGTGAACCAATCCCCGTAGCCCAGAATAGTTAGTAATGGGCTACTATCTAACAAATAAGGGAACAAGACAAAGAAAATAGATAACAGGGATATAAATATATACATGTGCGGAAACTAAACAAAACCCCAAGACCTGGTATCATAGTATAGAGCCAAACTACATACATGGAGTGCAAATAAACCAAAACTATATATACAGATGTCTCTGAATGGTAATAGAGTACATGAAGCAAAAGATAAACTAAAGCTAAGCTCCGATCGCCAAGAGCTCACCCTCAGTCTGAAGTAGTCCCCAATAGATCTCCAAGCACGAATCACAGCGATCTAACGGTGATGGCCCATACTAGGATCTGCACCCAAAGATACAGGGGGTAGGGGTGAGCACCAAATACGAAGCATAAGGTACCCAGTAGGTATCATAGGCCGACTGGGCACATATAAGATAAAAGCGTAGTAACAGACAGAATAGAAGCAAGCAGTCACAGAAATCAATGAAAGGTACACATGAACTAGCCCAGAGGGAAATCAACAGAACCACATGTGAGGCTAGTAAGCAGAATATACACACCATAGGCATAGGTGAAAGTAAGAAACAACGCACCTGGGGTCCTTGCAATAACAATGTATATAACATAAGTTTACGAAATGGACGGTATACCGGTAACCTCAAGTGTAAGAAGAAGAGAGAAAGAGTGATGATAGGCATGCTCAGAGACATGAATCGAACTCAACTAATCATACCAATCTCATACTTATCCATAATAGAGAACAATTCTGTAAGTAAATAGCAAAAGTCTACCTAAAGTCCCCCGGCCGCCCATACAACCGAGGAACACAAACAAGTGAAAACAAACCCTCAGGCATCCCATACTATGAATGATATGATGAATGAAGATCTCAAGTGAAATGGTATCTCTGTATGTACCTCCTCCGGCGCCGACCCGGCCCAGCAGGTAGGTTCCATGGAAGGACACTGCCCGTATACCTCTACTCCATCGTATACCCCTCCTCCGGCACACGCAGCCCGTAGCCCCTGGCCCGGATGGCAAGGTCCATGGAGGTCCCAGACCCCATACTAAAACTCAGTATCAAAACATGTCGTCCGGAAGCAAGTCCGGTATCAAGATAGAGACCCAGTCTCGAATATGCATGCCCAGACCCTGTCCAGGACTAAAGTAGTAGGAAAATATCTCAAAAAACCCCTCCAAGGGTGCCCGGGCATAACCGGGTCTAAACAGTAGAAAGTCATCTGCTCGGTCCGACCGAGGCTAAAAATCATCTCAGGTAACAAGAAAACTCAACTAGCACTCCGGCCCTGCCGAGTCTAGCGTTAATCGTAAAACTGATGATTTAAAACATAATTTACTTTCTTCTACCAAGAATACTCACAAGTCAAATCAAACCATTTCCAAATTATTTCCATTAAAAACGGGCCCCCGGGGCCATGCAAGGTTTAGAAAATAGTGCCAGTAGACCCGAAGCCAAAACCATAGTAAAACATGGATAAAACCTCTTTATATGCATGGAAATGGTATGATCACACACAATAGCTGCCCAGCAGCTCACAATCAACCTATCGACCCTGCACAGGCCCACAGCTACTCAGCAAGCATAACCAGCCTAGAAGGATAATTCTATGCCCGGGACTCGCGGACATTCCCAAAATTCCACCTTCTATGTTCCAGAGTCAACAAGGCCTCACAGGAACACAAGGGTAAATAAAATATATCGGCAAATACTACAAGCAACGGAGGAACAAAAGTAGGCGGACATGAATAAAGCGGTCGAGGTCTGTGGTACCAACCTAATAAACCAACCCAAGGATGCCCATTAATACAATTTTATCCTATATATGTGGAGTCTAGGGAAAATAAACCTTAACCTACCTGTCGTCCGACGACAAGCTGCTAGAACAACGATGTCCAAGCTCGAACCACTCCAAGAAAATTCAAAACTAAATCGGAATCGGATTTGGGATGGAATAACTTGACATAGATAATTGATTTACTTTATCAAATATATTTTTCTCACAAACAAAACCTCTCACGTGAATGAGTATTTAAGAATGTGCAGGGATCTTTAACAAATTGAAGTTTGTTGAAATTTTCAAAGTGAACAAAATGGGAAAATGCAAAAGTCCATCAGCATGTAAATGGATGGCACAGGACTTATATCATGCTAATTAATTACTAAACTAATGGTGGCACTCTGATGGGGTGATTAGTGGCAGCAATCACTTGTTACATGTCTCCACCACTTCCACGTGGAAGTGGTGGTACCAACACTATTCAATTTCTCTCCTATTATGTAAATACTCGGGTATTGCGTAAATTTGTGGTATAATAAATATAATTTTTGAATATACCATAATCATTAGAAAATTATTTCGAATAAAACCTACTATATTATAATAATAAATTTCAACGTAACTAAGTTTACTATCTCCGTTAAAATATTACGGTGTATAAAAACCTTATAAAGTAAGTACATATACAATTATATCTTAAAAAAATATTCTTCATAAACCTTTACAATATTTTGAAAAGGCAATAATAATATAATTTTTACCAAATTCAACTTTTAAATAAAATATTTTCAAATACACGCGCGATGCTAATAAAATTCTTAAGCCTAGGCTCGTAATTCACCAACGCACGATTTTGATACTCAAGAATTCTCTCGGGATCCTCCCTTATGTTTTATTACTGTTTCGGAACTGAAATGGCATTTTAAAACGTGAAGTTGAGGCTTAAATTGAGTTTAACCCGACCCGGTTCGCGACCCGGTACGTAACCCATTTTCTTCCAGACAGTCCGCGGTAAAACAGTCATAACTTTTTACTCCCAGATCAGTTGGACGTGAGGTTTTGTGCGTAGGAACCTAGACTCGTAGACCTTCGATTTGGTATTTCGGGGGACTTCTAACTCTTTATATATTGAGAGAAAAGCTCCGAGACATTTTACACAAAGTTGAGGAAATTTATTAAAGAACTTACGATAACTTTTGTCGATTTGCTTGACTTCAAAACTTATAATGCGACCAAACAAATGGGCCCGACACCGAAATACCGGTCTAGACGAGCCTTAAGTGGCTTGGGTCCGCTACAACAAGCTCTAACGGTTCAAGGAAAACGTATACGTGGAAATAACCGGAAGGGTCATTACATCATCCACTACTAAAAAGGACTTTCGTCCTCGAAAGTCAAGGTCAAGGGGGTACCTGAAGGCTAAAATAGCTGCGGATACTGATCCCGCATATCTCTCTCAGTCTCCCAGGTAGCCTCCTCGACTAGACGGTGCCTCCACTGAACCTTAACAACCGGGATCTCTCGAGACCTCAATCTGCTGACATCCCTGGCCAAAATAGCTGCCGGCTCCTCAACAAAGGCTAAACCCTCATCCAACTGAACTGAATCCCACTGCAACACACGAGACTCATCTGGGACATACCGACGCAACATCGAAACATGAAATACAGGATGTATAGCTAAAAACATT
This sequence comes from Jaltomata sinuosa, assembly GCA_003996215.1. Taxonomy (NCBI): domain Eukaryota; kingdom Viridiplantae; phylum Streptophyta; class Magnoliopsida; order Solanales; family Solanaceae; genus Jaltomata; species Jaltomata sinuosa. The sequence continues at coordinate 233,389 of QJPP01002308.1, read as the reverse complement.
GGAGGTAAGGCTAACTGATAGGCAACGCTACCAACCCTCTGCAGAATCTCAAACGACCCAATGTACCTGGGGCTAAGCTTGCCCCGCCTACCAAATCTCATCACGCCCATCATGGGAGATACACGGAGAAACACCAAGTCACCGACACTAAACTCCAAGGCACGAAGCCTACGATCAGCATAACTCTTCTGCCTGCTCTGAGCTGCCCGAAGTCTGTCCTGAATCACTCGGACTCGGTCTAAGGAATCTCAAAGCAAATCTGTGCTCTGTGGCCTAGCACTAAAACCATCAAACTAACCTACCGGTGATCTGCAACGCCTGCCATACAAAGCCTCAAAAGGTGCCATGCCGATACTCGAATGGAAGCTGTTATTATAAGCAAACTTTGCCAAGGGAACAAACTGATCCCAAGAACCTCCAAAGTCAAGAACACAGGCTCGAAGCATGTCCTCCAAAATCTGAATGGTCCCCTCGGACTAGCCATCTGTCTGACGGTGGAAAGCGGTACTAAGATGAACCTCTGTACCCAAATCTCGCTGAATAGCCCTCTAGAACTGAGATGTGAACTGAGTGCCGCGGTCTGAAATGATAGAAGCTGGGAACACATGCAACCGAACAATCTCACGAAGGTAGATCTGAGCTAACCTCTCTGCACCATAAGAAGTCTGAACCGGCAAGAAATGTGCTGACTTAGTCAACCTATCAACAACCACCCATATGGAATCAAACCCATGAGAAGTACGAGGCAAACCAATAACGAAGTCCATAGTAATCCCTTCCCACTTCCACTCAGGAATGGGAAGTCGCTGCATCAAACCACCAGGTCTCATGTGCTTGAACTTAACCTGCTGGCAGTTCAAGCACAGAGATACGAACTCTGCTATATCCCGCTTCATACCACTCCACTAGTAAAGCTGTCTCAAGTCTCTATACATCTTTGCTGTGCCAGGGTGAATGGAGTATCTAGTACAATGTGCCTCATGAAGTATCAACTGAATCAAATCACTAATCCTCAGAACACAAAGGCGACTATCAAACCTCAGAACCCCATCTGAATCTAGAGTAGCCCGACTGGTCTCACCCTGAGCAACCCGATCACGAAGGTCACACAACTGCTGATCCTCAAACTGACAGCTCTGAATCTGATTAATCAAAGTAGAACGAACCTCAACACTGGCAAGAACTCTGCTAGGATCCGACAAGTCAAGCCTAACCAAACGGTTAGCCAAGGACTGGATGTCCCAGGCCAAAGGTCGCTCTGAAACTGAAAGAGAAGCTAGGCTACCCATACTTACTGCCCTCCGACTCAAGGAATCCGCTACCATGTTTGCCTTGCCCGGATGATACATAATAGTGAAGTCATAGTCCTTCAGTAATTCAACCCATCTCCTCTTCCTCGAGTTCAACTCCCGCTGACTCGTGATATACTAAAGACTACGGTGATCGGTGAAGATCTCACAGTGAACTCCATATAGGTAATGCCTCCAGATCTTGAGCGCGAAAACTACCGCCGCCAACTCTAAGTCATGAGTGGGGTAGTTGCGCTCGTGAATCTTCAGCTGCCTCGACGCATATGCTATTACCCGACCCTGCTGCATCAACACACAATCAAGACCAACCCTAGAAGCATCACAGTACACAGAGAAGCTCTGACCCTCAACCGGCAAAGTCAAAACTGGAGCTGAAGTCAATAAGACCTTAAGCCTCTGGAGGCTATCCTCACACTGATCCGACCACTGAAATGGGACATCCTTCCTAGTCGGCATAGTCAAGGGTGCTGCTATGGAAGAAAATCCCTCAACGAACCATCTGTAGTAACCTGCTAACCCAATAAAGCTGCGAACCTAAGTAGCAGTAGTAGGTCTAGGCCACTCACAAACTGCTGAAATCTTTCCCGGATCAACCCTAATCCCATCCTTAGACACCACGTGCCCTAGGAATGCAACTGACTCAAGCCAAAACTCGCACTTTGAGAACTTGGCATAAAGCAGATGATCTCTCAAAGCCTGGAGTATAACCCTCAAGTGCTGCTCATGCTCATCTCTACTACGCAAGTATACCAAGATGTCGTCTATAAAAACTATCACGAATGAGTCCAAATATGGGCCAAGAACCATGTGCATCAAGTTCATAAAGGCTGCGGGGGCATTAGTCAACCCAAAAGACATCACTAGGAACTCATAATGGCCATAACGTGTCCTGAATGCTGTTTTAGGGATGTCCTCCGCCCTAATCCTCAACTGATGGTAGCCGGACCTCAAATCAATCTTCGAAAACACGACTGAACCCTGAAGCTGGTCAAACAAATCATCAATCCTCGGCATCGGATACCTATTCTTCACTGTCACCCTATTCAGCTGTCGATAATCAATACACATGCGTATAGACCCATCCTTCTTCTTCACGAAGAGAACAGGAGCACCCCACAGTGACACACTAGGTCTAATAAACCCCTTAGCTAACAGATCCCGGAGCTGCTCCTTAAGCTCCCTCAACTCAGCAGGAGCCATACGGTAAGGAGAAATAGAAATGGGCCTAGTGCCCGGCTCTAGCTCAATAGCGAAATCAATATCTCTCTCAGGTGGAAGGCCTGGCAGGTCGGTAGGAAACACATCGAGGAAGTCTCTAACCACAGGAACAGACTCAGGAAAAGTAGGGTCAGCACTAACATCTCGGACATATGCTAGATAAGCTAAACACCCACGGGAAATCAACTTCCTATAAACAACGGGAAATCAACTTCTAGCTCGAAGACAAGAGATGATCCTAGATGGTGCATGGCTAACAGAACCCTGCCACACAACCGGGGATACACCGGGCACAGCTATGGTAATGGTCTTGGCATAACAATCCAAAACCACACGGTGAGGGGATAACCAGTCCATGCCCAGTATCACATCAAAATCTAGCATATCAAGAATCATCAAATCACCCCAAGTCTCTGAATCACCAACAGATAACATACAAGATCTCACAATCCGATCCACTACTAAAGAATCTCCTACTGGGGTCGAAACAGAAATAGGAACAGATAATGGCTCACTAGCCAACCCCAAACAAAGCACAAAGTAGGCAGATACATATGAACAAGTGGATCCAGGATCAAATAAAGCCATAGCAGACTGATGGCACACGGAAATCGTAGCTGTAATCACAGCATCTGAGGCCTCTGCCTCTGGTCTCCTAGGGACCGCGTAAAACTGACGACGACCTCCACCTGCCCGACCGCCATCCCTACCACCTGCTCTACCACGTGGAGCACCACCTCTACTCTGACGACCACCCCCTCTAGCTGGGGGCTGAACTACTCGTAAAGGCTCGGCCAACTGAACTGTACCCTGCTGAGGGCAATCTCTAGCAAAATGACCGATCACACCACAAGTAAAACAAGCCCATGGCGGCCTACTCGGTCGAGATGAACCAGCAGAACCCACATAACCACCACGGCCTGATGCCCCAGAAACTGTACCCCTCGAAGATTGGCCATCATAGCCCTGATGGATGCTCTGATCCTGCTCGAACTGGGTACTACCAAAAGTCTGAAGGGAAGCCTGGACCGGTCGGATGGACTGACCCTGGTACTGCTGTGGCTGATAACTCCGGCTCCACTGGCCAGGACCTCTACCACCATATCTGGAACCACTATAGACACCCTGATGTCGAGGCCTCTTATCTCTGGACCCCTGATCATGTCGCTGTAAGTCCTCTACAGTGCGGGCATAGTCTACGATAGCCTGAAATGACCGACCACTAGCAACCAATATCTGAGCTGGCTGCCTGATCTCTGGCCTCAAACCCCATACAAATCTGCGAATCCTATTTGCCTCGGTAGGAATGATCATAGCTCCGAACGGTGCTAGCTAATGAAAACGGGTCTCATACTCCGAGATAGTCGTAGACCCCTGTACAAGGTGACTAAACTGCTCCCTGCGACGCTCTCGATCACTTTGGGGTAGGAATTTGGCCATAAAGGCCTCATAAAACTCAGACCAGGTCAAAGGAGGTGACGACGGTGGTCTACAAGCAACCTGGGCCCTCCACCATAACTTCGCTGGACCCTCCAACTGATAGGTAGTATAACCAACCCCGTGAGTCTCCAACAAACCCAAATGATGCAACATCTCCTCACATGTAGTAATAAAGTCATGTGGATCCTGTCCAGAAGTACCATCAAACCTCGGAGGTGCTAACCTCAAAAACCTACCCAACGCCTTCTGCTCTGACTCTGTCATAACTGGGCAAGGAGCAAGAGGCTGTGCAACGGATGGAACCGGAATGACCTCCGCACAGGGGACAATAGTAGCAGGCTGCGCTCCTGAGCTCTGTGCACCCAGGGCTGCCCCCTGAGCGGATTTCTGCGCTACCTCAGAAGGCCGCTCTCCAATCACACCCAAAAGCTATAATAGTAATCCCTGAATATTTGGAGACTGAGCTGCGGCTGGAGCTGGAACATAAGTGGGCACTGGAGCTAGTACTGGAGCTGGCGCTGGAGCTGGCGCTGGAGCTGGTGCTGGAGCTGGTGCTGGAACTTGAGGCTCATCCCCGCGTGATGCCGATAATCTCATACGAACCATCTGCGGAAGAATGAAGTAGAACAAATGAGATTTCCAGAAACTTCAAGGGTTCTACGCAAGACACAGAAGCAATGAAAAAGTCAAATTTCCTAAAATGCCACTGTAGCCTACCAAAGATTGAGTACGGACGTCTCCGCCCCGATCCGCAGGACTCTACTAGACATTGGATCCTATATCGATGACACTGGTGAACCTAAAGCTCTAATACCAAGTTGTCACGACCCGATTTCTCGGTCATGATGGCACCTACAACCCCCGGTAGGTGAACCAATCCCCGTAGCCCAAAATAGTTAGTAATGGGCTACTATCTAACAAATAAGGGAACAAGACAAAGAAAATAGATAACAGGGATATAAATATATACATGTGCGGAAACTAAACCAAACATCAAGACCTGGTATCATAGTATAGAGCCAAACTACATACATGGAGTGCAAATAAACCAAAACTATATATACAGATGTCTCTGAATGGTAATAGAGTACATGAAGCAAAAGATAAGCTAAAGCTAAGCTCCGATCGCCAAGAGCTCACCCTCAGCCTGAAGTAGTCCTCACAGATCTCCACGCACGATTCACAGCGATCTAACGGCGATGGCCCCCGCTAGGATCTGCACCCAAAGATGCAGGGGGTAGGGGTGAGCACCAAATGCGAAGCATAAGGTACCCAGTAGGTATCATAGGCCGACTGGGCACATATAAGATAAAAGCGTAGTAATAGACAGAATAGAAGCAAGCAGTCACAGAAATCAACGAAAGGTACACAGGAACTAGCCCAGAGGGAAATCAACAGAACCACATGTGAGGCTAGTAAGCAGAATATACACACCATAGGCACAGGTGAAAGTAAGAAACAACGCACCTGGGGTCCTTGCAATAACAGTGTATACAAAATAAGTTTACGAAATGGACGGTATACTGGTAACCTCAAGTGTAAGAAGGAGAGAGAAAGAGTACTGATAGGCATGCTCAGAGACATGAATCAAACTCAACTAATCATACCAATCTCATACTTATCTGTAATAGAGAACAATTCTGTAAGTAAATAGCAAAAGTCTACCTACAGTCCCCCGGCCGCCCATACAACCGAGGAACACAAACAAGTGATAACAAACCCTCCGGCATCCCATACTACCAGAGCGTACAATCAACAAACAACAAACAAGGGCGGAGCCTCAAACAATGAATGATATGATGCATGAAGATCTCAAGTGAAATGGTATCTCTGTATGTACCTCCTCCGGCGCCGACCCGGCCCAGCAGGTAGGTTCCATGGAAGGACACTGCCCGTATACCTCTACTCCACCGTATACCCCTCCTCCGGCACACGCAGCCCGTAGCCCCTGGCCCGTATGGCAAGGTCCATGGAGGTCCCAGACCCCATACTAAAACTCAGTATCAAGACATGTCGTCCGGAAGAAAGTCCGGTATCAAGATAGAGACCCAGTCTCGAATATGCATGCCCAAACCCTATCCAGGACTAAAGTAGTAGGAAAATATCTCAAAAACCCCTCCAAGGGTGCCCGGGCATAACCGGGTCTAAACAGTAGAAAGTCATCTCAGGTGCTCGGTCCGTCCGAGGCTAAAAATCATCTCAGGTAACAAGAAAACTCAACTAGCACTCCGGCCCTGCCGAGTCTAGTGTTAATCGTAAAACTGATGATTTAAAACATAATTTACTTTCTTTTACCAAGAATACTCACAAGTCAAATCAAACCATTTCCAAATTATTTCCATTAAAAACGGGCCCCCGGGGCCATGCAAGGTTTAGAAAATAGTGTCAGTAGACCCGAAGCCAAAACCATAGTAAAACATGGATAAAACCTCTTTATATGCATGGAAATGGTATGATCACACACAATAGCTGCCCAGCAGCTCACAATCAACCTATCGACCCTGCACAGGCCCACAGCTACTAAGCAAGCATAACCAGCCTAGAAGGACAATTCTATGCCCGGGACTCGCGAACATTCCCAAAATCCCACCTTCTATGTTCCAGAGTCAACAAGGCCTCACAGGACCACAAGGGTAAATAAAATATATCGGCAAATACTACAAGCAACGGAGGAACAAAAGTAGGCGGACATGAATAAAGCGGTCGAGGTCTGTGGTACCAACCTAATAAACCAACCCAAGGATGCCTATTAATACAATTTTATCCTATATATGTGGAGTCTAGGGAAAATAAACCGTAACCTACCTGTCGTCCGATGACAAGCTGCTAGAACAACGATGTCCAAGCTCGAACCACTCCAAGAAAATCAAAAACTAAATCGGAATCAGATTTGGGATGGAATAACTTGACGTAGATAATTGATTTACTTTATCAAATATATTTTTCTCACAAACAAAAGCTCTCACGTGAATGAGTATTCAAGAATTTGCAGGGATCTTTAACAAATTGAAGTTTGCTGAAATTTTCAAAGTGAACAAAATGGGAAAATGCAAAAGTCCATCAGCATGTAAATGGATGGCACAGGACTTATATCATGCTAATTAATTACTAAACTAATGGTGGCACTCTGATGGGGTGATTAGTGGCAGCAATCACTTGTTACATGTCTCCACCACTTTCACGTGGAAGTGGTGGTACCAACACTATTCAATTTCTCTACTATTATGTAAATACTCGGGTATTGTATAAATTCGTGGTATAATAAATATAATTTTTGAATATACCATAATCATTAGAAAATTATTTCGAATAAAACTTACTATATTATAATAATAAATTTCAACGTAACTAAGTTTACTATCTCCGTTAAAATATTACGGTGTATAAAAACCTTATAAAGTAAGTACATATACAATTATATCGTAACAAAATATTCTTCATAAACCTTTAAAATATTTTGAAAAGGCAATAATAATATAATTTTTACCAAATTCAACTTTTAAATAAAATATTTTCAAATACACGCGCGCCAGGTACGTAACCCATTTTCTGCCAGACAGTCTGCGGTAAAACAATCATAACTTTTTACTCCGAGATCATTTCAACGTGAGGTTTTATGCGTAAGAAACTAGACTCTTAGACCTTCAATTTGGTATTTCGGGGGACTTCTAACTCTTTATATATTGAGAGAAAAGCTCCGAGACATTTTATCCAAAGTTCAGGAAATTTATTAAAGAACTTACGATAACTTTTGTCTATTTGCTTGACTTCAAATCTTATAATGCGACCAAACAAATGGGCCCAACACCGAAATACCGGTTCTGACGAGCCTTAAGTGGCTTGGGTCCACTACAACAAGCTCTAACGGTTCAAGGAAAACGTATACGTAAAAATAACCGGAAGGGTCATTACAAGAGTCGGCAGACACCATGCGTTAAAGTAGGGCTTCATTGGGTTTCTATAGTTGTAGGGTGATTGGCTAATATTATAGATATTGTCTCCAGAAAGGAATGGTCGAGCCTTCAGCATCGACTACTCAGTCGAGTGATAGACATCATCAGTTCTATGCCCCTCTTGGTAGGCCTGAGGTGGAAGTTCCAGATGTCGTTTCTTCATGTGAAACTTTTATTACCTTCGGTTAGTGCTAGTATTATTCGCATTGCGATTCCTCCCCTTTTCATGTATTTGTATATATGCCTACCTATTTCTTTTTTTAGTTATGTTACTACTTGAGTTGTAGTGTTTATGCATAAAATTTCTTGGTAGATTTATTCTTTTTAATAGTGGATGGGGTGTGATGTCCTTGAGAAGTGACTACCCGGGGTTGGGACTCATGGGTAGGTCTTGATAGCCTCTTTTCCTGGTTGGTTTTACTTTCGTATTCGTTGTGGGTCTAGAATTAGATTGAGTTTTTCTTTTCTAGCGATCCTGTGTGGTTGTAGCCTAGGCCGTTAGCTAGTATTCACTAGAAATCTCTTATTTGTGTGGTGTGGTACCGGTAGCAGTGTACTGAGGAAAGTGGTTTTGTCTTAAGGAGAATGGTGTTGGTTTTGCAAGTGGGTATTAGACAGATTTTCTTTTCTCGGGGGGATAGAGTTGATCCTCATTGTTCTAAATGGTTTTAATTTTCCCTAGGGGTTAGAGTCGACCATCATGATTTTTTGTTGGTTTCGGATGTGGACAGGTATATGAGTTATTTTCTTGTTTTTCCCAGTCCTAGAGGGATGAGTTTTGATCATGGTATCCTGGTTGATCTTTGACCATAGCATGGTGGTTGAGTTATTGAGTGTGGCATGATGGTTGAGTTTTGACTATGGCATTGCGGTTGAGGTTTTAATTATAGGAGTTTGGTTGAGTTGGTTATTCGTCCTATCCCTTTTCCTACCTTATTGATTGTCTCTAGTAGAGTTGTGGAAGCTATGGGAGAAATTCCAGAGTCTTCTGAGAAAGAGTTTGTGGAGTTCAGTGTATCCTTGAAAAGGGTTTTGTGTGGTTTGCAAAGGAGGGTGATGACTCCTTGTTTGTGTGTATGAGTTCCTAGTAACTGACTAAGGTGACGACTGAAGGTTTTCTTGGGTTTGTGTGTTAATGACTTAATTCAACTGACTACAGAATGCAGTGAAATCTTTCATAGATGGATTAAAGGTTAGATTTCCTTCTAGTAAGAGATCGAGTTAGTGTCCATTTCCAATGCTACATTTGGGGGCTTGTTGCATCAGAGGTGATCTCCTTGTTATGTTCTTTGGGTGACCCAAGTCTCAGCAGCATTTACAGATTGGGTAAAGAGGATATTCAGAGCTTACTTGGCTTCAATTTCTATAGTGTTCTTCGATGGCATATGAGTCTACTCAGGGGTTCGACATAGGCATTTTTTGGCAATGGAAGTTGGGTTTCAGAATCATGGGCTAGTAGGATACATTGGATGATTCATGGAAGGTTCTCTTGGGTTGCAACATCTTTGAACCGGAAAGCAGTGATTACAGACAACTTAGCTTTTCTATTTCAGTTTTGAAGTGGTTGTTGGCGTGGACATCCAGTCTTTTCTATTTCAGTTTTGAAGTGGTTGTTGGCGTGGACATCCAGTCTTTTCTATTTCAGTTTTGAAGTGGTTGTTGGCGTTGACATCCAGTCTTTGGCTAACCATTTGATTAGGCTGGACTTCCCAGATCCTAGCGGTGTTTTTGTCAGTACGAGGTCCAATTTACCTTAGTTGGACAGATTCAACAGTGCCAGTTCTAGGGAAGCGGTGGTGTGTTATATGTGATTAGGTTGTGCATGTTGAAGCTGGCAGGGCTACTTTAAGTTCTAATAATATGTGAAGTTGGTGGTCGCCTTTGTGATTCGAGAGTTGGAAGCTTGATTTGGTTAATTCTCCGAGATATTATTATGTTGTATGGGATTCTAGCATTGGTTGGACTCGGACAGTGTGGGCTTATCGTTGCAGTATGTTGTAATTCTTTCAGAGTTGGTGGTTTGGGTACTAGTACAACATAGCATATGTTTTGAGCTTCAGGATGAGTTGAAAGATTATAAAGTTTCTAATAGCTTGGTGGCAACCGTGGACTTCATGCATCCTTTCCTTTGCCTACATGGTGTTTTGACTTGATACTTATGGAATGGTGGACTTCATCTTGATGTGAGACTAGTGAGGTGATCCTAAATTCAATTGGTATCAAAGTATGTGGAGCAACAGTGGTACTTCTAGATCTTGGAGCTTAGTTATTGGCTACGAACTTCGTGGTATGCTTACCACACTTTATGCAGGGGTTTTGGTTTTTGTTTGGGTCTTTGGGCAAGTTGCCTTAATTCATTCACTTCCAGCCAATTCAAACTTGGTACGATTTAATGAGGTTGGTTTCATACTACAATTGGGAGGTTCTCCGATGACACAGGGTGTTCATCCATGTCATTCCTGACCCTGGTGTGCTAGTTATAGTTGGGCTTCGATGGTTGGTTCAGTTGCGTTCAGATATCAAAGTTGGTCTTGGCAAAGGTATCCGTCTGTTGATTGATGGTCAGTCAGGGCAGAGTGTTGTGACTTTTGGAGATGCACTTCGGGTTGGTATTTCAGATGTCAAAGGATAGTAGACTAGAGCTTGTCTTGGATAGAGTGTGAGTCTGAAGGTGACCTCATTTGAGGTTGAGTACAATGGGAACCATAGATCTACGGTGGGTTAGTTGATGTTTCGAGGGTGGCTCGAGTGTTCGACTTATGAGAAGTTACATGATTATGGTGAAAAGGGTTCAAGTCAGTACAAAAGGTTTGTGAATCTATGAGTTCATGAGTTAGAAGTTTGTTTGGTGGTTTCCTGGGTGAACTTGGTTGTGGTATCGAGTTTTTGAGTTCCGTGTGTTGATCGCCTTGGTTCTCTTAGTTTTGGTGTTGTGTCGGTCCTTTCCGGTTGAGAATTTTGAGGTTCAGTTTGGTTGACAACCCTTGGGGTTTTTTGAAGTTAATGGTTGGAATCTAGCTTGGCTAGTAGGGTGTTAAGGCTTGGTTGCTTTCCTAATTTTGTTCTATTGGGTGCCATCCTATCAAGGAGGCTACCTGAGTTTTTTGAGGGAGTGGTGCAGGCCTTGTATCCGCAGTTCTTGAGTCTTTGTTGTTTCCTCCTTTCTTGACTTTCGAGGACGAAAGTACTTTTTAGTAGTGGATGATGTAATGACCATTCTGATTATTATCGCGTTTTCACTTTCTTTGTACTATTAGAGCTTGCCTCTAGCGTCCCCAAGTCATTTATAGCTTGCTAGTACTAGTAATCGGTGCTTGGGCCATTTGTTTGGTCTTTATGGTCATTTCCCTGTTTTAGAACCTAAGCTTTGGAAATCATTGACTTCGGTCAACATTCTTGGTAATCGTGCTCGTAATAAATTCTGATAGTTCCATTAGCTCCGGAGCATGGACTTTGGTCTAATTGGACCTTGGTTCAGGATCTGGGAGCTTTTCAGCTTGGAATTCTCTCTCATTCTATGTTTTCAAACTAGTTGGGCTTATATGGTTGACTTTAGTCAACATTCGTAAAGAAGACGGCCTCGGATGGAAATCCCATCAATGTTGTTAGCTCCGAAATGTCGAGTTTGGGTTTGGTAGGTGGTTAGCTCAGGTCCTGGGTGAGCCGGGCTTATTTTTGTTGTTTGGTTGGTTTTAGCTAATGTTGACTTAGGTCAACATTCCCCTGAGATGACCTCGTATGGAAGTTCCATCGATTTCGTTGTGTCCAGAACATCGTTTTCCCTCCAATAGCATGTTTAGTTTGTGAGTATCGGGTTCCTATTGTGCCCAGAACATTCCATAGAAGTATTCATTTTTTCTAGTTTTCTGCAGCAGAAAATTGTTCAGCGCCAACGTCGCCCGGGCTGCGCGATTGCGCTAGCCTGTTACCCTCTCGTCAACGCGATTGCGCTGGTCTGCGACCTGCAACATAAATGCCTTTCAGGCCATTCACCTTTGCTCTCTCACTCTAAAAACAATTCCATCTTCTAAAAGTTGTTCGTTATCAGTTCCTAGCATAGGGATTCATTAATTTTGCAATTATTTTTGATTCCTTCATCGTTTGGTAAGTCCTCTTGTTCCCCAAAAGCTTCTTCTCCGTAGCTTAACCTTCATTGTTGTACTTTCTTGAGCTTGGGGAAATTCTTGGTTGTAGTTACTATTTTTGGGACTGCATGCTTGTGGCTTCGAGGAATTCACTCCGTAGACTTGATTCCTCTCCTCGTGGTAGGTGGATTCCTCCTCTTTTTTTGTATTTATTCCTTAGATTCCCTCTTTAATCCCCTTATTTTGCGGGATGTTTTTAGCCCTTTTTATTGGCTAAATTCGCTCAAACTTGGAGCATGCACTCATAGGAGTAGTGTGTTTTTCGTGTGCTTTTTCATTTCCAATTTAAGGTTGTAGGGCCCACGGGTCTGCTTGTGACCCAAATATTAACTTGGCTATACTTGTAGCAATATGGGTATCGTTAGTCTTCTTTTAATGAGTAGTTTATTATTTTGATATTGTGTTCATGATTTAGGATTTCTCAGAGCAGTTCGAGCTTGGGCGACGTTGTTCCCGCAGTTAGTCATCGAACGACAAGTAGATTATGGCTTCCCTACCTAGACTCTGCGTATAGAGGCTATAACTGCATTAATTAGTATCCTTGGGTTAGTACCCCAGACCTTGTCCGTCTTTTCGATCCATTTATTTTGTATGATGTTTGTAGTACTTGTTGTAGTATTTTAATATTACCTTGTGGCCTTGTGTGGCCTTTGTATATACCTCTGCACCATAGATGATGGGATATTTGGGCATGTCTGCGAGTCCCGGACATCAAGATACTACTCTAGGCTGGATATTTGTGATTTGGAGTTGATTGTGCCTGTGCAGGGCCGATAGGATTGTTTGTGAGTCGTTGGGCTAATCTATTATTTGCGAGCATATCATCCATACAAAGGTTTTTTGCATTATTTACTACTAGTTTGGCTTCGGGCCTACCATAAATGGCTTTCTAAGCTTTTCATGGCCCCAAGGCCCATTTTCAGTAAAATGACTATGAAAGAGTTTTGGAACTAATTTTTATGAAACCTCTTGGAGTAAAGATGATAGTACGATGATTTTATCACCAGTTTTCACACTGATACTAGACTCGGCCATGCCAGAGTGCTAGGCATGTTTTTACTACATATTTAGATCCAGATATGCTCTAGGCACCCTTAATAATGGTTATTGTGAATTTGATCACTTATTTAGACCTGAATACACTTCCGGCACCCTTTGATGGGGTTTTGAGATTACTACTACTGATTTAGACCTGGTTCAATTTTGGCACATACTACGAGACTCCAATTATCGATCTAGACCTAGATACACTCCGGGCAGTTATACTTTGAGATTCGCGTTTGGTATGTGGTCACGGACATCCATGGACCTTGCCGATCTGGACCAAGGGCTATATGTCGAGTGTGCTGGAAGAGGGGTATATGGTATAGTTGAGGTATATGGGTCGTGTATTTCCATGGATCCTACCTGCTAGGACTTTAGGCACCGGGGGTAGGTACATACAGGGTTACTATCACACCAGCTCTATCATATCACATCATTATGCATATTATATTCGGATTCCACCATTGTTTGTTGTATGCTCAGTGTACACTCTAGTAGTATGGGATGCCAGAGGGTTTGTTTTAACTTGATTGCGTTCCTCGGGTGAATGGAAACCCGTTCGGACTGTAGGTAGATTATATTACCCTTGTCATATTGTAGAGCTTGTTATAGCCTTTGGTTATTGGTGGTTTAGTGGATGTTATCTTGGTATCATATGAGTCATTTAGACTCCCGATTATTAATGGATTAGTGGTTTCTCTATTGATTGAGGTACTCTTTATGTGGCCTTCTGAGCACTTATGAGCTAGTGGGTTCTATAATTTATCGTGGTTTGGAGTAGTGGCTTTTGGTTCTCTGTGGCGTAGTTTATTCTATCTTAGGGTTGTACTTGTAAGATTGATTTATGTCTAGGCTTATCTTGAAGTTGGGTTCTTAGTATGGTTTCTTTAAGTATATTGCTTCTAGAAGGAGTATGTTAATTGCTTACTTTCTTTCACTTTTTACTTGAGGTTACCGGTACACTGCCATCTTTCTAAACTCTCTCTTTATATATATTGTTGTTGCAAAGACTCCAGGTGCGTTCTTTTTCCTTCGCCGGTGTTCTGTGTTATATATATCCTCTGTGGCTAGCATAGCATGTTTGTAATTCTTGTTGACTTCTATCAGTGCTAGTTCCATGTGCTTTCTCTATTTGCTTCTGTGACTGCTTCTTTGCTATCTGCTATTTACTATTTTATATCTTATATGCGCTTAGTCGGCCGATGATGTCTACTGGGTACCCATTGCTTAGCAATTGGTGCTCATACTATACTTTTGCATCTTTCAGGTGGAGATTCTATTGTGAGCCTTCACCATTGATAGCATGGATTCTCGTGCAGCTTTTTCATATTCGAGACTAGGGTGAGCTCCTGCCGACTGGGGCTTGACCGCATCTCATCTCTTGGCACTGTTACTTTTACTTATTCAGAGATAGTTGTATTTACTATTTTACTATCCCTATCACTTGTATTCTATTATAAGCTCATGTACTACCAATACTAGGTCTTTGGGTTTGGTGTAGTTTCCTTAAGATTATATATTCGGGTTGTTTCTTCCGCATTGTCTTTATTTTATATCAGCTTTCGCTTATTTCTGCTTATTGTGCTTATTTGTTAGGTAGTAGCCCATTACTAACCGTTCTGGGCTACATGGATTGGTTCGCCTACTGGAGGATTGTAGGTGCCATCATGACCTGAGAAATTGAGTCGTGACAATGAATCATATATGTGTCGTCTTAGGCCCACCTCTGGCTCAACGAGGCTCTTTGCATTAAGGACGTTTATTTCTCGCAAAATAATGTGTTTATCCTCACAAAATATGTCAGTCCACTAACTTGGTTTCTCTTGATTTTATTTTGATTTCCTCTTCCCAAAGGTTGATTCGTGCCTTTTGTCTATCACGCTCGATCTAGAGAAGATTATCCTTCCAGGTCTTAATATTAAGGCATGAAAATGGGTGATAACAATGGCATTAGTGACAAGATTGATATAATTGCTCAATAAGAGGCTTTAGAGAGTGTAGAGAGAAAATATTCACCTTAACATAATGGGTGATATTAAGGTTGAAACAAAAGATTCTGGAGATTGTAACGACCCGATTTCTCAGGTCATGATGGCACCTACAACCTCCCAGTAGGCGAACCAATCTTTGTATCCCGGAATGGTTAGTAATGAGATACTACCTAAACCAATACGCACTTTAAGTAGAAATAAGTGGAAGCACATATAAAGAAGAAAAACGCAGAAGAAACACCCTAAATATGCATATAAAGAAACTACACCAACCCAAAGATTTGGTATCGAAAGTACAGGAGCTTCTAATAGAATACAAGTGCTAGAGATAACAAAAATAGTAAATACAGTTGTCTCCAAATAAACAAAGAGTAACAGTGCTAAGAGATGAGATGTGGCCATGCCCCAGTCTGCAAGAGCTCTCCCTAGTATTGAATATCCAAAAGCTGCACAAGTCTCCACGTGATCAACGACGAAAGCTCACACTAGGATTTGCACCATAAAGATGCACAAGTATAGTATGAGCACCAATTGCTAAGCAACGGGTACCTAGTTGGCATCATCGGCCAACTGAGCGCATATAACATATAAAGGCAGTAAATAGCAGATAGCAAAGAAGCAGTCACAGAAGCAATAGAGAAAGCACATGGAAACTAGCACAGATAGAAGTCAACAAGGATTACAAACATGCTATGCTAGTAACAAAAAATATATATATAACACAGAACACATGTGAAAGAAAGAAGAACGCACCTGGAGTCCTTGCAACAACAATATATATATATATAAAGAGAGAGTTTAGAAAGATGGCGTTATACCAGTAACCTCAAGTAAAAAGGGAAAGAAGGGAAGCACTTAAACATTCTAAAGCTAGAAGCATTATAATTTAACGAAATCATGCTAAAAACCCAACTCCATCCTTCACAAGTATAAACCTAGGATGGAACAAGCTACACCACAGAGAACCGAAAGCCACTAATTAGTACCACGATAAAGGATATGATCCGCTAACCCACAACTGCACAGAAAGCCACATTAACAGTGCCTCAACAATGTAGGAAGCACTAATCCATAAACAATCGGGAGTCCAAAAGACTCGGACTATACCAAGATAACAATCTCTAAACCACCAATAACCGAAGGCTATAACAAGATCTATAATAGGACTGGAGTAATATAATCCACCTACTGTCCCAATGGGCGCCCATATGCCCAAGGAACACAATCAAGTGAAAACAAACCTTCCAATATCCCATACTACCGGAGCATACACTGAGCACACAACAAACAAGGGTGGAATGCGAATACAATATGAATGATGATGTGATATGATGGGACCAGTGTGATAGTAACCCTGTATGTACCTCCTCCGGCGCCGATAGGCCCAGCAGGTAAGATTCATGAAAGGACACGGTCTGTATACCTCAACTACACTTTATACCCCTCCTCCGGCACACTCGGCATATAGCCCCTGGTTCGAATCAGCAAGGTCCATGGAGGTCTGTGACCACATACTAAATGTGAATCTCAAAGTATAGAGTGTATCCGGGTCTAGATGAATAATAGGAATCTCATAGAACATGCCTGGATTCAATTCGGGTCTAAATAAGTAGTAGTAGTCTCAAAACTTCGTCAAATGGTGCCCGGACTGTATCCGGATCTAAATTCGAATAAAAATATATGTCTAGTACTACAGCACAACCGAGTCTAGTATCAGTGTGAAAACCAGTGATAAAATCATCATAATATCTATTTTACCCTAAGAAGATCTATAAAATCAGTTTCAACTTCCTTTTATAATCATCATTACCGAAAACGGGCCATCGGGGCCATGCAAGGTTTAGAAAACCATTTATAGTAGGCCCGAAGCCAAAAAAGTAGTAAAACATGCAAAAAAATCCTTTGCATGAATGAAATGCTCACAAACAATAGATTAGCCCAATGGCTCACAAATAACCTATCGACCCTTCATAGGCACAATCATCTCTACAACACAAATATCCAGCCTAAAGTAATGTCATGATGTTCGGGACTCGCAGACATTCTCAAATATCTCATCGTCTATGGTCTAGAGGCGAATACAAAGGCCATAGGGGGTCACAAGGGTAATGTTACACTACTATACCAAATACTACAATCAACGTAGGAAATAATAAGTACCAAAGAGACGGACAAGGTCTAGGGTGCCAACCTAGAATAACGCACCAAAGGATACTAATTAATATAATTATATCATATATACGCAAAGTCTAAGGTAGGGAAAACCATAGCCTAGTTGTCATCCGTCAACTAGCTGCTGGAATGGCATCGTCCAAGCTCAAACTGCTCTGAGAAGTCCCAAATCCCAAACAAACTATCAATATAATATACTACCTGTCAAGACGAAGCCAACGGTACCCATATTGCTTAAAAAAGGCTGGTCGAAATCCTAGTCAAAAGCAGGCCCGCAGAGTCCACAACCCGAAACTAAAAATGAAAAATCGCACAACAATCACAACACTCCCGTGAGTGCATGCTCCAAAATTTAGCGGATTTAGCCAATAAAAAATGCTCAAAATAGCCCGCAAAATAAGAGGATTAAAGAGGGAATTTAAGGAATAAAATCGGAAAGAGAAGAGGAATTCACTTACCACGAGGAGAGGCGCAAGTCTACGGAGTGAATTCCTTGAAGCCACGAGCATGCAGTCCAAAAAAGCAGAAACTATAACCAAGATTTTCCCCAAGCTCAAGAAGGTACAACAATGGAGGTTAAGCTATGGAGAAGAAGCTTTTGGGGAAGAAGATGACATTTCAAGCGAAGAGGGAAGCAAGATTTAGGCGCCAATTGATGAATCCCCAAGCCAACAACTGAGTAGGAGTCAAATATAGGAGAGGGAAAAGTCTTAGAGTTGAGACAACCAAACAGAAATGGCTGAAATTGTATGAAGAGGGCATTTTATAAGGTTGGCCGCAGGCTAGCACCATCGGCGCTAGAGGAGCGCTATTACGCTGAAGGGCAGGAAGGCGTGGCGCTTGCAAGGCGCCATCATGCAGAAGGGAGTTCACGCTCACTCTTGGGCAATTAAGCGACAGGGGCGTCATTGGCAGAGGCCTAGGCGCTATCGCGTTGGCACGACGCCATCGGTGCTAAAGGCATCAACAAGCTAGAGTGATCGCGCTGCCTGGGCGCTGTTGGTGCTGAGGAACATGTTTGCTACAAAAACCAGGAAACCAAGAAACTTCAACATGGTATTCCGAGCACAATCGAAACCCGATACTCCACAACCAAACATGCTTCTTGAGTGGAAACGATGTTCCGAACTCAACAGAATTGATGAAACTTCCATACAAGGTCGTGTCGGAGGAATGTTGACCCAAGTCAACACTAGCTAAGACTAACCAATCACCCAAAATGAGTCTGGCGCACCCGAGACCCAAACCAACCACCTACCTAAGCCAAACTCGACATTCTAGAGCTAACAGCGCTGATGGAATTTCCATTCGAGGTTGTTTTCTCTAATTTAGGCAACCATACAAGCCCAACTAGCCTAAAAACACAGAACGAGAGAGAATTCTAAGCTGAAAAGCTCCCGAATCTCGACTAAGGGTCCAACTAGACCAAAGTCCACTCTCCGGAGCAAACGAAACTATCGATTTTTGCGCATGATTCGCAAGAATGTTGACCGAAGTCAATGATTTCCTAAGTTAAAGCTCTAAAAAAGGGTAATGACCATAAAGACTAAACAAACAGCCTGGGCATCATATTATCGGTCCCAGCAAGCCATAAATAACTTAGGGCTGCTATAGGAAAGCTCTAATAGTACAAAGAAGGAGAAAATGCATAAATAACCGAAAGGGTCATTACATCATAAACTACTAAAAAGGACTTTCGTCCGTAAAAGTCAAGAAAGAAGGAAGCAGTAGAGACTCAACAACTGTGGATACAAAGCTCTCACCACTTCTCTCGGAAACCCGGGTAGCCTCCTCGATCAGACGGCACCCAACGAGGCTAAATAAAAGGAAAACCCCCACAAACTTCAACTTCTCACAAGCCAAACTTGACTCCAACCTTTAACTTCAAAAATTCCAATGGCCAAACAAGCGAACCGAACCTGAAGAACTTCAACCAGAATGCACCGAAACAACACCAAAACAAAGATAACCAAGGAGATCACCACACAGAACTCAAAACCTTGATACCACAACCATGTCCACCCAGAAAACCACCAACCTAACCTCTAATTCATGAACCCATTGATCCACAAAACCCTTTATTCTGACCTGAATCCTTTGCACCAAAACCATGAAGCTTCGCATAAGCTGAATACTCGAGCCACTCTCGAAACATCAACTGGCCCATCGGAGATCCATAGTTCCTGTTGTACTCAACCTCGAATGATGTCACCTTCATACTTAAAATCTATCCAAGCCAAGATCTAGTCTACTAGCCTCTGGCACCAAAAATAACAACCTGTAGCATATCCTCGAAAACTGTAGTAATCCATCTTGACTGACCCAACCATAAGAGCTTAACTAAAACTTGCACACCAGGGTCAAGAATGACATGAATGAACACCCTATGTTGAAGGAGAATTTAACAACTGTAGAACCCAACCAAGCTCCTTGAACCGTGCCGAGTCTGAATCATCTAAAAGCGAATGAACCAGGGCAACCTACCCAAAAAAACTCAAACAAAACTCAAACTCTGCAAGAAGGGGGGTAAGCCTACCACAAAGTACGTAGCCATCAACTAAGCTCCGTACTCTAGGAATACTGCTGCTTCTCTAAATACTCAAACACCATTTGGATTCCTGGTCATTCTACTATCCCCGCTACATTAAAAGAAATCCGCCAAGCCACGAATGCCAAGTCAGAACACCCTACAGGCAAGGATGTTTATAGCCCAAGGTCGCCACCTATCTATTGCAAATTTAATTATTCTCACAACTCACCCTTGGGCTCAAAGCACCCACTCTGATGTACAAGTACGCAAACTACCAACTATGAAAGCAACAAACATCTCATAACTCCCGCCCACACTGGTAGGGCCTAACCAACGCTAGAATCCCATGCAATAGACAACCCTCGAGGATTTACCAATCAAAACTCAAATTATCATAACCCAAAGGTGACAATCACTCTCAAAGTACCATTCGAATCCCAAGTAGCCCTGGCAGCTTCAACCCATACAACCAGACCACATATAATACCCCACCACTAATCCTCGATATGGAATTATTGAATCTGTCTCACTAAGGTAAAATGGAACTCGTACTGATAAGAACACCACTGGGATCTAGCAAGTACATCCTAATCAAATAGTTAGCCAAGGACTGGATGTCCAAGGCTAACTGCCGCTCTGAAACTAAAATAGAGAAGCTAAACTGTCCACACTTACAGCCTTCCAGCACAAAGATGCTGCAACTAAAGAGAACCATCCATGAACCATCTGAAGTAACCTACTAGCCCACAACTCTGAAACCTATATCCAATTGCCAATTGATGTCTCTGTCGAACCCATGAGTACACTCATACGCTATCGATGAACACTATAGGAATTGGATCCAACTAAGCTCTGAATATACAATTTTCCTAATCTGTAGATGCTGCTGAGACCTGGGTCCTTCAAGGATATAACAAGGAACCCACTATCGATGCAACAAGATCTCAAGGGTAGTACTGGAAAGACCTACCTTGTTGATCTCTACTGGAAGGAATCATGACCTCTAAATCATATGGGAAGATGCCACAACTACTTCTCCTTCAAAATTCCTAACATAATACGAAGATGACCTGCATGTTCCTCCTTACTCTTGGAGTAAATCAAAATGTCATCAATAAACCTATTACAAAATAATCCAAGAATGACTTGAAAATACCATTTATTAAGTTCATGAAGGCCACCGGTGCATTGGTCAACCCAAACGCCATTACCAGGAACTCATAGTGCCCATACCAAGTCTGAAAAGCCTTCTTAGGTACATCCTCAGGCCGAATCTTTAGCTGATAGTACCTTGACCTCAAGTTAATTTTGCAAAATACTGAAGAACCCTGCAACTGGTCAAATAGATCATCTATGCGAGGCAAGGGATACTTATTCTGGATGGTAACCTTGTTCAGATACTTGTAATCTAAACACATCTTCATGCTACCATCCTTCTTCTTAACAAATAAGATTGGAGCACCCTAAGGTGAAGCTGGGATGAATAAATCCCTTATCAAGTAGTTCCTACAGCTTAGTTTTGAGTTCCCTCAACTTTGCCGAAGCCATTTGATAAGGAGAAATAGAGATTGGGCGAGTGCCCGGCTACTAATAAATACAAAAGTCAATATACCTGTCCAGAGGCATACCAAGAAAATTCATAGGAAATACCTCCTGAAACTCAGAAACCACCGGGACTGACTCAATAAGAGGGTACTCTGCACTAACATCCCAAAGATGAGCCAGAAAGGCTAAACACCCCTTCCCCACTAATTTACTAGCCCGAACAAAGGATATAATTTTCACCAGCTTAGGCTTATACATACCCTCCTACTCTAGTCTATCCATACACGGCATCTCAAGAGTCATTGTCTTAGAATTACCATTCAAAATGACGTGATAAGGAGACAACCAAGTAATACCCAGAATAACATCAATATCCAACATATCAAATATGATCAAATCTACCCAAGTCTGAAAACCCATAAATAAAATACAACACAAAAGATACACATGGGTTACTAGCACAAATTCTCCAACAGGAGTAGAAGCATGAACAGGAAAATCGAGAATATCACAGACCAAGTCCAGACCCAAGGCAATTCTAACAGATACATAAGAATGAGTGGAACCCGAATCAAACAAAATAGAAGCCATTCGGTCACAGACGATAATAGTAAATATTATCACAGCAGCAGATGCCTCAACCTTAGACTTGCCCCGGAAAGCATAAACATGAGCTTTATCATCAAGCCGGTAAACCTCCTTATTAGCCTGTGATCCACCCTTCCCTGTGTTACCATTACCTATGCTTCCACCATGGCCTCCTTGATTATTACCTCGACCACCCTGTGGACGACCTTTACCATTGCCACTTCCACCTGTTAGAACCACAACCCTGGCTTGTAGCTGCACCTGGTTACCTGCCTATCACAGAGGACACTCTCTCTTGAAAAGACCCACATCACCATAATAAAAACAATCTCGCTCAAGAGAGGACCTGCTGGCTGAAGAATAGGAAGACCCCTGGCCTCTAGTAGCCTGAGACTGTTGAATAGCCCCTGAATGACCACCTGTAGAAGCTGGCAAGGATGAATAAATAGGGTGAACCAAATGAACCTGCTGGCTGGGACCTCTAAAATAAGAACCAGTGTAATGAAACACACTCTGGGACTTCTTGGCTAACACTTTAGCCTGCCTAACTTGCTTAACTCCCTCGAGTTTCTTCACATCATCATTCGCCTAATTGAAGCTCCTTCCTGTAGAAGTCATATGAACAAACAAGACCGATAAATCAGTATTTCGACCCTTAACATACAGACAAATAATCTCCTCTTCAGTGCCCAACAATTTAGTAGCATAGAGAGACAAGGCATGGAACTTAACCTCATAAGCTGCAACATACATATTGCCCTGTTCAAGAGCCAGAAATTCATCCTTCATGTGATCCCTAAGAGTACGGGGCACACACTTCTCTAAAAATAGGGCATTAAACTGAGCCCAAGTCATCGAAGGAAAAGCTGACGAACGACACTCCACATGGGCTTTACACCACTACTTGGCATCCCCTTGCAGTTGGAAAGTCACAAACTCAACCCCATGATGTTATACAATTCCCAACTTGTGTAGCCTCTCATAGAAATCCAAGATAAACTCAAAAGCATCCTCATTCTCTGTACCATAAAATGAAAGAGTTTACATTTTCAAAAACATTGTCAACAACTCATGCTCGGTTCTGGTCATTACAAGGCCTAATGCCAAATGGAAAAAAGCATCAGTACCCAAAGCCTCATCAACCCTGGGAGTTATGGAAGAAGTAGGATGGGCACCCAGAACCTTAATAGTCGGCATAGTGGGGGGGATTCAGTACTCGCCAACCCACTCAAAAATGTCAAAACCTTCTAAATAACCTCAGAAGATATATGAGGAAGGCCTAAATCTCCAACCAGTGTTGCCACCTCTGGTTACGCGCCATTCTCATGCACTGCCTCAGCCTCTTCAACATGATCTTGGGGTGGGGGAGGTGGCGCTAGCCTCTAGTTAGCTACCTTCTAAGCTCTACCTTTGGCAGGTGTTTTTCTCCTTCTTCCTCTACCCCTACCTTGCCCTCGAACCGACGGTCCCGCAGCTGGAGTTACTGCCATAACTCTATTTTGCATAGTGTTCACCATCTGCGAACAAAAGAATTAATGAGGTCAGATACTGATTTTGACCGCCAGATACCAATTGGAATAAAGCTATTGCACAAAGGAAGAAAGAAAGAGTAGTTTCCTAAAGTTCTATAGCTTCTTGAAGAAAAGTACAGACATCTCAGTACCATTCTGCAAGATTCTACTAGACCCATTTTGGTAAAATGAGATAAACAAATCTAGGGCTCTGATACTACCCTTGTTAGGGTCTAAACTGCTGCGAGTGGCACCCACGCTAAACCCCCGGTGGGAGAACCAAAACCCAACCCAATACTTTAACCAAATAATTAGACAACTAGGCAATCTTTGTTAAATAACCCAGTAATTCATAGTTTGAAACGAAAATCAAAACATCTACTGAAATTAACCCCTAGAATTTGAAAGTCGTTGTATGAAAACTCTACACAAACTATCTAAAAGAAGGGGATGTAACCCCAAAACCAAGATAAAGTCTAAGTTCGAATAATGGACTAGGAATAATTGAAGAATTTAGGGTAGCCCGAAAAATGCAACTCACCCTTGAATTCAGAAATCACCAGTCTCACAACTGAGGTCTCATAGCAGCCCCCAGAATATGCCAAGTACTCAATAAAAGAAGAGCAACTGCAATATAAGTACATAAGAAACAAAAGTGTACTAGTAGAATCATCGACCAGCTCCCAAAATATGAAATGTGAAACATATAACAGCAACATAGTATAACAAAAACATGTAACAAGCCAAGTCAAGTAACTACTACTAAGACTCCCAGTCAACATACAAACTCAACAACCATATAAGTCATGTCAAACTATGCAAGTACACAGACCACATACAACTATGTCATAGCGTGCAAATAACCCGTACTGCCCTAGGATCCCCAAGACATCATCTATGGCACTTAATATGCAACCCTGATTTACATAAGAAACCAACTTTGCAATTAAACACACCAACTTGATATTCAAGGACCAACATGTATGTCAAGTAGAAATAAATCCCAATCCTCTCAAGGAACCAACACTCGTAAATAAACATCAACCAACAGACAAGCCCGGTTCACTCAAGGAACCAACACATATGAATAACAAGTAAACCTATACACACAGGCTAAGGGTCTTATAGTTGCCCACTAGTCATGGCCTAGAGGGGACGAGCTGTTGTCCATGGACTATACTGGTGTGGTACCTGAGCCAACCATGAATAAACAATTACCAGTTATGGTACCCGAGGCAACCAACAAATTACCTGTACCAGGCGTGATACCCAAGCAAACCAATGAGACATAGACATCACAATAACCAGAACAACAATGATAGAATATAACACTTGTAAAACCAACAAGTTTTTAAAACAGACTCATCGAATGTAATTAACAACTAGGATATCATATAACAATTATTCCCTTTTTTCGTGAACATGAATTGTGCAAGTAATACTAACGAGATTGTTATATGCACACATAATGCAAATTGGGTTACAAGTAACCATCACCTACCTCAATCCAAGCCTTAAATTCTCTACCAAACATGAGATTTCCCTTTCCTAGACACCTCGGCTTGATTGTGGTCTAAAAACGGAAATGCAAACAATAATTCTACCCATGGACTCAAATATCATGGATTATAACCTAATACGAAACCTCCAGGCCAAATTCATGATCATACCATCCACCTAGGGTCTTCCCAGTAATATTTCACCTAGTAACTACCAAATCTATGATTATACTAGCAAATTACGGTAATGAAATCATGAATAAACAAAACCTTAGGTTTTTACACCCCATAATCCTTCATACACAAGATTTTTCATCTTAGGTGAAGCTAAAATCTCCCCAATATTTGTAACTAACAATTCTAGGATATAGGAATCAAAGTACTAGTTTACGGGAATAAAATACTTATCTTAACGAAGAATTCTGGTGAAAAAGTGATGGAAATTGCCCCAAATCGACTATGCCTTCCCCAAAATATTTTTGTGAAATAATGAATATATTTGGGAAAGGTTCTGCATTAACACTGATTAACCCTGCTATAGCAACCCAGTGTCGCTATAGCGGTGCCATAGTGGCAACCTCCCGCTATAGCGGAGTTGACTGACTCTGACTTCTGCTATAGAAGGAATTTCTCCGCTATAGCGGCATTGCGGTAGCATCTTGCCACCCGCTATAGTGGATGTGGCAAGTCAGAAACTTGGAAAATCATCCAGTTTTTCCTTTATCACAATACAACCTCAAACCATGACGTCCCAGAATGACCCTTTTACGTCAAGTTTGGTATCGGGAGTTCTACTCATCTAAATTCACTTCAAAAAAGTCCTACGGACTCCTTATCGCCTTAGCTAAAATAAAATTATGCTAAGATTTATCAATTTAACCAAATTCTTGGATTGCCCTAGACCTCACCCTGTACAAATTTCATCCAAGATTAGCCTAAACTGAATTTCCAACTTCCAATTCTAAAAAAAATTCTAACCCGGTTCTCGTACGACTAGCTCAACTATAATGACGAGAATGATCATTACAATAAGACTCTCATAATAAATTGAAATAGTGTGGAAGCACTCACATTTCCATCGCATCTCAAGAAAATTACTTTTGTTATGTCAAAACTTTCCAAGCATATTCTTTAGACTCACAACACTTACTACACAGTCATTTTGCTATATGTACTAATTCATATCATTAACTCGTTTCCCTTCACTCCCTATAGCCATAATACACTCACTCAACTTTTGAGTCACTAACTATTGAAAGCATATCTATCATGCAACTATGTATACATTCACTCCTATTTTTGAGGGATATTGCTGAACAAAAGAGTCAGAATCACAACCTCACTCAACTAACTCCTCGAGTCAAAGTTGTGGTCTAAACCTGGCCACTGTCCTTTAAACTAACCTACCCCCTTAGTATGATAAAACTTCTCGCACCTACCTCATGATATTATCTCAAACTGTAAGTCTTCAAACTGAGAACATGTCTTCAACATCGGGTAGGAAAAGTAATGACAATCACCAGAATTCTTACATGTAAGTTCCATAGCACAAGGAATGAATGAAAGAAAGGAAACATACTACTACATATATTTGATGCCTCTCTCTTATATGTATGACACTCTACATATCCTTAAATAATACTCTACTAAGACAATGTTCATAACTCATAAGACTTGTGAACCTAGTGTTCTGATATCACTTTTGCATGATCCAAAAGTACAAAAATCATAAGTAGAACTATCAATACATACTCAAAAAGTATCCTTTACCTAACCCAACAAGGTAGTGGAAAGGGTTGGTCTTAGAAATACTTGCATTTCCACCATGGTCATTTATATAATCTTAATTGATAAAGAAAACACTACATAGAAGTATATTTATCCAAACATTGTAATAAAAAGAACTGAATCAACATATATAGATGATATGCACAGATCTAATCAAGTAGTATTTAAAATGCATTGAATCAACATATATATGTTATGCACATATCCAACTCAACAATATATAAAATGCATAGAATCGTCATATATAGATAATATCTACATATTCAACAAAATATCATATAAATGCAAAGACAAGAGTCATAATGATATGTATGTAATGCAGAATCTTTATTACAACTATCTCATTTGATTCACCAAAAACTCTACGTTCACCTTGACCTATTGAGGGTTTCTCGACCTAGAGACACATGAGGAACAATCGCGTTATCCATGTGCCTGCACAAAATATCCCATCATGCTAATAATCATCATATCAATCTACTAAAACCAAATTTCATCATCCATAGTCATACTTATCCACCCAAAATAGGATCCCATCAGAACATAATCACATTATTCTACTATGAACCAGATCCCATTAGGAATCTCATAACTCTATTCGAAAACAGTTCCCGTCGGGGCATAACCATATACACTATCACAAAATATAAGAATGAATGTCATAATACATAAATATCAAATGCACATATATGACATATAAAAAGTGCATGACTTAAATCTATGCAACTCAATTAACATAGAGCTCATTAGATATCCTGAGTGATGTTCTAGCATGCAAATCAATACAACATGTATTGTCACTAAATCATTTAAAGCATGCTCAAAAATTTAATTACTAATCAAATAACATAGAAGATGTACACATGACAGCTATAGTGTCCTCACATGGAACCATGTGTCAGCAAAAGTGCTCGGCACCTCATGCATATGGTACCTCCTTTCTCCCTTAACCCAATTCATTAATTGTTTAATTTGAATAAATTTCCCTATCAAAGTCAATGTCTTAAATTATCTCAATCCAAGTGAAGCTTTAATCCAAGTTAAGCTTTAATCGAGTCCAATGATATTCATATTGTAATACATAATAATTCAAACTAAAAAGTCAAACCTGTGACATAGGAAAAAATTTATAATTTTATTTCATAATCACGTTACCCATATTAATACGAGTATAAAACTATGCTTAAATCTAAAATATGATATCAAATCATCCTTCAAATCCTCAAAATTCATACTATTTACACTTAGGCTAAAATTTCAACTTTCACATTAAAATCCATAAATCTATGTATGAAAATGTGTATTCACGAAAAAGACCAAAAGTGAGGTATAATCACTTATCAAACATTTATACAAGAAAAACATTTTGGAAATCATCTCGATCCGAGTTCTCTAGATCCTAAAATATGTAAAATACCAAACTTTCAAAAGCTGCCAAATTTTATACACAGTAATCATAGCAACTACGACCCTTTCTTCAGATTTGCATATCATTTTTTGCATTTGCAGCATCACAGTTGTGGACCAAACCTTTGCAATTATGGTCGCACCAGACCAACTAAACTTAACAATAATATTTTATGCTAAAATAGTCATAGTTCTCTTATATGGCCTCAGTATTTGATGATTCTTATATTTATGATTTCAAATCATGAGACATATCTAATGGTTCAATAGAAATGCAGTTTGAAGGTTATTTCCTATTTGTGGTACCTTTTATGCTAAAAATAACATCCAAACACCAAATATGATGGCATCACAATCAAAACACGTCTGAAACTCATCGAAATCATACAAAATTATTCTTACACGACTAAATACACTATATGACCAAAGGTTGAAAATACAAAGGTAAATTCTACAACCCAAAGTCAACCTTAAGTCAAACTTATGGACATGAAACTATAATTTCTCATGCAATAGTGCCGAATCATATATGGTTCTCTCGAGCCCCCAGTCTGAATCGTATTTGTCACGACCCAACAGGTCATGATTGGCACCCACTCTAGCTCTACAGTGGGAGAACCATCTAACCTAACCCTTAACGAGCTATCTAGAATTCGCGTAACCCATCTTCATTAAGTCACTACTATTTAGCTTACTAAACACAATCTTAATCAAATTAAATTGTTACTATCTAATTTAATATCCAAAACAAGCGAGTGTGAAAGTATCTCTAATTATTACAACCTTCGGGACTCAAAAGTCACCGTACAAGAACTCTAAAGGATTTCAAAAACTAAGTCTAATCAATATCCAGAACACGAAAATAAAGGATTGTCTTTATCCTGAAACAAAGTACATAACTAACATAAAGATGATCCAATGGTTGCCCATATATGGTGCTCACCCTTGAATCAATGCCTTAATCATGAACTAATGCCAAGGTTTTGTCTCAAATGTTGGAACATGCTCTGCACTCAACAAAAGAAGAGTATAGGTAGTATTAGTACAACAACTAAGTACTGGTAGGTATCATCGGCCGACTAAACTCAACTCCATACAAATAAACAAGTGAAATGCAACTAATAGAAATCAAAATACAACTCATAATTAGTTGACAAGCAAGTACTGTTATAACACTTCTTCTCAATATGATTTAGGTATACAAGTATTCAACTACACATAAGCAGCTTCCTTCAACAATAGTCATCACAAATATAAGTACAATGAAATAATAATTGCATGCATGCAAGATGTACACACATACTAGAGTTGGTAGGGACTCTCAGTTATGACCTGCAGGGGATGAGCTCTGTCCATGTACCAGTGTTGGTGTGACACCTATTCCAATAACAGTGTCAGCATGACACCCGATCCATATAACAGTGTCGGCATGATATTTGATCCATATATCACCTCAATACCATCTCATAACCATATGTTCAATGCATAATATAGTCAATAATCACAAATAATTCCCGAAATCAAATCGAAAACACCCAACTTACATATAAGCAAAAAATCAAACATGTCTTTATTATAATTAAACCATAACCTACCTCGATTCCTTGCCCAAAAACAATATTACACCGTAGTATTGCCCTTTCTTTTAATTTTTTCCCATTCATGATTTATAAGCAATAGATACACGGACTTTAACACAATAATTCACCCTTCCTAAGCATTATACACTTAACATTTATCAAATTACTCATGAACCTAACCAATTTCATCACCTTAAGATTTTCTACCCTTTCAACTCTTTAAATTCTTTATAATTTAACGAACAATCATGAATTCTACCAAAGGAAGTGTTTTCTAACCTCCTAGAATCAACATTAGTTGATAAAAACATCATTCCTCACCAATTCCTTCTAGTTCATAACTTAGGGCTAAATTCCAGATTCCAACA
Source organism: Jaltomata sinuosa (assembly GCA_003996215.1). NCBI lineage: Eukaryota > Viridiplantae > Streptophyta > Magnoliopsida > Solanales > Solanaceae > Jaltomata > Jaltomata sinuosa. Next base: position 203,300 of record QJPP01002308.1, on the reverse strand, counting down.
TGGTTATGATTCTTACAATCCTAAGAATCTAAAGGAGTAATTCAAGTTTGAAGTGTAAAGGAATCTAACCTCAAAGATGAAAAACCCCAAAGGTTGTGAAGCATCACCCCTGCCAAGCCCTTGAATATTTTTTTAGAAAAGTGGGAATGAAAAATAGGTGTTTCTGATTTTAAAATTAGTAAACTGCATTTCCGCCGTTGCAGCGGCAGTTCTATACAGTGGAGGATCTGCTATTATTGTGGTACCTAGGCTAAAAGGTATTGTCACTATGGTGACACTTCTGCCGCTGCAACGACCCAAAACCAGTAGCTCAAGACTTGGTCCTAACTGATAAGTTGCTATTCTACCTACTTATTTATCCTTTAAACTTATGCTTTTGCTAAGAATAAGTGGAAAAATAATGAAATTGATATGGATTACTTCTATTTTGCAGGTTCCGGTGTTTTAGAAGTGTTCAAAAAGAATTCCGATGAAAACAAGGCAAAAGAAAGCTATTTGGATAAACAAGTAGCTGGCAGCAGTACATTCCTTCGCGAACGCCATGTACCACACGCGTACGTGAAGGCCAGCTGAAGCAAAGCTCCACAAATGTGACCCCTTGAAAATGTATGCAAAGGACAACTAGACAAAGACACTTCGTGTACGCAACCGACCTTCCGCGTAGGCGAAGGTGGAAAGCGGAGGCAGTTGGAGCAGTTTTGGAATTTCACATTTTTGGAAACCCCTATTCACATAAAAGACTTCTAAGCCATTTTGGAAATCATATTTGGCTGGATCTTGGATTATTCTCATAACTTTTGGCAAGATTGGAGAGCAAGTTCATCAACCAACACCATATGAGTGAAGATTTGGATGGTTTGTATTGTAAAATCTTAAGTTCTTTTCTTCAAACTCTTATTCTTAATTGCTAATTTATTGGTGTATTGTTGACTTGAGATTTTGGGTTTTGTATTAGAGATAATACTTGTTGGGTATTGAATTCATACATAGATTTTGTTCTTGTTTGATTATTTGGGTCTATTGAATCCTCCATTATTTGAATTTATAGTCAATGGTTGCAAATATTGACTGATCTTTCTAATTTGGGTTTTTGCTTGAGAAAAGATTTTCCTAAATTCGGGAAGATTCAATAGTGGGGATTTGAGGGTTTCCATTCTAGATCAAGGCTAGTATGGTACATAAATACCTAGGGTTCCCTGTAGGTCATGGCTAGTGGGCAAAAATAAGACCTATAGCATGTGTGTACACTCATTTATCTTGTTCTACATTATTATACTGCCTTCTATAGTGAAATGGCTGTGAATTGAGATGGGACTAGAGGCACATGTGATATGAGTGAAGTTTGATGAATATAGTGAGGTGTGAGATGATTGTTGAAAGTGATTATTCCTTTCCTTTTTATAATGATATTTTGGTGACTTCTAAAGTTGAGATTGTTGTTGTTGAATTGACTTGAAAACACTATTTGTTGACTGATTATATGCTAATTGTTGAATTTCCTTTTACTTGTTATATGTTTTTTCTACATTCATGTCTTAGTTTGAGTTGGCCTTTGATACCTACTAGTACATAGTGTTTTGTATAAATACTATCTTGTTCTCTTTTTTCATTGAGTGCAGGCCGTGTTCGAGAGGTTGAGACCCTACCTTAGCTAGAGTAGAAGAGTTGAATGCAGATTCAAGTATGAGCACTACTTCTCAGGCTGCCATGGATCCTCCATGAGTTATTGTCCTTCTTTCGGATAATGGGACTCCTAGTTCTTATTGTTTTTAGTACTTATTAGATACCTTAGATGATGTTTTTGTTTAGAGTTATTTATGATGACTTTAAGTTCTTATGGATATGTTAGTTAATTATTTATGCACATTCTTATATTATATTTATTTGACTTTTTTTATTTTTATAACTAAAGTTGGGTTGGTTTATTAATCTCCTAAAAATGGCTAAGTATAAGACTAAGGCTTAGGTTGGTTGGTTCTCCTCCCGGAGGGTTATTGTGGGTGTCATTCATGACCAATTGGGTCGTGACAATATTAGTATCAAAGCCCCAGGTACATTGATCTTATCGTATAAGAATGAGTCTAGTTGAATCTTATGAAATGGTAGGAAGACGTCTGTACTTCTCCGCATGAGGCTACAAAGACGTCTGTACTTCTCCGCATGAGGCTACAAGACTTTAGAAAACCTCAACTTCTTTTATATCTCGTGATATTACTTGATTCTAATTGGTATCTGGCAATTGGTATCTAACTCTTTCACCTTTATTCTCACAAATGGTGGAAACACGTTCATCTGATACTAGAGCAGCACAACCTGACCCAGTTGCTGAGGCTACAATTCGTGGCAGAGGAAGAGTGAGATAAAAAGCTAGATGGAGAAGGGGAGGTTCTCCTTCCAGGGGTGGAGTGCTAGTCGTTGCTGAGCCATGACAAAGGTCAATATCTCCTATTCAGAAAGAGCATATTCCTGAGGTTATGGTTAAGGATGAGGTTCAAATTGAGAATGATGAGGCAGTTGTAGTCCAGGGGGCAAGAGCGGTACCAACTCAGGGAGGTGTAGCACAGGTCCATATGTCATCTGATGTAATTCAGCAAGTTCTGAGCTTCCTTAGTGGATTAGTAGGGAATAGGGCTACTCTTAGAGTTCCTATTGTACATCATCTGGTGACCCATCATGCTATAGTTGTGGCTCCTTGAATAGATGCTGCTTCTGAGACATGTATGTTCTCGCGACCAGTGAAAGGCCCAGTATTGACTGGTGTTGACATAATCTATTTTGCAAGTTTGTAAAGATGAGGCCTCAAATATTTCATTGGTTGAAGTCTGAGAATTCTTATGAGTGTTTTATTAAATGTCATAAGCGGTTGCAACGAATGGCTATTATTGAGAGGCATGACATGGATTTTATTTTCTTCAGTTACAAGAGGATGCCAAGATGTGGTGGAGGGAATTCGTGGAATGCAGGCCTACTGGAGCACTCCTTGTGACTTGGAGTCACTTCTATCATATGTTTCTAGAAAAGTATGTTCCTCGAACATTGAGGGACAGAAAGAAAGATGAGTGCGCAAATATTGAGCAAGGTAGTTCTTCTTTGGTTGCATGTAAAGCACGCTTTCATGCCTTGGTTCGTTATTCTTCTCAATTGATCAGCACAGAGAAAAAACGGATCCACCATTTTGTGAATGGTTGAAATACAGGATTACAAATCTTTGCTTTATAGGTAGTATCTTATGAAAAGTCTTTCCAGGAGGTTATGGATTTTTTAAAGAGTGTTGAGTGAGTGAAGCAAGAGGGTCAGAGAAAAATGGCTTCAAACTGGCCCTGATCGAGGGGCAGTTACAGTAGGCAGCCTTTATAGGGTTAGGGTATCGAGAATACCTTGTGTTCCCCATTCAATTATAGTGTAGGTTTCTACTGAGGGTTCGTCAGGGACCAGTCAACCTTTATCATATTTTTGTGGGTATCTTACTTCGTCGACTCCGGCCCAACAACCTACTTTTGACCATATGTGATATGAGTGCGGTGAGATTAGGTACATGAAAAGGAATTTTCCTAGGCTCCCTCAGGTAGTCTAGTAGTAGGCTCATAGAGCTTAGGTTCTAGCAGGTTAAGGTAATAATTATGATAGAAATTGTCCATAGAATGGGCGGGGTGGTCATACAGCTGGCAGAAGTGGAACCCAACCCAATCGAGGCAGTGGAAACCGTATAGGAGGTGATCAGCCCAACAAGGATGGCGCACAGAACAGTGGTAAAAACCACTTTTATGCTTTTCCAGGTAAAATAGTGTCACGACCCGATTTCTCGGTCATGATGGCACCTACAACCCTCTAGTAGGCGAACCAATCCTCGTAGCCTGGAAGGGTTAGTAATGGGATACCTTCTAACAGTTTAAGCGGAAGATTCGATACATAAGAGGAAGCAAGGGCATAATTAGAAGAAAATAGATACAAGAGAGATATGAATAAGCGGAATCTAAACCAACCCAAAACCTTGTATCAAAGCGTATAAGAGCCGAACTACATCAGAAGTACAAAGGTCCAAAAGTCATATATACACAATGTCTCCTAAACTATAAGAGTACAAAATACACCAAGGATAACTGAAGTGAGGATCTGAACGCCAAGAGCTCACCCTCAGCCTGGATGATCAAAAAATTGCACCCTACATGAGTCTCCGATGCGCTAACGGTGATGGCCCACACACGGATCTGCACCAGAAGATGCAGAGGGTAGGGTGAACACCAAATGAAAAGCATAAGGTACCCAGTAGGTATCATAGGCCGACTGGGAACATATAGAGTAAAAGAGCAATAGCAGGCAAAGTAGGAACAAGCAGTCACAGAATTCAATGATAAGCACACAATACCTAGCCCATAGGGAAGACAACAGAAACAACATATAAGGCTAGCATATAGAATATATACACACAACAGGCTCATGTGAAAGTAAGGACAACGCACCTGGGATCCTTGAAAAAATAGTATGGATAAGAATAAGTTCTAGAAATGGGCGGTATACCGGTACCCTCAAGTATAAGGAAAAAGGGAGAGAAGAATAAAGGTAGATATGCTCGACATACATGAATTAATACCCAATCAAGTCATACAAAACACAAACCAGGAACTCACCACCTCACAGTAATCATGCTCATACTCAACCGTAACAGGTAACAATATCGGAATAAAGTAACAAGAGTCTACCTACAGTCCCTCGGTCGGCCATACAACCGAGGAATGCAATCAAGTGAAAACAAACCCTTCGGCATCCCATACTACCGAAGCATACAATCAATAAACAACAAACAAGGGTGGTATCTTAAACAATGGATGATATGATGCATGAAAACCTCGGGGTGAAATAGAACCTATGTATGTACCTCCTCTGGTGCCGATTGGGCCAAGCAGGTAGGTTCCATGGAAGTACAAAGCCCGTATACCTCTACTCCACTGTATATGCTTCCCCCCGGCAAATGCAGCCCGAAGCCTCAGGCCTAGAGCATCAAGGTCCATGGAGGTCCCGGTCCCTATACTAAAACTCAAAATCAAAACGTGTCCTTCGGAATTGAGTCCGGGTTAAAGCCAGTGGCTAAGTCTCAAATATGCATGCCTAGACCCTGTCTAAGACTAAAACACTGAAAAATATGTCTCAAAAACCATTCCAAGGGTGCCCGGGCACTACCGAGTCAAAAATAGTACTAAAAATATCTCAGATGCTCGACCCGATCGAGCCTGATATCATTTCAAATCAGTAAGAAAACTCAGCTAGCACTCCAACTCGGTCGAGTCTAGCAATAGTGGTAAATCAAGATAAAACTATATTATTCACCTTCTTTTTCCCCTAGAATATCCACGTATCCAGCCAAATCATTTCAAAATCCAATTTCATCGAAAATGGGTCCCCGGGGCCATGCAAGGTTTAGAAAATCAGTTTTCATAGGCCCGAAGCCAAAAATCATAATAAAACATAGAAAAACCTCTTTATATGCATGGAAATGGTATGATCAACCCAAATAGCTTCCCGGCACCTCACAATCAACCTAACGGCCATGCACAAGCTCCAAAGCTACTCAACAAGCATAACCAACCTAGAAGGATATTTTTATGTCTGAGACCCGTGGACATTCCCAATATTCCCACCTACTATGTTCCAGAGTTAACAAGACCTCACGGGGTCACAAGGGTAATAAATATAGCAACTAATAGGAATACTACACACAACGGAGGAAAGAAACAGGATGAATCATGGAAAAGCAGTCAAGGTATGTTTTACCAACCTAATAACCCAACCCAAGGATGCGAACTAGTACAATTTTACCCGATATATGTGAAGTCTAGGGAGTTATGTCGTAACCTTCCTGTCGTCCAACGACAAGCTGCGGGAATGATGATATCCGAGGCCGAGCTGCTCGGAGAAGCTCCGAATGAGAATCAAACTATTAAATTCATAAATAAAATTTTAAGACGAGTCTAATGATACCTATATTGCTACAATTGTAGCCGAGTCGATATCCGGGTCAAAAGCGGGCCTGCGGGGTCCGCAACTTGAAATCGTAAATGAAAAGAACCACCACAATGACCCCAACGATGCCAATAAGGCATGCTCTAAATTTGAGCACAATTGGACAAGGGAAGGGTACCAAAACATCCCGCCCAAGTTGGGGATTAAAGAATGGAAATTTTGAAAATAAAAATGGAAATTGGGCAAGAATTACTTACCAAAACGATGGAAAATCAGCCAAAGACTGATAAAACTTCATACCCACGAACATGCACAAGCTTAGGCGGCAGAATCTATCACAAAATCCAAGCTTTGGATGAGCATCAATGGAGGAATTAAGAGAAAAACCGAAGGAAGCAAGTTGGGGAAGATGACTTACCAAGAGGCGAAGAACTACAGATAATCGACGAACAAATAATTCCCCATGGTTTAAAACTGAAATGGACCAAAATGGTGGAGAGAATTTAGAGTTTTAGTTTGAGAAAAGTGAGGAGAAGGGTTGGAAAAAACGAAATGACAGCAATAAATAGCTGTTGTCCGAAGCTGATTTTCTGCACTTTTTAGAAAACTCGACGGGGCATTCCGAGCACAATCAGAAATCGATATTTAAAAAACCAATAGTGCTAATAGAGTGGAAGCGACGTTCCAGACTCAACGGAATGGACAAAACTTCCATACGAGGTCGTTTCGTAGAAATGTTGACCCAAGTCAACAATAACGAAAAGGAACTCAAAGGCTCGAAATGAGTCCGAATCACTCAGAACCCAAACTAACCATCTTCCTAGCCCAAACTCAACATTACGGAGCTGATGGAATCGTAGGATTTTTAATCCAACACTCCGATCATCAAAAGTCACTCGAAGTTACACTTTCAACTCCAAATGGCCTGAAAACTGAGAAAAACACATAAAACATACACCGGAAGTTCTTAAGCCTCAACTAAAGGCCCACCTAGACCAAACTCATCGCTCCGGAATTAAGAAAACTGTCAGAATTGAATTCTGAGTACGTTAGCTAATAATGTTTCCTAAATTTTACAATATTCGATGTTTAAAGGTCTAAAATAGGCGAACGGCTAAAACGATCAAACGAACGACCAGGGCATCAAACTACCGGTCCCAGCAAGTCATAAATGACTTGGGGCCACTAAAAAAAGGTTTTAACAGTGTAATAATTGCGAAAATGCAAATATGACTGAAAGGGTCATCACAACATCCACTACTAAAAAGACAAATGTCCTGGAAAGTCAAGAAGAAGGGAGTACCTGAAGGCTCGAACAACTGTGGATACTGAGCACGCAACTTACTCTTTGTGTCCTAGGTAGCCTTCTCGATCTGACGATGCCTCCACTGCACTTTCAAAACCAGAATCTCCCTAGATATCAACCTCCTGACATCTCTGGCTAGAATAGCTATCGGCTCCTCAACAAATGATAAACTCTCATCCAACTAAATCGAATCCCAATGCAACACATGAGACTCATCAGGCACATACCGCTGCAACATCGAAACATGGAAAACTGGGTGAACAACTGAAAACATCAGAGGCAAGGCTAACATGTAGGCAACACTACCAACCATTTGTAGAATCTCAAATGGCCCAATAAACCTGGGCTAAGCTTGCCCCGCCAACCAAATCTCATCACGCCCTACATGGGCGATACTCAGAGGAAAACTAGATCACCAACACTGAACTCCAACGCACGAAGTCTATGATCAACGTAGCTCTTCTGCCTGCACTGGGCTGCTCTAAGTCTGTCCTAGATCAAACAGACTCAGTCCAAGGAATCTCTAAGTAAATCTGTACCCTGCGGTCTGGACTCTAACCTATCAAACCAACCAATGGGCGATCTGCAATACCTACCATACAAAGCCTAGAAAGGTGCCATGCCAATGCTTCAATGAAAGATATTATTATATGCAAACTCAGCCAATGGCACAAACTGATCCCATGAAAATCCAAAGTCAAGAACACAAGCCTGAAGTATGTCCTCCAGGACCTGAATAGTCCTCTCGGACTGGCCATCTGTCTAAGGGTGGAAAGAAGTACTAAGCTGAACCTCTGTACCCAAATCCCTCTATATAGCTCTCCAAAACTGGGATGTGAACTGAGTACTGCGATCTTAAATCATAGAAGCTGGAACCCCGTGCAACTGTACAATCTCACGGATATAGATCTGAGCTAACCTCTCTTCCCCGTAGGAAGTCTAAAACGGCAAGAAATATGCTGACTTAGTCATCCTATCAACGATAACCCAAATGGAGTCAAACCCCTGAGTAGTACGAGGCAAACTAACAACAAAGTCCATTGTAATACCTTTCCACTTCCACTCAGGAATGCGAAGTCACTGCATCAAACCACCCGATCTCATGTGCTCAAACATCACTTGTTGACAGTTCAAGCACCAAGATACGAACTCTACCATGTCCCATTTCATACCACCCCACCAGTAAAGTTGTCTCAGATATCTATACATCTTTGATGCTCCAGGATGAATGGAGTATCTGGAAATATATGGCTCACAGAGTATCAACTGTATCAAATCACCAACTCTCAGAACACAAAGTCGACCCTCAAACCTCAGAATCCCATCAGAAACCAAGGTATCCCGACTGGCCTCACCCTAAACCACCTCATAACGAAGGTCACACAAACTCTGATCCTCAAACTATCAGCTCTGAATCTGCTCAACTAGAGTAGAGCGAACCTCAATACTGGCAAGAACTCTGTGGGGATTCGATAAGTCAAGCCTAACCAAATGGTTAGCCTAGGACTGGATATCAAAGGCCAACGGTCACTCAGAAGCTGAAAGTAAATCTAGGCTGCCCATACTCACTACCTTCCGACACAAGGTATCTACTACCACGTTTGCCTTGCCCGGATGGTATAAAATAGTTAAATCATAGTCCTTCAGTAACTCAATCCATATCATCTATTTCGAGTTCATATTGCACTGAATCGTAATGTACTGAAGACTATGATGGTCGGTGAATATCTCACAATGAACTCCATATAGATAGTGCCTCCAGATCTTGAGCGCGAAAACTACTGCCGCGAACTCTAAGTCGTGAGTGGGGTAGTTGCACTCGTGAACCTTTAGCTGCCTGGATGCATATGATATCACTTGACCCCGTTGCATCAACACACAACTAATACCAACCTTGAAGCATCACAATACACGGAGAAATTCTGACCCTCAATCGGCAAAGTCAAAACTGGAGCTGAAGTCAATAAGGCCTTAAGTCTCTGGAAGCTATCCTCTCACTGATCAGACAATTGAAATGGAACATCCTTCCTAGTCAGCATAGTCAAAGGTGCTGCTATTGAAGAAAATCCCTCAACAAACCATCTATAATACCCGGCTAACCCAACAAAGTTGCGAACCTCAGTAGGAGTAGTAGGTCTAGGCCAATCACGAACTGCAGAAATCTTACCTGGATCAACTCTAATCCCATCTTTAGACACCACGTGCCCTAGGAATGCAACTGACTCTAACCAAAACTCATACTTTGAGAACTTGGCATAAAGTCGATGCTCTTTAAAAATTTGAAGTACAATCCTCAAGTGCTGCTCATGCTGATCTCTACTCCTCGAGTATACCAGGATGTCATTAATGAAGACTATCACGAACATATCAAAGTACGGGCTAAGCACCCTGTGCATCAAGTCCATGAAGGCTGAGGGGCATTAGTCAACCTAAAATACATGACCAGGAACTTATAATGGTCGTAACGTGTCCTGAATGTTGTCTTAGGGATGTCCTCTGCCCTAATCCTCAACTGATGGTAGCCAGACCTCAAATCAATCTTAAAAAACATGGCGGAACCCTGAAGCTGATCAAATAAGTCATCAATCCTGGGCATCAGATACTTATTCTTCACTCTCACCTTATTCAACTGTCGATATTCAATACATATCTGCATCGACCCATCCTTCTTCTTAATGAAGATAATAGGAGCACCCAAATGAGACACACTCGGTCTAATAAACCCCTTAGCTAACAAATCCCGGAGCTGCTCCTTAAGCTCTCTCAACTCAGGAGGAGCCATACGGTAGGGAGGGAGAGAAATGGGCCTGGTACACGGCTCAAACTCAATGGAAAAATCAACATCTCTCTCAGGTTGAAGTCCTAGAAGGTTGGTAGGAAACACATCTAGGAAGTCTCTAAATACAAGAATAAACTTAGGAGATGTAGGGTCAGCACTAGCATCTCGGACATATACTAGATAAGCTAAACACCCATGGGATATCATCTTACGAGCTCAAAGACAAGAAATGATCCCAGATGGTGCATGGATAACAGAACTCTGCCACATAACCGGGGATACACCGAGCACGGCTATGGTAACAGTCATGGCATAGAAATCCAAAACTGCACGGTGAGGGGATAACCTATCCATCCCCAGTATCACATCAAAATCCAACATATCTAGTATCATCAAGTCAACCTAAGTATCCAAATCACAAAAAAGATATCACACAAGATCTCACAATCCGATCCACAACTAATGAATCTCCTACTTGGGCCGGAACATAAACAGGCACTGACAATGGCTCACTAGCCAACCCTAAACAAGGCAGAAAGTAGGCAGATACATATGAACAAGTGGATCCAAGATCAAACAAGGCATAATCTTGCTGACGGCATACACAAATCATACCTGTGATCACAACATCCGAGGCCTCTGCCTCCGGTATCTCAACGACCACATAGAACTAACAACGACTTCTACTTGCCCGACCGCTATCCCTACCACCTGCTTTCCAAGTAGGGCAACACCCCTAGCCTGACCACCACTACCTCTATCCAGAGGCTGAACTTCTCGCAGCGGCTCAGCAGGCTGAACTGTACCCTGCTAGGGGAAATCTCTAGCAAAGTGACCAACCACACCACAAGTATAGGAAGCCCCTGACGACCTACTCGATCGGGATGAACCAGCAAAACCTAAATGTCCACTACGGCCTGATGCCCCAAAATCTGTACCTCTCGACGGCTGACCACTATGACCTTGCTGACTGCCCTAACCCTGCTGAAACTGAGAACCAGAAGCCTGATGTGACGCATATACCGATCGGCTAGACTGACCCTGATGCTGCTATAATTGATAACCTCAGCCCCACTGGCCTGAACCTCTACCACTATGCCTAGAACCACTAAAACCACCCTGATATCGAGGCCTCTTATCTCTGGCCCTGATGTCATAACGACACGAATCCTCAACTGTGCGAGCATATCTTGCAATAGCCTAAAATGACCGACCTCTAGCAACCAGTATCTCTGTAGGCTCTCTGAACTCTCTCTGTAGCCCTCAAATAAATCTACGGACTCTGTCAGGATCAGTAGGCATAATTATGGCTCCAAATGGAGCAAGCTGATGGAATTGGGTCTCATACTCTGAGACAGTCATGGTATCTTGAGAAAGTCTAGTGAACTCCTCCTTTCGATGCTCGCGGTCGCTCTGTGGTAAAAACTATGCTATAAAGGCCTCATAAACCTCAGATCAGGTCAAGGGAGTTGATGTAGAAGGCCTGCACGCAACCTGTGCCCTCCACCATAACTTCACTGGACCCTCCAACTGATATAAAGTGTAGCCAACCCCGTGAGTCTCTAATAAGCCCAAATAGTGCAACATTTCCTCGCAAGTTGTGATAAAGTCATGTGGAACCTGACCCGATGTACCAGCGAATCTCGATGGTGCCAATCTCGAATACCTACCCAAGTCTCCCTGCTCTGTCTCTGTCATAATAGGGCGGGGAGCAAGAGGCTGGGCAACCAGTGGAACTTGAACAACCTCAGCTCGGGGAGCTGCAGTAGCAGGCTGCACTCCTGAACTCTAAACACCTAGGGCTTCCCCCTGAGCAGATGTCTGGGCTTTCTCAGAGGGACGCTCCCCAATCATACCCAATAGATGAAGTAACAAACCCCGAATATCTGAAGACTGAGCTGGGGCTAAAACTGGCATAGAAACTGATGCTGGAACTGGTACTGGAGCTGGTGGTGCCTGGGCTATCCAAGGGCCCATATGTTGCTGCTCTAGAGATAACTCTGGCTCATAGTCATACTTAGGCTCTATATCCACTCTAGTAGCTCTAGTAGGAGTCGCTACTCTGGGGCTCCCTCGACCCCTACCTCTACCCCGGCGACCACCCCAGCCCTTAGCTGGAGTCGTAGGTGCAGAGGCAGGAGGCTCTCCTTTGCCATAAGATAAAGATCTCGTATGAACCATCTGCGGAAGAGTGAACCAGAATAAGTGAGATTTCTAGAAACTTTCAAGGATACTATGCACGGGAGAGAGACAAGAAAAGTATAGTGTCCTAAGATGTCACTATAGCCACCCAAAGATTGAGTACGGATGTCTCTGCCTTGATCCACAGGACTCTACTACATATTGGCTCCTATACCGATGACACCGGTGAACCTAGGACTCTGATATTAAGTTGTCACAACCCAATTTCTCGGTCATGATGGCACCTACAACCCCCCAGTAGGCGAACCAATCCAAGTAGCCCAGAATGGTTAGTAATGGGATACCTTACAACAGTTTAAGTGGAAGGTTAGATACATAAGCGGAAGCAAGGGTATAATAAGAAGAAAATAGATACAAGAGAGATATAAACTAGCGGAATCTAAACCAACCCAAAACCTGGTATCAAAGCATATAAAAGCTGAACTACATCAGGAGTACAATGGTCCAAAAGTCATATATACACAATGTCTCCATAACATTAAGAGTACAAAATACACCAAGGATAACTGAAGTCAAGCTCTGAATGCCAAGAGCTCACCCTTAGCCTAGATGATCCAAAAATTGCACCCCACACGAGTCTCTGATGCGCTAACGGTGATGGCCCATGCTAGGATCTGCACTAGAAGAAGCATAGGCTAGGATGAGCACCAAATGTAAAGCATAAGGTACCTAATAGGTATCATAGATCGACTGGGCACATATAAAGTAAAACAGCAATAGCAGGCAGAGTAGGAATAAACAATCACAAAATTCAACAATAAGCACACAGAAGCTAGCCCATAGGGAAGACAACAGAAACAACATATAAGGCTAGCATATAGAATATATACACACAACAGGCACAAGTTAAAGTAAGGACAACACACCTGGGATCCTTGCAAAAATAGTATATATAAGAATAAGTTCAAGAAATGGGTGGTATATCGGTACCCTCAAATATAAGGAAAAAGGGAGAGAAGATTAAAGGTTAACATGTTCGACATACATGAATTAATACCCAATCAATTCATACAAAACTAAAACCAGGAACTCACCACCTCACAGTAATCATGCCCATACTCAATCGTAACAGGGAATAATATTGGAATAATGTAACAAGAGTCTACCTACAGTCCCTCGGCCGCCCATATAACCGAGGAACGTAATCAAGTAAAAACAAACCCTCTGATATCCCATACTACCGGAGCGTACAATCAACAAACAGCAAACAAGGGTGGTATCTCAAACAATGGATGATATGATGCATGAAAACCTCAGGGTGAAATAAAACCTCTGTATATACCTCATTCGGTGCCGATCAGGCCCAGTAGGCAGGTTCCATGGAATGACACAGCATGTATACCTCTACTCTACCATATACCCTTCCCCTCGGCACATGCAGCCCAAAGACTCAGGCCCTGAGCGGTAAGGTCCATGGAGGTCCCGGACCCAATACTAAAACTCAAAATCAAAATGTGTCCTCCATAATCGAGTCAGGGTTCAAGCCAGTGGCTAAGTCACAAATATGCATACTTAGACCCTGTCTAGGACTAAAACAGTGAAAACGATGTATCAAAAAGCCTTCCAAGGGTGCCCGGGCACAACCGGGTCTAAAACAGTAGTAAAAACATCTCAGATGCTAAACCCGGCCGAGCCTGATATTATTTCAAATCAGTAAGAAAACTCAGCTAGGACACTGACCCGGTCGGGTCTAGCAATAGTGGTAAATCATGATAAAATCCTATTTTTAACCTTCTTTTACCCCAAGAAGATCCGCGTATCAAGTCAAATCATTTCCAAATCCAATTTCATCGAAGATAGGCCCCCGGGGCCATGCAAGGTTTAGAAAATCGGTTTCCGTAGGCCCGAAGCCAAAAATCATTATAAAACGTGGAAAAACCTCTTTATATGCATGGAAATGATATGATCAACCCAAATAGCTGCCCGACAGCTCACAATCAACCTAACGTCCCTGCATAGGCTCTGAAGCTACTCATCAAGCATAACCAGCCTAGAAGGATATTTCTATGTTTGGGACTCGCGGACATTCCCAATAATCCCACCTTCTATGTTCCAGAGTCAAGAAGACCTCACGGGGTCACAAAGGTAATAAATATATAAACTAATAAGAATACTACACACAAAAGAGGAAAGAAATAGGACGAATCATGGAAAAGCAGTCAAGGTCTGTGGTACCAACATAATAACCCAACCCAAGGATGCGAACTAGTACAATTTTACCCGATATATGCGAAGTCTAGGGAGTTAAGACATAACATACCTGTCGTACGTCGACAAGCTGCGAGAATGACGATATCCGAGGCCGAGCTACTCTGAGAAGCTCTGAAGGAGAATCAAACTATCAAATTCATGAATAAAATGTTAGGACGAGTCTAACGATACCCATATTGCTACAATTGAAGCCGGGTAAATATCCGGGTCAAAAGCGGACTCGCACGGCCCACAACCTGAAACAAAAAATGAAAAGAACCATGATGACCCCAACGATGCGAAGAATGCATGCTCCAAATTTGAGCATAATTGGACAAGGGAAGGGTACCAAAACATCCCGCCCAAGTTGGGGATTAAAGAATGGAAATTTTGAAAATAAAAACAGAAATTGGGCAAGAATTACTTACCAAAACAATGGAAAATCAACCCAAGACGGATAAAACTTCACTCCCACGAACATGCCAAAGATAAGGGTGTAGAATCTATCACAAAATCCAATCTTTGGATGAGCATCAATGGAGGAATTAAGAGAAAAACCGAAGAAGGTAAGTTGCAAAAGATGACTTATCAAGAGGCAAAAAACTACGAAAAATTGACGAACAAATAATTCCCCAAGGTTTAGAACTGAAATGTAGCAAAATGGTGGAGAGAATTTTGAGTTTTAGAGTTAGAAAAGTGAGGAGAAGGGCTAGAAAAAATGAAATGACAGCAATAAATAGTTGCTGTCTGCAGCTGATTTTCTGCACTTTTTAGAAAACTCGATGGGGCATTCCGGGCACAATTGGAAACCAATATTAAAAAACTAATAGTGCTAATAAAGTGAAAAAGAAATTCCGAACTCAATGAAATTGACAAATATTCCATACAAGGTCGTTTCGGAGAAATGTTGACCTAAGTCAATACTAACGAAAAGGAACTCAAAGGCTCAAAATGAGTCTGACTCACCCGAAACCCAAACCAACCATCTTTCTAGCCCAAAATCAATATTTTGAAGCTGATGGAATCATCAGATTTTGAATCCGACACTGCAATCATTTAAAGTCACTCGAAGTTACGCTTTCAACTCTAAATGGCCTTAAAACTGAGAAAATCACACAAAACCCACACCGAAAGTTCTAAGGACTCAACTAAAGGTCTAACTAGACCAAAATCATTGCTCTGGAGCTAACATAAATCTCAGAATTCAATTCTGAGAACGTTAGTTAAGAATGTTGACTAAAGTCAATGATATTCTAAGTTTAAAGCTCTAAAACAGACGAACGACTAAAATGACCAAACTAAAGACTAGGGCACCAAACTATCGGTCCCAGTAAGACATAAATAACTTGGAGCCACTACAGGAAGACTCTAACAGTGCAATAAATGCGAAAACATGAAGATGACCAGAAGGGTCATCACAAATAGAGGCGGAGACGTCATATGTGATGATTATAGGTACTATTCTTATATGTGACAGCATGGATTCAATTTTATTTGACCTAAGTTCTACTTTTTCTTATGTGTCTGCTAGATTTACTGAGAGTTTTCATATTCTATGTGAATCCCTTGACTTTCTTGTTACTATATCTACTTCTGTGGAGGATTTTGTAGTTGTGGATAGGATCTTGCGGGCTTGCCCTGTTATATTTGTAGGGAGAGAGACCTTAGAAAATTTAGTGATTCTTGACATGTTGGATTTTGACAACATCTTGGAAATGAGTTGGTTGTCTTTGAACCATGTTATTCTGGACTGTCATGCTAAGATAGTGGATATGGTTGTGCCTGGATTGGATAGGTTAGAATTAGAAGGAAATTATAACCCTTCTCCATGAAGTTTGTGTATTTCCTTCATCCTCAATGCCTGATAAAGAGGGGATGTTTAACCATCCTAGACCATCTTTGGGACAGTAGTTCAGAGGTCCCAGCTATTGAGTCAGTTCCTGTAGTGTGTGAGTTCTAAGAGGTATTTCCTACAAATCTGCCTGGCATGCCACCTGATTGAGATATTGAATTATGCATTGTTTTAGAGTCAAATATACATCTTATATCTATTCCTCCTTATATGATAGCACCGGTTGAGTTGAGAGAGCTTAAGGCTCAGTTGCAAGAGTTACTAAGTAAAGGATTTATCCGTTCGAGTGCTTCCCCATATGGTGCTCCAGTTTTGTTTGTTAAAAACAAATATGGTAGTTTATGCATGTGCATAGACTACCGATAATTGAATAAGGGGTGAAAAAGGTTACTATCAATAACCAGTACCCTCTTCCCCACATTGATGATTTGTTTGACCAGTTATAGGGGGCTTCTATATTCTCTAAGATTGATTTAAGGTCTTGTTACTATCAGTTGAAAATTTGGCCTTTTGATATTCCTAAGACCGCATTTCAAACTTGGTACATGCACTAAGAGTTCCTTGTGATATCATTTGGGCTTACTAATGCCCTGACTGCCTTTATGGGTTTGATGAATGGGATATTCAAGCTCTGTCTTGACTCATTTTTCATAGTTTTTGTAAATGATATCTTGGTATATTCTAAGAGTGATAAGGAGCATGAGAGTCACCTTAGTATTATATTGGGGTTGCTGAAAGAGAAGGAATTGTATGCAAAATTTCCAAATGTGAATTTTGGCTGTCTTCGGTGTCCTTCTTAGGGAATGTGGTTTCAAAAGAAGGGGTGATGGTAGACCCACATAAAATAGAGGTGGTTATAAACTGGGCTAGACCCACTTTGGTGATTGAGGTCTGTAGTTTTGTAGGACTAACTAGGTTCTATCGCAGGTTTTTTAAATATTTTGCATCCATTGCCACTCATTTAACTCGCTTGTCCCAGAATGAGGTACCATTTGTTTGGTCAGAAGAGGGTGACGAAATCTTCTAAAATCTCAAGACCTTGATGACCAGAACTCTTCTTATTTCCTTACTAGTTAAAGGTAAAGGCTTTATTGTGTATTGTGATGCCTTATTGTAATGACCCTTTTCATCATTATAGGTGAGTCAATCATGAAAAAATTTGGATTAGGTTTTCACCTAAGTTGGAAGTTAAAAATTTCAGCCTAGGCTAGCCTTGGACAAAATTCGAGTGAGGTATGGTCTAGGAAAATCTAGGAATGGATTAGGTAAATGTAATAAAGTTTAGCTTTACTTTATGTTAGCTATGATGATAAGGAATCTGTAGGACTTTTCAGAAGTGAATTCGATTAAGTAGAGCTCCCGATATTGAACTTGACGTAAAGGGGTTAGTCTCGAATGCTATGGTTTGAGTGAGCATTGTGAAAAAATAAAAACTTGGAGTAATCTTGAGTTTTTCCCTTGCCATACCCGCTATAGTAGGTGGCAGGCCATTATGGGGTTTCCACTATAGTAGAGAAATTCCCACTACAGCGGGAGCCAAAGGCAGTCAATCCCGCTATAGCGAGCAGGTTTCTGCTATAGTGATGCCGCTATGGTGGGATCGGGACTGTATAGCGGGGTAATTTTTTGTTTATGCAAAAAATTCCCCAAAAATGAGTTATTATTTCTAAACCCATTTTGGGGAGGCTTAGGTAATTTGGGGAGATTTTCACTTTATTTCCACTCAAATTCTTCGTAAAGGTAAGTTATTTGTCCCTATTAACTAGTCTTTCAATTCCTTGACCTTAAAATCACTAATTTTTGGGTCTTAGGGTGGGTTTCACTTGACCTAGTCATAATTTTTAGTACGAGAAAGGTAAATTAGGTGTAAAACCTTTGGGTTTAGTTAAAGGTGATTATGTACACTTGCAGGACTATAATTCACTAACATAACCATGAAATTGGTAGTTTTAGGGTGAATCTATGGTGGAAAACCCCTAGAATGGGTGAAATGATCATGAAATTAGCTTTGGGGTGTTGGATTAGGCTGTAATCCTTGATATTATAGGTCATTTGATTGATTATGTGTTTATATTCCTATTATAGAGCACAGTTAAGTCAATGTTGTAAAACAAGGGAAAGCTCAGGTTCAATTGAGCATTTCAGGCTTGGATTGAGGTAGGTGATGGTTTAAATATAGTTGAAATCCAATTTGTGTTATCTGTGCAAGATAACTATTCTATTATTGCTTATACAATGCATGTTCAAGGAAAAGTGAATGATTGTTTGATATCCTAAGTGTCAATCATATGGAATGAGTTTAATTGAAAGCTTGTTGGTTTTTACAAGTGTTGTTCTGTCATTATTGTAATTGTGATTGTATTGATATTTATCATTATTGTTGAATGTACTAGTATTTGGACATCTCCATAGGGTTGGTTGATATAAGGTTGGCAGACACTTAATGTCTGGGATTTGGTACATGGACAAGAGCTCGTCCCCTGCAGGTCATGGCTAGTGGGCGACCATAAGACCCTTAACATGTGTGTAAATGTATTTGGTGAGTGTGATGGTTCTTTGAGTGAACCAGGAATTATATTATTTTTTATTATATTAGTTCCTTTAGTGAACCGAGCTTACGTATTTTAATTATTATATTGGTTCCTTGAGTGAAACTGGTTTGTGTACTTAATTGCTAAAGGTGGTCTTTATGTAAGCCATGATGCATGTTAATTGACATAGTTGTTGTCTTAGGGATCCTTGAGTGGTGCAGGTTAATTGCAAGATGTGACATAATTTTATGTTGATTATTACTTGTGTAGTTTGGATATAAATTATATGATTGTTGAGTCATGGTTGTTGACTTGGAGTTTTGTTGGTGGTCATAGTTTGACTTCACTGGTTATCCTTGTTGACTCATATTGACTGAACTTCATGTTATGATTGTTACAAGGTTAAGCATTATGAACTTGGAGTAGAGTTGCATGATAGGGTTCATGGTTGTCTCGTTATACTATGTTATGGTTATGTATTCATATTTCTCTTTTTTTGTTGATCGGTGACCCTATAAGTACACTATTGTTTCTTATGTACTGACACTACACATGCTCTTCTTTTTGTTAAGTACATAGCATATTTGGTTGACTGTTTTGAGACCTCAGCTGTGATTCAAATAGTATTCGAACTCAAGAGTGAGCTGCATCTTCTGGGCTATCATGAGTTATTCACTTGTTTTTTGGTCTATTGTTTCCAACTTAGATATTACTTTGGTTTTGGGGTTGCATCCCCCTTTCTTTGGAAATTATTAGAGTTTTGGTACGATGACTTTCAGGTTCTAGAGATGGTTTATTTCAACATACTTATTCTTACTCTTTATTTAAGATATTGATTATTGGCTTAATTAATGAGATTGATTTAGTTTCCTATCTTCGCTAAGTGTTGGATGGTTTATGAGGTTAGTTGGTTCTACCATCGAGGAATTTAGTGTGGGTGCTGTGGGTTTAGGTCATGACAAAGTTATTATCATAGCCCTAGGTTTGTTGATCTCGTTGTATAAAAATGGGTCTAGTAGAGTTTTCAAAATGGTATGGAGATATCTGTACTTTTCTTCAAGAGGCTATAGGAGCTTAGGAAACTATTCTTTATTTATTCCTTCGTGTTATAACCAGATTCCTTTTGGTATCTGGCAATCCAAATTTTTATCTGAATCTCTTCATTCTTTTGTCTAAAGTTGGTGAACACCCAATCAAATTAACCAAGAGTAGCAATCCTAACACCAATAACTCTAGCTGCAGAACTGGATGTTCGAGGATGAGGATGAGGTAGGTAGGGGAAGGGGAAGAAGGAGAGCAACACCCACTAGGGGTTGAGCTTAGGCAGCAACTAACCAAGACCGTTAGAGGCCAGTATTACCTCCCTCGCCCATGATCATTTCAAGGAAGTTGAGGCTGTGGACGAGGATGGTGTGGAACTAGAGGTGACAACACCGGTTGGAGGTGCAGTCCTTCGTCTGATGTCTTCTGAGGTTATTCAACAGGTTCTAGATTTTCTGAGCGGGTTTGATGGTACTGGAGCCACCCCTAATGTGTTGATTTTCTAGGTTCCAGGCGCTCATCTCACTGCCATTTGAGCTCTTAGGATAGATGAGGCTTCGGGTACTGATACATTTCCTCATCCTGTGTTAGGCTCCATCATGACCAGGACCAAACATGAGTTGCTGACCAATTTTCTTAAAATTAAACCTCCTTTATTTCATGGTACTGAGGCTGAGGATGCATTTGAGTTCATCAACAAGTTCTATGAGAGGCTACACAAATTGGGGATTTTATCAGTATGCTGTTGAGTTCATGACCTTCCAACTGCAAGGGGATGCTAAGCATTGGTGGAGAGCCTATGTGGAGTATCGGTCATCAGATTTGCCTCCATTGACTTGGGCTCAATTTCATGCCCTATTTTTGGAGAAGTATGTAACCCGTACTCTTCGGGACCGCAAGAAGGATGAGTTTTTGGCCCTTGAATAGGGCAGTATGTAAGTTTTGGCCTATGAGGCTAAGTTCCATGCTTTGTCTCGCTATGCTACCTATCTACTGGGCACTGAAGAGGAGAGATTCATGTTATAAATTAAAGATTTGAATATTGTTCTTCAGGTTTTCTCTGTTCACATGGCTTCTACGGGAAAGAGCTTCAATGATGTATCTGATTATGTGAAAAATCTTGAGGGAGTTAAGCTAGTAGGTCAGGCTAAGACATTAGCCAAGAGGTCCTGTAATATGGGTTACTACAGTGGATCTTATTCAAGGGGTCACAACCAACAAGTTCACTCGGCTTGCCCTATTCAATCAGCTTTGCGAGCCTCGACATGTGGTCATTCAAGGGCTATTGAGTAATCTCCAGTTGCTATAGGCCATGGGGCTTTCTATTCTTCAGCCAACATGCCTTCTGTAGAGCCAGGCTGTTATACTTGTGGTGTTGCGGGGAACTTCAAGAGAGAGTGTCCTCTGAGGTAGATAGGTAATCATGTACAACAATAGACTAGGGTTGTGATTCCACCAGATAGAGGTAAATGTGGTAACAGTAAGGGTTGTCCAAAGGGTAGACGGGGTAATTATCAAGGAGTTCATGGTGAAAATAAACGTAATGGTAATGCATGGAAGGGTGAAGTGCATCATTCTAGGGAGGTTGCCCAATTTGATAATATAGCTCATTGTTATGCCTTCCCAGGTAAGACCGAGGCCGAGGTGTCTAATGTCGTTACTATAGGTATTATTTCATTTGTGACCATATGGCTACTGGTTTTTTTAATCTAGGTTCCACTTACTTTTATGTATTTTTTAGATTTTCTTTGAGTATTGACTTGGTCTATGATGTAATTGATTCTCTTGTGTATGTTTCTACTCCGATTGGAGATTCTTTGGTAGTGACCCATGTGTATCGTGCATGTTCTATTTTGTTCATGGGTCTTAATATTTGGGTAGATTTGATCATTTTGGCCATGCATGATTTCGACATTATTATGGTATGACTTGGTTGTCTCCATATCATTTTGTTTTGAATTGTAATGCTAAGACAATGAATCTACCAATATTGAATATGGGTAAATAAGAGTAGGAGGGTTTGTATAAGACTAAGACGATGAAAATCATATCTTTTTGTTCGGGATATAAAGCTAGTGGGGAAGGGGTATTCATCCTTCCTAGATCATCTTCGGGATGTTAGTGCGGAGTCACCTTCTATTGAGTTGGTTCTTGTGGTTTCCATGTTTCAGGAGGTATTTCCTACAAATTTGCCTGGTATGCCTCCAAACAAGGATATTGATTTTTGTATTGATTTGGAGAAGGGCAGTCAACCAATTTCTATTCCTCCTTATAGAATTTCTCTAGTAATGTTGAGGGAACTCAAAACCCAGTTACAGGGACTGCTTGATAAGGGATTTATTCTTTCTAGTGCTTCACCTTGGGTGCCACAATGTTGTTCATTAAAAAAGAAAGATAGTAGCATGAGGATGTGCATTGATTACACGCAGTTGTACAAGGTTACCATCAGGAATAAGTATCCCTTTCCCCGCATAGATAATCTCTTTGAGCAGTTGCAGGGTGATTTGGTATTCTCTAAGATTGACTTGAGGTTGGGTTACCATTAGGTGACAATTCAACCTGAGAATATACCTAAGACAACTTTGTGGACTCGGTATGGGCCTTATGAGTTCCTAGTGATGTCTTTTGGATTGACCAATGTGCCAGCAACCTTCATGAGCTTGATGAACAGTATTTTCAAGTCCTTCTTGGATTATTTTATGATAGTTTTTATTGATGACATTTTGGTTTACTCCAAGAGTAAGGAGAAACATGCAAATCATCTTTGCATTGTCTTCAAAATTTTGAAGGAGAAGCAGTTGTATGAAATGTTCTCAAAATGCGAGTTTTGGTTTTCTTTGTTTGCCTTCTTAGGGCATGTAGTCTCGTAAAAGGGGGTGATGGTAGAACCCCAGAAGATTGAGGCAGTTAAGAGTTGTGTTCTGCCTAGCTCTGTGAGTGAGGTTAGGAGCTTTATGGGTCTTGCTAGTTACCATCACAAGTTTCTCAAGAATTTTGCTTCTATCGCTACTCACTTGAAAAGGTTGACTCAGGAGGAGGTCGCATTTGTTTGTTCAGATAAGTGTTAGGAGAGCTTCCAAAAGCTCAAGACACTTTTAACTACAACTCGTATTCTTTCATTGCCGATTGAAGGTAAGGATTTTATTTTATTTTTTTATGCTTCACATTTGGGTTTGAGTATTCTTTTGATGCAAGAA
This sequence comes from Jaltomata sinuosa, assembly GCA_003996215.1. Lineage (NCBI taxonomy): Eukaryota > Viridiplantae > Streptophyta > Magnoliopsida > Solanales > Solanaceae > Jaltomata > Jaltomata sinuosa. The sequence continues at coordinate 180,244 of QJPP01002308.1, read as the reverse complement.
AGAAATGTCATTACTTATTCTTTGAGGCAGTTGAAGCCTAATGAAAAGAATTACCCAACTTATGACTTCGAGTTTGCAGAGGTTGTGTTTGCACTTAAGATTTGGAGACACTATCTTTATGGTGTCAAGTGTGAGGTAATCACAGACCATCATAGCCTGCAACATGTGTTCACGCAAAGGGATTTAAACTTAAGACGGAGGAGATGGATGGAGTTGTTGAAAGACTATGATATGACCATCCAATATAATCTGTCTAAGGCCAATGTGGTGGCAGACGTATTGAGCAAGAAAGCGGTAAGTATGGGATTTTTTTCAGTTTGAGGGTTTCAAGGAGACCCTTGGCTAGGGAGTTTCAAACTCTAGCATCTAAGTTCATAAAGTTTGGTGTTTCAGAAAGAGATAGAGTGTTGGATAGTATCTAGGTGAATTCAATATTCCTCGATGAAATCAAGACCAAACAGTTCAAGGATATAGAATTAAATAAACTCTGGAATAAGGTTGTTTCTGGTGAGGCTTCAAACACCAAACTTGATGCGTGTGGAGTATTGTGGTTTAGAGGGCATGTAACACCCTAGAAATTTCAAACTAGATATCATCTTAGAAACTAGAATTCTTCGACAACTATTGGACCCTACGGGCAGCCGCCACAGGCGGTGGAGCGCCGATGGGCCGTGAGGCATGCCGTGAGAGATTTCCAGTGGCTTTTGAGCCAGGATCCCTCCAGCCTGATGGGCGATCATGACGGGCATCGCAGGTGCAATGATCTGTGGGAACTCATCATCGGGATCCTCCAACAGCCTTGCCCCAACTTTCCAATATCTTGATGAGCTATGCCACAGGCGTCATGGGCGTCGTGGGTATGATAGCCCATGGGACTGTGCCATCAAGAACCTCCAGCATCAATAATTTCATCCCCTCTCCCTGCTGTCTTGGCTGGTGGGCCATCGTGGGCATGACGCACATCAGGCAGCCCGTGAGACAAAGAAAATTCCTGCAACCTCTTATTTTAGTTAGGGGTAACTTGGTCTTTTCCCCTATTCTTTAACTCCTAAGTGAGGTCATTTTGACCCTTTTTAGTAGGGTTTCTACCCCATTAAGCCTAAGACTCTCATTATCCCTCACTCATCTACCAAAAGAGGAAAGTAACTCTCTCAAGCTCCAAGTCTCTACCTCCTCTTTGTTTCAATTTCAGTTGGGTTAGCTTCAATTAAGTTATGTGGGTATTCAACAATGGATTTCTTTTACCCTTGTGCCCAAAACCCACAATTCTTATTTTTAATTATGAACTTGTGAAATTAGGGTATTGATCCAAATTGGGGAAAACTTATGAAATCAGTTTCTAAGCATCAATCTATAGTTTCTCATTACTTATTTATGATCTAATTAAGTTTCCTTAAGTAATTTCAAAAGCACATGCATTAAGGTTGATTTCTAGCATGATTCCATTGATTCACATGTTTTCAAGTAAAATTGGTATGTTTAGATAACATGACGTCTATTTTCATGAAATTGCATGCCTAATTCTTCAAATTATGAATTTAGAAAGAAAAGTATATTTTGAATTATGGCTATTCTAAGTTTTTTTAAAAATATTTTGAAGCATGAATTGCATGACACTAGATATGTCTTTATGATTTATGAAGGGTTTGGCATCTAGATATTTCTAACTAATCTATGTGAATTGCATGGTATTAGATATACCCTTATACTTTTCCAAAGATTTGGCATTAAATATGTCACAATATATGTGAGCTATATGATATGTTTTGGGAGTAGTATTTAGAAACGAGTAGGACAAGGTGAGATTTCCCTTAGTCCAAGAACTACGTGCCACTGTAGGTGCCCTCTGTGGCTTATGACAGGGTCCTGATATTTATGGTTCTAACCTTGGCTGGTTAGAACAATTTTTTTTGGTGTGGGTGTCTGACACTGGACTCCATATAGCTCATCATGGTTTATTTTGATTAAGAGAAACTCTCGCATGAATGTTTTTGACTTGTTTAAGCTTATGATACCTATTTCAAAGTATTGACTCTTATCTCATGCTTACCATTTTTACCATGATATTTACATTGTTGACTCGTTTATGCATGAACTAAGTTCCTATTTACATTTTAAGTATGTTTCTATCATATTCATGCATATCTCACATATTCAGTACATCCTATAGTACTGACGCATACTTTGCACTGCATCCTATTATGATACAGATCAGGCTCTATTCCTAAGCCGTGTGGCTAGTCAGTTCGAGCTATCTAGACTATCTGTTGGTGAGTCCTCATCCTTTGAGGACTGGAGTTATAAGTAGTTTTCTTTATGTTTCCTTTGTTCGATTCCTGAGTTAGCTGGGGTCTTGTCCCATCAACTCTTATTTCAGATTTAGTGGCTTCAGACATAGTTAGATGTATTATGAATTGCTATTTCGTACACTTTATTTTATTTCAGATTATGGATTTATACCTCATCTATGTATGTTTTCGCTTTATTTTCTTAAGTATCTCTGAGTATTCTATGACCAAGGGTTAATCTAGGGAACTCGTGTCCTAGATCTCGTGTTATGTCTAGGGGTAGCCTCGGGATATGACAAACTTGGTATCAGAGCCTCAGGTTCAAAAGTCCTAGGGTGTCTGAAGCTGCATCGAGTAGAATCTCTTTTATGTGTGTGAAGAGCGCCACACTTATGAGAGGGAAGCTATGAGATGTCTTAGGAAAATTTTACTTCTTTCATGATCAGTATCGTGCAATAAAATTTAACTCTATTACTCCTATAAACCGTTCTTGTTACGTTTCAGATTATGCCTCATCTATGTGTTATGCCTCCCCAAGCTTTCATAATTCTAACCCTCCGATTCCTGACCCGTAGGTCACGAATGCGGAGTTCCAGAATGCTATTCACTTGTTGGCCCAGACTATGGCTGCCCAAGCGAATCAGTTAGCTCCTGTCTCCGTTCACCCTCACGATGGAGCAGTGTCCCGAGTTTGAGATTTTATCCATATGAACCCACCAAAATTCTAGGGTTCAAATTTTAGTGAGGACCCGCTTAACTTTATGGATGAGTTCAAGAAGATCTTTGAGGTAATTCATATTGCTGGAGTTTAGAGTGTTGAGCTAGAGTCCTACCAGCTAAAAGATGTAGCTCATATCTGTATCACTCAGTGGAAGGAAGCTAGATCTAGGGATGTGGTCCCTACGATATAAGAGTGTTTTGAGAGGGCTTTCATCAACCGATTCTTTCCTCGAGAGTTGAGGCAAGCTAAGGCTGAGGAGTTTGTGAACTTGAGATAGGGGTCGATGTCAGTATAGGAGTACAATTTTAGGTTCACTCATTTGTCTAGGTATGCTCCATCTATAGTAGTAGACCCACATGATCAAATGAGTAAGTTTATCTATGCAGTTTCAGATATGATGAAGAAGGAGTATAGGTCCGCTATGCTGTTAAGTGATATGAATATTTCCCAACTCATGACCCATGCCCATATGATTGAGGTAGTCAAGTTGAGGGAAATGGCAATAGAGAACAACACGGTCAGCTATGAGAGTTAAGGTTTCCAGCGGAGGTTCAGAGGCGGACATAACTCTTCATTTTAGAAGAGGTCATCATGATCCATGCATTCATCTGCCAGTACTCCTACTTAGGCCCCAAGGTCTTATCATGATCCGACAGGTAGAGGATCAGGTTCCTATTCATAGGGTGTGTTGCAAAGGGGACTCCTTACCCTTCTTGCAACAAGTGTGGAAAGAGTTATCTTTGTGAGTGCTTAGCTGGTTCAGGTGGTTGCTTCGGATGTGGTCGGGTTGGACACAAGATTAAGGAATATCCTTTAGCTAAGAAAAGACAAAGAGGTAGTAGGACTCAGTCTACCCCAGTAGCCCAAAAGGGTTGACCAGCCCCGCATAACACTGCTTCTAGTTCTGGTGGATAGCACCAGAACTGTCTTTATGCCATGTCCTGTCGACAGGACTAAGAGAATTCACCGGACATCGTTACTGGTATGTTAAAAGTCTTCTCTTTAGATGTGTATGCTTTTTTGGACCCCAGTTCCTCCTTATCTCTTCTGACCCCTTATGTTACATGTAAGTTTGAAATTTGCCCTGAACAGCTCTTAGAACCCTTCTGTGTTGCTACTCATGTTGGTGAGTCAGTCCTAGCCAAAAGAATCTACCAAAATTGCCCTTTCTCAGTACTTCATAGAGTCACTTCAGTGGATCTTGTACAATTAGAGATGACTGATTTTGATGTTATTCTTGGTATGGATTAGTTGTATGCTTGGTATGCCTCGGTCGATTATCGTACTTGAGTCTTCAGTTTCAAGTTTCCAAATGAACCTATCTTAGAGTGGCAGGGTAGCCCTCCATTCTTGAAGGGTCATTTCATATCTTATCTTAAGGCTAGAAAGATGATTTCTAAGGGTTATGATTATCATGCAGTTCGGGTTATGAACATGGAGTACGGAAGCCCATCCCTTCAGTTTGTCTCTGTTGTAAATGAGTTCCCAAAAGTGTTTCCCAAAGATTTGCTTGGAGTCCTTCCCGAGCGGGAGATCGACTTTGGGATAGATCTTATTCTAGATATGAATCCAATCACTATTCCTTCCTATAGAATTGGTTCCCGCAGAACTTAAATAGTTATAGGATCAGTTGAAGGATCTTCTTGATAAGGGTTTCATCAGGCCTAGCATTTCTCCATGGGGTGCCCCAGTTTTGTTTGTGTGGAAGAAGGATGGTTCCATTAGGATGTGTAATGACTACCGTCAGTTGAACAAGGTCACAATTAAGAATAAGTATCCCATTCCTAGGATTGATGACTTGTTTGATCAGCTTCAGGGTAGTAGTTTCTTGTCTAAGATCGACCTCAGATCCAGTTATCATCATCTTCGTGTTAAAGAGTGTGACATTCTGAAGACAACCTTTAGAACTCGGTATGGTCATTATGAATTTGTGGTTATGTCTTTTGGCTTAACAAATGCTCCCGCAGCCTTTATGGATTTGATGAACCGTGTGTTCAAAGAGTATCTTGATATGTTTGTGATTGTTTTCATTGATGATATTCTTATTTATTCTCGGAGTGAAGAGGAGCATGCGGTCCATTTGAGGGTTGTGTTGCAAACTCTCAAAGACCGATAATTATTTTCTAAGTTTAGCAAGTGTGAGTTTTGGATGCAGTCTGTAGCTTTTCTGGGTCATATTGTGACTAGAGATGGTATTAGAGTTGATTCTCAAAAGATCGAGGCAGTAAATAATTGGCCTAGACCCACTTCCCCGTCAGATATTAGGAGCTTTTTGGGTTTGGCTGGTTACTACAAGATATTCATGGAGGGGTTCTCTTCCATTGCTGCCCCTTTTACTCGATTGACTCAGAAGAAGGTGAAATTTCAGTGGTCTGATCTTTGTGAGAAGAAATTTTAGGAATTGAAGACTAGGTTGACCACAACTCCAGTGTTGGCTCTACCCAAGGGCCTAGATGATTTTGTGGTGTATTGTGATCCTTCTAAAATTGGGTTAGGTTGTGTGTTGATATAGCGTGGTAAGGTGATTGCTTATGCTTCGAGACAACTTAAGATCCATGAGAAGAACTGCCCTACTCATGATCTTGAGTTAGCGGCCGTGGTTTTTGCTTTGAAGATTTTGAGGCACTACTTTTATGGTGTCCATGTGGATGTATTCACCAATCACACGAGTCTTCAGTATGTGTTCACTCAAAAGGAATTGAATCTGCGTCAAAAGAGATGGATTGAGATCCTTACGGATTATGACATGTTTGTGCTTTACCATCCGGGTAAGGCCAATGTAGTAGAGGATGCACTTTGTAGATTGTCCATGGGTAGTGTGTCCTCGGTTGAGGACGAAAAGAAGGAATTGGTTAAGGAGGTTCATAGGCTTGCTCAGCTATGAGTTCGCCTTATGTACTCGACAGAAGGTTGTCTCGTTATTCAGAATGGTTCTGAATCATCTTTGGTAGCTGAAGTGAAGTCAAAGCAAGAGAGTGATCCTATTTTGCTTCAGCTAAAGGGCGCAGTCCATCAACAAAGGATTGAGGTTTTCTCTCAAGGGGGAGATGGTGTGCTTCATTATCAGGTTCGACTGTGTGTGCCATATGTAGATGGGTTGAGATGGCAGATTTTGATAGAGGCTCATAGCTCAAGGTATTCTATCCACCCCGATTCCACCAAGATATATCGTGACTTACAGGAAGTATATTGGTAGAATGAAATGAAGAGGGACATAGCAGGTTTTATGGCTAAGTGTCCCAACTGTGAACACACTACAACATTTTAGGCCTTAGCCACCCTAGAAAAGTGTGGCCTAAAATATCAAAAAGTGTAGCCTTTGATCAAAGGCCACACTTTTTGACTTTAGGCAATGATTTTCGGGGGGGTGGCCTAAACTGGCGTAACCTTTGACCTATGGCCACGCTTTTCAAGTGTTGCTTTATAAGCCAAGCTTCAAAAGCATGGCCTATATGGTAAAAAGTCCATGCTTATAACGTCTCATATGGCAACACTTTTCATAACCTAAAGCTACAGTTTTTAAGTGTTGCCTTTGTTGCTTATAGGCCACACTTTCAAAATGTGGCATTTGTCACCTCCTCTAAAGCAACATTTATGAAGTGTAGTCATTACTACTATATATACCATGGTTTACAATCAATGATCTACATAATTGATGTCCCTGTGATCACAAATTACGTATAAATGATTGCAAACACTAAAATTAACTCAAAAATATATATATTTGCAATAAATTTTGACAAAGCAACATCTTAGTACACATAGTAATAGATAAACACTAGCAATGGATTTGACAAACTCAAATGTAAATTTTACATTATAATTATTCAAAAATTCTTCATCAACTTCAATTGATTGAACTAACTTGTGGCCACCATTTTAATGCCGCTTAACATTTCATCTTCCACCATAGTATTAGTGCCGATGTGCAGTTCTGAAAACGGAAACATCCATAAGATAGATTATCTGCTACAACAAGTTAAAGAAACACTATATAAATTAGTTCTAAGTAGCAGTACAAGACTCTTAAAAGGACACTTCATGCGACAATAAATAGTTGATTTACAAATCTTTTTATATTAGGGGATCTTAAGCTTCTATTGTTGGAAGTAACATGAAAAAATTAAAGGACAAACAAAAAACAAACCATGTATAGAAGGAAATAACATCGGCGCAATGCAAAAGTAATATCCAACAAATAAAAACATCAGCTTTATTACAAAGTTTCACATTCAAACTGATAAAAAGGAAAGTAGAGGTTGGAGCAGCAAAATGAATCAGGGAAAAACAAGTCACTCAATAGAGCTTTATTCGGGTTTGAATTGAACCTCAACATATTGGGTAATTTTCAATCACTCTCCCGTACTTGCAACATGTCTGCATCAAGAACACGATGACAACATAATGGAAGAAAAATAAAAATTTGTACCTGATGGCAACAGCCAAAGGCCATGTCTTTTGTGTTGATAAGGAAAATGGGGCAAACCTATACAATGACGAAAAACATTTATTTCAAACAATGTGTGATGTATGTTTAGGACATAGTTAACTGTAAACAAGTTTGGTATATCTAATATATTAAGATTTTATAATGGTCACACACTTCAACATAGGATCATAATAGATGAAGGTCGTCGGTTTCACTAAAACATAAAGTGAACCAAACAAAAGCGGATAGGACTAATTAGATAATGAATCATGTTAAATATACCACAAATCCTTCTTCTTGATGAATTCTTGCAAGCATAACTTGAGTTAACGAGTAACAAACTACAGGAAAAAAGAAAAAAATTACAATTAAAGAAGAAAAACCTCTCAGCAAATGGAAAATAATGATGAACCTCAAGAACTAAACATCCAAAAGTAATTATACTTTGCCCATTCAATTGAACATATTAGGAAGTCATCTAATAACCATGAAATCATCTACCATATGCAGGAAAGACCATTAAACAAGTATGTAAATTAATAAAACCGAAAACAAAAAAGAAAAAGAAAGAGATCATAAGAGCACATTGAAAGATACAAGCACAGAAAGGAGACAAGAACAAGACATCCAGTAATTTGGACAAGCAAAAGATGCGCTAAGAAACATAATTATCTAAGCAAATAACACCTCCAATAGCAATATCATATAATATGTGATGTATTTTTCCATGGAAAATGCAACAAGCACAAGATTCTGGCAAAAAAGCTACTTCCGAGACTAAGCAGAAAGGTTTAATTGGTTATTCTTATGCTAAAATGTAAATTAATGAGTATTAGAAAATGATATTTGAGATAATTAAGAGTTAAAATTGTAAGTATCACTGTATATAAACACTAATTCAGTAATCCAATCAAAATTCCTACAATCTCTTCAAAAATTGACTTTAAGAAGGAAAAAGTCAATCTAGAGGAAGATGATCCTTCAACAAAGTCACGAAATAATTAAAAGATAAAGTGAAACAAGTAACTTTGTGACTAAAGAAGAAAATGGTTAAAACAACTAAGGTGTAAAATGAGAAACCAAACAATGAAAGCATAAATTACATGATTGGTTTTAAAAGAACGTAAGAAGAAAATGGTTAAAACAACAATGAACACATGCATTAAACCTAAACAAGTTGGGGTGAGCTACATGGATCTTCACCATCCATAGTGCTTCATTCCGTCTTAATACAATATTATAAAAAAATAGTTTCTTTATGTTTGCTATTGGAAAATAAGATTCTGGAGAGACTAAAAGACTCTAAGCATACACTGGACCTAAAATAAATATACTACCATATCTTAAATTTAATTCCAACTAGTATGTATCACCTGCATATACCTTTTTTTCCATGTGTCCTATTTTTTTCCAAGTTCGCATGAATCCCAACAGATTCTAGGTATTTCAAGATAACTTCTCTCAATATGATTTTATGTCTACCTCGTCTCCTTTTTAAAACCTTCATTTAAGTATCATAACTACTATCACAATATAAAATAAAATAATAATATCACTTACATAGAAGGCGGTAGACCCCTTGCTCCTCCCTTTTTTTCCTTGTTGTCTCTTCGTCCTCCTCTTCTTTCGTATTATAGTTGGAAACATGATCAACTATGATTATTCTACTCGGGATCTGAGCACCATTTAAGTTATCAACAGTGAGATTTGTACTCCTGTGATCCATGTAAGTAACAATCATAGCAATTGTAATAACACTGTATGCAATATCCTACACTCAATTTGTTCATTTAATATTCAGTAATCTTGAGCATAATAGTAACTTGTTAAAAAAATTATAGGAAAATTTAAGTAATCTGTTTTAGTCCATAACTATCATAGCAATTATGAAGATTGCTAAAACGAAAAAAAATGAACGAGAGTATAATAAACATTTATAGTGGATAACATCTAAAGCAGTCAAAAATCAACTTGAAATGACAAATAAAAGAACCCAACATAATGTAGAACAAAGGTAATAATGATTTTATACTTTTACTTGATTACTGATACACCTCCTTGAGTTTAAGAATTTAATTATGTCTTGTTAACTAAAAAATATTAGTAGTTTTATTTTCAATCATCAACATTACTAGTTTTCTCTAAGTTAAAAATTTGTTTTCTCTCACAAGTCACAATTTGTTGGTTAGAGTAATAGTTGAGATTGATGTACATACTCATTAATATACCTTTGTCGCTTCTCTGGAAAAAGTGTTAGTTCGACTTTGATTTGTAAAAAGTGTATCAATTTTAAATATGATATCAGTCTCGACACTTTAGATTTTATAGAGAATCTTTACTACTTTATCAAAAGAGGCATTAATATTAATAGTGTGTTTGCTTCTACTTGTCTAGAAGTTTAAAGCTAATTTTGCAAAGGAGTAGTTCCCTGACTGTTTTTCATATGAAGCTAAAACTGTCAGTCATTCTTTCAGGTTACAGGATGAAGTGTCTTCAAGAGTCCATTCTAATATTAAACTATAATAAGTAAATAGAATTGGAAATAAAAATTGATGATTGAATTCTTAAATGGGGTGTCTATTCACTAACACCTGCGTTTTGCAAACAACTTCAATATGCGACATGTATTGTAAGTGGAAAAAGAAAATTGTGGTTAAGACCTGTAAGTTTGATGTGGGAGGGACTGAGACTTGTAATTTCATTGGCATATCCTTACCCAATCTTTAAATTGAACCTGCAGTTGAGAAATCAACCATCAATTTCAAGCAAGAAAGAGATTGTATCACTTGAAATTAAACATTCAATTGCAATCGGTAGGAGTTATACAATTAGTGGATAGCAAAAAGGGAAAGCATCACAATAAATCCTCTGAATACATGTAGTAAAATTTGTTTGGCTACATCAAATTTGAGAATTTTCACAGCAGTGCCACAATTTTTCTATATACAAGACCTACTATTGTTCTGGAATAAAGAGAGAGAGAGAGATCCCAATAAAAACTTATCCAAATTTTGAAATACGCAGATTTACATTCAAAGATAACAAGCACCCATAGATAGAAAGACAAGAGCAAGCAACTGAAGGCGGTCAGCACAGACCAGTTTCCGCAAAACTAACAATTTTTATGTGGATGCAATTTACCCCAAGAGTGAAAAGGGATTAGAAAAAGGCTCCAATTTTTCAACATATTCCCTTATCCAAAGGAATACAACAAAGTTGAATGCCCAAAATTGACAATAAAGAGCCAAGACAATAACAAAAAGGCAAAAGCGGTGGAGTTTTACAGAAAAACAACTTTTTTGTAGTACAAGGATCATCGGATTAGGAGTGAGCGATGACATCATCCTCAAATCCCTATCAAGTCTTGGATCATAATGAACATATGATGTTTGAAAAAGGTATTTCTTGTTGTCCCCAGGGATTGGGTTTGAGCCCTTCATTACGTTTAAAATGACCTTTTGTCTATTTATCCACCTCGAAAAGAGGATGATGTTTGCAAACAAAGTCATTCAATTAATGCTACAAATACTTTCCTTAAGCTTTTTGCAAAATCTATCTATATTCACTAGTAAAAATGACACGGTGTCCACCAATTATTTAACTTGAGCGTAGGTACATGCAAAGGAGTCAACATGATAACAGAACAGTGAAGGTAATGTTTTCTACAATTGCCACTACTTTAATCCTTACCATCATATCATATCATGTTTGTCTAAAAAACCATGTCTGAAGAACCATATTGTAAGGACCATGTTAAAAGGACTATATTAAAATTATCATGTCATAAGGACTATACCATAATGGTCATGCTATAAGGTCCATCACATTCGATTCCCACTGGTGTATGTTTACCATGAAGACCATATTTCTCTCTTTAACTGATTTCGAAGAGGATGACATCCAAAGGCATCCCTTAGTCACTTTTGATACACAGGAATGACCGAAAAGCATGATATCCATTATCATGTGGAGATGGTGGATTCTAATGTGAGAGGATGATTGAAATAAGCATGGTATCTGTTATCACGTAGAGATGGTAGAGTCTAACCTGAGAGGTTAATTGAAAGAAGCATCATATTTGTTATCACGTGGAGATGGTGGAGTCTAACATTGATAGATATTTATCAACAGCAAGAGCATAAATTACCAAAAGATACATTCTTAGTTGATCATATTACAAGGGTCTTGCCACAACAAGGATCAAACGACATTTGCCTTAAATTTGAACAAGATGTTTGTAAGTCGCCATCCAATGTTGGACAATGTGTAGATTACCCAAAACTTGACAATCCAAGGATCATTTGTAAGTTGCAGTGATTCTTGAAATTAGACTGTGTTCTGGATTACCTAAAAGATGGACGACCAAGGGTCATTTGTAAGTTGCAGCAATATGTAAAACCAAATAAAGTGCGAGATTACCAAAAGTTGATAGTTCGAAAGTCTGTAAGCCATAGTGATATCTGAAACTGAATGATATACGTGATGAACTTCTATAAGCAAAGTCATATCCAAAGATTGATGATGTGAGAGATAGACCTGATGGCGAAAAACATGAGGGATAATTGTAAGACGCATTATATTAAAAGTCAGATGATGTGCACTATCACATAAAAGTTGTCAATTTGAGGGACATTTTTAAGCCACCGCATATACAAAGTTGAATTATGTGCGAAATTATCAAAAAACTAATAATTCAAGGGATATCTGTAAGTTGTATCAATACAAATAATGCGCATGACTTATCCAAGGTCATATGCAAGAGATTATTACCCATAGCTGAAAAGGCTTTCATATCTGATTGAAGAGACTGTTGCAGATGATTATAAGGACCATTCTAGAGTATTGGAGATGGCTATAAGGGCCATCATATTTGAAGAATTGTTATGTTCAATCGTCATAAGGGACATCGTATCCGATGGCTGAGAGGGTTGTCATATCTAAATTTGAAATATTTCTCCATAGTTAGGGAAGTCAAAGGAAATTCCAATTTATTTTGTTTCATTTTTATTTCAGGTTTTTTCTCATCCACACATCATGGAAATCATTATTTCCTAAGATAAGGACAAGCAATAATGACATCTTCTTTCAATAATCAAGATGAGTGAAAGTGCGGTAAGGAAACTAACTCTCCATGTTGAATTGCATTACTACTAACAAATCTTATTTCAGATTTTATCAAGAACATCTAAGAGGATGAAATTCTCAAATTCTAAAACCATAGGTTCAGACTATGCAAAAAAGGATGCAGCAGAATGTGAAACTTTTTCTTACCAATGAACTGGGACATAGTTCAAAGATGAGTATCAAACTCTTTGCATGTTAGCTGAGAAATGACTTCTAATGCCATTAAATCACACCCCTATCAGAATGCATGTGGGTATTTTCAAAAAAAATAGTTTCAATTTTGCATTCAGATTAAATTTGTAAACTCACACTGGAAGCAATATCCTTATTCTTCAAATCCGATGATAATATACCTGGGGATTTGGAAAATATGTCCAGGTAAATTCATATTTATGGATGTGAAGTGCACCACATTCATGGCTAAGAGGTTGAAAGCCTCTTTTCCATAACTCAATTTAATTGTCACTCACTTTGAGCAAAAAGTCATAATAGCATAAAAAGATTATCTTTTTAACTGATTGACTCAAATGACAAGCAGCTTAATTCCCTGAGTCCCAAGATATATAGGCGGGCTCAATGTTAAAAACTCAGTTGTATTTTAAAAATCCTTATAATCCACTTATTCTCCAGGTTTCCAGTGTATCTATAATCAAAAATCGAGATAACTTTTGAATTCTTTGAAAATTATGCGTAAAATCAACTGTATTGAAATACAAGTGTCTTGAATTCTCATATTGTCTGAGATATATAGGAACAATAATACCGGAGTTCGGCTATAATTCCTTCACATTCCTCTTTAAACCAACTGATGTGCCAGGATTCTACGGCACATTTGACGCCTTTAACAAAGAATACTCGCGAGTTTTCAAGCAACCATTGTGGTTTTTGATGTTTTATGTTATATTTGCAGGAAATGGAGACAAAGATAGAAAAGGAAGGAAATATGATCAAAGAGCTCCACTGGATAGGAGTGGTGGCTGGCATGACTGGCCACCACAAACTTGGTGGGCCGTCAGCCAAGCAACAAAGTCTGGCAGCAATACTGGATAAGAGTGGTGGCTAGCATGACTGGCCACCACACACTTGGTGGGCCGTCAGCCAAGCCACCAAGTCTTGCAGCAACACTGGATAAAAATGGTGGCTGGCATGACTGGCCACCACACACTTGGTGGGCCGTCAGCCAAGCCACCAAGTCTAGCAGCAACACTGAATAAGAGTGGTGGCTGGCATGACTGGCCACCACACACTTTGTGGGCCGTCAGCCAAGCCACCAAGTCTGGCAGCAACACTGGATAAGAGTGGTGGCTGGCATGACTGGCCACCACAAACTTTGTGGGCCGTCAGCCAAGCCACCAAGTCTGGCAGCAACACTGGATAAGAGTGGTGGATGGCATAACTGGCCACCACACACTTGGTGGGCCGTCAGCTAAGCCACCAAGTCTTGCAGCAACATTGGATAGGAGTGGTGGCTGGCATGACTGGCCACCACACACTTGGTGGGCCGTCACCCAGGCCACCAATATGAAGCAAAGGCATCATACCCACTAGATAGTGGCGACGGCCACCCTCACGGCCAATCACTCATGTGACGGTCCGTCAAGTGGGCCACCAAATACAAAGCGGGATTCCAAAATTCTATTTTTGGACATTATTTCCTGTACTGCTATAAATACCCAGTGTTAGGGTTATTTTATTATTCATTACCTGATACTTTTTCTCACATTTTGGATGAGTTTGGGAGCATAAAATATGACACAAACACGTTTTCTTCTTCTTCTTCGATTGTTCTTGGGATTTTGGCTTATTGTTCTTGGAAAGCTTGAAGCTTGTGTTCATCTATTTTGTAAGAACCTTTTCTTATCATTATGAATACTATTACTTCATTCTTTCATTTTGCAAGCATGAGTGGCTAAAACTCCCACAACTAGGGTTGTGGGAGCCATGGCAAAAGTCGTAATCTAGGGTTCGGGTGATATTGTGTTTGGTTTGTATGCATATCACGTTGTTAATCTTACGTTTTTACCGTATTCTTGTGGTTGCAAACATTAGAACATGCCTAGGTTTGAATTGCTTGAACAAAGGAATTAAAACCCAGAAAATTAGATTAACAACAAGGATTCGGGACTACTAACTCCCGTCTAATGGTTGACGCTCTAGCGAGGTTAACCTACTTGGGGTGTAAATTGAGTTTTGTATTGTTTCTTTTCAAGTTCGAGAGAATTGATAAAAAAGCGTCTATTTGGTTGAGAAAGGTTTAGACGTAGGAATGAATTCAATTACTTCGTGTTATGCATATGAAAAGAACCCGATTGAACTCTAGCCCGAGGTTGTTGATTGAGCCATGATGAACACTTCCCTAGTTCACCCCTTCTACTTAATTTTACTCATTAAAATTGCAATTTGTTATTTGAAACAATTAAAGTTTGATCCATAAAAACCCCCCATTTACCGGAAATTATTGATTATTAGTCATCTAAATTACTAACGACTTAATTTGCACCTTATTCCCTGTGGGATCGACCCCAACCTTTGTTGGGTTCTATATTTGACACCGACCGCTTACGCTTCTTAATTGAGGTGTAATTTGGGCGTTATCAAATTTTGGCACCGTTGCCGGGGAATATGGTTGTTTATAAGTCCGGTGTGTTTATTTGACTCTTAGTCATATTTCCTTCTTTTACTTTTATTTGTTGTTTGTATTTGTTACAGGGTAAAGTGTTGTGCATGCCAAGTACCCGAAGCTCGGGTGAACCAATATTACCCTACGACCCCGAGCTCGCAAGAACGCTAAGGCAAACCATGAATGCACAACAGCAGGAGGCAGCAAGGCTCGCTACAGAATAGTAGGCTCAACAAGCTCATCATCACTTGAATGCTGAGGATATCAAGGATGATATTGCATTAGATGGAGTGGTGCTACGGGCGCCATTGTTCTTCCTCCACTAGCGCCCGGTGCAAAGTTCAACATTACTAGCACAATGATTCAGCGGTTGAATTTGAGAGAGTTGTTTTGTGGTGTGTCTGGTGATGACCCCAACAGGCACCTGATGAATTTTGTGAGCATCTGCAAGTCATTTGAATTGCCGGGAGTGAATCAGACGGCCATCAGGCTTAGGTTGTTCCCGCTGTCTCTGTCTGAAGAAGCAGCGATGTGGTTGACTGAGCTAACTACCGATTCTATAAAAACCTGGGGAGAGTTGAAAGAACCTTTCCTAGAAAGGTTTTTTACTCCCTCTAGGATGATACAATTGAGGGACAAAATCAACAATTTCAGGCAACAACCTCATGAGGCCTTACATGAGACCTCGTTGCGGTTCAAGAAAAAGGTGACACAATGCCCAAACCATTAGTTGACCGACAATTTTTTGATGCAGACATTCTATAGGGCACTGAATTCATCTACCAAGCCGACACTGGATAATGCAGCAGGTGGAGCATTTATGGGTCTCACTTTTATTAAGGCCACAACTATTTTGGACCGGCTCACCAAAACCAACAGGGCCTTGCATACACGGGATACAGAGGTAGAAGCTAACACTTATGCAGTTGGTATGTCAGCAGAGCAGCACAGGAAGGAGGAAGAGCGGGACCAACATATGGCCCATCTGAAAAAATGCAAATGGACCTACTGACAAAGCATTTGTTGTCAGAAGGTATTGAGAAAGTGAAAACTGTGGGTTCCCAAAGTAGAGCAGCAGAGTCTGGGTCTGATGAGGAGGCCAATTATTTAGGTGGTTTCCAGGCTTATGGCCAAGGAAACCAAGGTCGGTACAATTATTATGAAAAGCCGGGTTATAAGATTCGAGAACAAGGTGATTGGAGGAGCAAAGACGATAGAAGTGGATTATACATACCACCTGGAAATCGTGACAAAGCTAGCAATGAGTCAGGGACGTCCAAGCTAGATAATATGATGGCTAAGATTCTATTGAAGGTAGAATCGACTGACTCAGGGGTAAAGGAGATGAGGACTGAATTATCAGCAATGAGTCAGGTAGTGGATTCACATTCCACCTCAATCAAGCAATTAAAGAAGCAAGTGAGTCAAATCTCGGCGTCTCTAAATCAAAGGAAGATAGGTACCTTGCCGAGTGACACCATTCAAAACCCGAGGAATGATGGGAGTTGTATAACGATCACTACGAGAAGTGGTAAAAAATTATTGGAATTACATCCGGTAATTCAGACTCAGAAAGGTAAGGTTGCTGAGGAAGATGAGTTAGTAGATGCTGAAAATATGGTCAATGAGGGTGTGAGGGTATCTGTTGAAAAACCCATTGTGGTAGAGGATGCTACTCAAGTGCTCACGGATAAAAGCAAGGAAGTTGAAGAACTTCCAACTATGATGCCTCGGCCACCGCCTCCTTTCCCATAATGGTTGAAGAAGAAAGTGGAAGATAGAAAGTTTCTCAAGTTCATGACCATGCTCAAACAGATATCAGTGAACATCCCACTGGTGGACGCTCTTGAACAAATGCCCGGATATGCCAAGTTCATGAAGGACTTGATTACAAAGAAGAGGTCAGTGAACTCTGAACTAGAAGATAACCTCCACCACTGCAGTGCTATTTCTTCAAGATTGTTAGTGGAAAAGAAGGAAGAGCCAAGTGCTTTTACTGTTCCCTATACTATTGGGAAATTTAACTTTGAAAAAGCCTTATGTGATGTTGGTGTTAGCATCAACTTGATGCCGCTAGCAGTCTATAAACAGTTGGGTTTGGGAGCTCCCAAACCAACTACCATGAGGGTGTTAATGGATGACCGTTCAGTAAAGCGACCGGTGGGAATATTATATGATGTGCTGGTAAAGATTGGTAAGTTTATATTCCCAGCTGACTTTGTAATCTTAGATTGCGAAGTGGATTTTAAAGTTCCCATAATCTTGGGATGACCAATGTTAGCCACTACAAGAGTGTTGGTCGACATGGAAAGAAACAAACTGACATTCAGATTGAACAATGAATTAGTCAAGTTTGATGTGTGTAAATTGATGAAGCCACCAAGAGACATAAGGGTGGTCTTGGTTATCAATGTTATTGATGAAGCCCCTACTTATGTGCATATTGAGGAGAAGGGTTTTGTTGAGACCCTAGCTGTTATGAGAATGATGTTGGGATCGCAAGAAGAGAAACCTATAGAGGAAGGCGGTGAGAACAAATCAAGGAAAAGAAAACACCGCAAGAGAACCAACAAAGAAAAAGAGTTAGAAAGAGTAAAGAAGTTGCCTCGACTAGCTGAGGAGCCGATAAAAGAGGAAGTTGGAGCTCAACAGGATGATGTCGCTTGCACCTACTCCAGAGATTGCTCCTGCTTTGGAGACCCTACGGTCCCCAATATCATGCCAGACTCTGAGTCCATGGGATTCACAGGTATTCCTTTATCTAGCAGTTTAGTTGCCATATGTGTACATTGGGGACAATGCATGAAGTTAAGTTGCGGGTGTTGGGATACATGTGAGTCTGTCACCACCAAGGGTTTTTGTTGCCGTGTATCTTTTCCCTCGGTGCGCTATCTAGTAGAACCGGCATGTTTAGGTTGTCGTTTAATTTTTTTTTTGTGTTTTGTTTGGTGTCTATAGTAAGCATGGATTTTTGAAAGTTGAACTAAAAGGAGCCCCCTCTAAAAAAGATGATTTTGTACTTATGTTTGAAACGATTGACTGTTCTGGATCCTTGAATGACATTGTGTGGTTGTGATTGTAATAATTATGCTTAAGCCGAGCTGTTGTTTTGATAGTTGGTAGTGGTATGGGTTCTTGGTGCCAAGTGCGTGTGAGCTTATTGTTATAAACTCTTACTATGTGCATGCATCTAGAACTTGCCCGATCTATTTTGTTGAGCTTGAAGTTGGTTGTTTAGGAAAGGATCACAGGCCCTTTTTGTGTGTAGTCCACTTAGCCTAAAAGACTATCCAAGTGTAAATAACTCCTTCGATCCCTGTTTGAGCCAAAGTTGACTTTATTCTTTCGATAACCTTTTACCTTCCCCTTTTAACTCTGAATCTCTATTTTGGCCCTGGTCCCTCCTTGGACATCGTGCACCTCAACTCAGGCAATTAGCCTAAGTTGAGGGTGGCTACTGTAGAGGTACATGATAAGAAAAATGGGGTTAAGTGGACTTTGTTCTTCCGATAACCTCTTACCTTTCCCTTTTTAACTTTGAGTCTCTATTTTGGCCCTGGTCCCTCCATGGACATCGTACACCTTAACTCAGGTAATTAGCCTAAGTTGAGGGTGGCTACTATAGAGGTGCATGATAAGAAAGATGGGGTTTTGCTTAATTGGTTGTTGTTGGGTATAAAAAGTGCAGGTGTGTGCCAAATGAAAAGACAGAAAAAGACCTAAAAAGAAGTGAAAAAGAAATAAAAAGAGTTATCATGTTAAAAAGGCCACACCTATAGCAAGAAATAAATAAATCAAAGGTGATTACGACTGGATGGAAAAAGGTTGAATGGAAATTATAGGTCGATGATTACAAGGAGAGTTTTGCCACTATTCCCTAAATGTATCCTACCTGCACCCGAAGCCTCATTAAAAGCCAAAATAAGTCTTGTAGTGATCCTGAGCGGCTTTCTGAAAAACTGAAATAGAATAGCAAGGGCAAGATTATGGCATTGCATATGCATTGTTTGAAATCGTTTGTGAGTGTGAGGGCCTTACCTAGTCCCAAATTCTATGTGTGGGACTTCTTTGTGGTGAGGGAACCGAGATTTTTGTATTATCTATTGATTGTTGGGATAGCTGTTGTGTGTGTATGTAGAATATTCTATCATATCAGAATGACATGTTTGGATCCTTGCAAGTTAGCATTTCATACATTTGTGTTCTACCGGGGGGCTTGATTTAAATTTCATAAATTCATAAATCAAAGTAAAAATTATGGGTTTTGGGCATAAGGGTGAAGGGAAAACCTTATTGAATACCCACATACCTTATTTGGATTCAAAGTCCATGAGAAAAATTATTTGACCCATGACCTTTAGCTGGCATCTATAGAGTTTGCATTAAAGATTTAGCACAATTATCTATATGGTGTACATGTTGATGTATTCACTGATCACAAGTGTCTTCAGTATGTTTTTAGCTTGAAGAAGATGAATCCCAGGCAGAAGATATGGCTCGAATTGCTCAAGGATTATGAGCTGAGTATTCTCTCTAATCAAGGTAAAGCTAACATGGTTGTTGATGCTCTTATTAGATTGTCCATTGGAAGTACAGATCATGTAGAGGATGGAAAGAAAGAGTTAGCTAAGAAAGTGCATAGGCTTTCACGTTTGGGAGATTCTCTCCTAGACTCCGATGAAAGTGATGTGCTCATTCAGAATGGAGCTAAATCATCTCTAGTAGTTGAATTTAAAGAAAAATAGAATAGTGACCCCATCTTACACCAGTTAAAGGAAGAAGTTCACAAGGAGAAAGTGTTAGTTTTCACATAAGGGGGAGATGATATCTTGAGGTATCAAGGCATATTGGGTGATCCAGATATTAATGGTCTCAGAGATAGAATTATGTCTGAAGTGCACAGTTCCAGATATTCTATCCATTCAGGTTCTACAAAAATGTACCATGACTTGAGAGAAGTTTATTTGTTGAATGGTACGATGAGAGATATTGTAAACTTTATTACTAAGTGCCTAAATTATCAGCAGGGTAAGGTTGAGCACCAAAGGCCATGTGGCATGGCTCAGAACATAGCAATCCCTAAGTAAAAATGGGAGATGATTAATATGGACTTTAGGGTCTACCACAATCTCGACAATAGCACAACTCGATATGGGTTATTATAGACCGAATGACCAAGTCAGCTTACTATTTGGCAGTTAAGACTACAGACTCAATAGAAGACTACCTCATATTGTACATCCGTGAGATAGTTAGACTTCATGGAGTTCCATCATCCATTATTTCAGATAGAGGATCTCAGTTAACCGCTTAGTTTTGAAAGCCATTTCAGAAAGGTTTGGGTTCAAAGGTGAACCTTAGTACCTCTTTTCATCTGCATATAGATGGTCAGGTCAAGTGTACCATTCATACCCTTGAGGATATGTTAAGAGCCTATGTTATTGACTTCAAGGGAAATTGGTATGACCATTTTCCTCCCATTGACTTTGCATCTAATAATAACTATCATTCTAGTATTTTGGTGGCCCCTTATGAAGCTCTTTATAGGTGGAGGTGTAGATCCCTGATCGAATAGTTTGAAGTGGGTGAAACAGAGTTGATAGGGCCAAACTTAGTTGATCAAGCAATGGAAAAGTGTACGACCATTTAGGAAAGGTTGAAGACATGTCAGAGTCGCCATAATTCCTATTGATATTAGGCACAGAGACTTAGAATTTAAGTGGATTATTGGGTTTACTTGAAGGTTTTACCCATGAATGGTGTTATGCCGTTTGGAAAGAAAGGGAATCTTAGTCCCCACTACATTGGCCTATATAAGATTTCAAAGAGAGTTGGTGAAGTAGCTTATGAGGTAGAGCTACCAGCTGAACTAATAGCAGTTCGTTCAGTTTTCCATATTTCTATGCTTAAGAAGTGTGTAGGCGATCCTTTGCTTATTGTGTCTACACATAAAATTGGGGTGACAGATAGCTTGTCTTATGAAGAGGTTCTAGTCAAGATTCTTGATCATCAGGTTCACAATTTGAGAACTAAATAGGTAGCATCAGTAATGGTTTTATGCAGAAATCATTTTGTCAAAGAGGCTATGTCAGAAGCCGGGGAGGATATGAAGGTTAGATACCCGCATTTGTTCACTCCTCAGGAAGAAGATGCCGAAGGTAATAATCCTTCTCTAAGTATTGACTCAGCACCTATACTTTATGTTTACATGTTTTTTAGTTCCTATAATTCAGTTTGTTCCTTGTGTTATTCGATAAGTGGATGTGCCCTTGACAGTAAGCTCCGTTCAAAAAAGTTTTAGTGGGGTTCCCCATCCTTGTTAGTTCACTCTAGTTGACCTTTATTCACGGAAGAATGATCCCAAGTTGGAGATATTGTAACTCCTCAGATTCTAAACTAACCTTTTGTAACACTTAGAAGGAATTACAGGACTATTTCCAGTTTCCACGCTCGAGATTACAGACCACTATTTTGAAGAAATGTTCATAGAGTAAACCATAGAAGCCCCATTTTTAGTCTTGTCTTCTTAAGTTTCTATGGAAGACTTGATGGTTTGTCCTTCTGAAGGATGGGACCATCCTGTCAACTGTAAAATACCATTGTTGAGGTATCAATATCTTTGAGAAAGTACGACCAAGTCTATGGCTCGTTGTTCTAATCCACGATTTGTAATCTTCATCCATAGAACTTAGTTTAAAGGACCCTCAAATTCTTAGGTTCAAAGCACAAATGACATGATAGTCAATAAACTTGGTTTATGGTCCATAGTTGTCCACCGTAGAAATTCCTCAGAAATTTTGCAAAATCTCAGAGTAGAACCATGGTTAAGTCAATGGTTCATAGTCCAAAAGGATGGAGCAAAGACCCATATGTAGGAGTGAGACTCGGAAAGCCTAACAAAAATTTCCAAGTTTCCACGATTTGGACTATGGTTCTTAGATCAGGGATACCGTCCATAGGCTCATCCATAGAATCAAAATTCTTATGGCTATAGAGTTTATCCTTAGCACTTTCTGACTTACTTTTCAAGTCCACACATTTACTCTCAACCTTAGGCGATGTGAGAAATCCCCCAAGGGTTAGGTAAGCCTTCTCCTTCAATTCTAAGGTTAATTTAGAGATTCCTCTCCCTAACCTATGGCTTCTAACATGTTCCTGGATATAAAATCCTAGGAATCATTTAAGGGATCCATTCATAAGATCTCCAAGTTAGTCTTCGAGGTCCTCTATTGAAGTTTGGAGCATTTAAGGTATGTAAAGCTAATCATAGTGAGGAATCTTATTCTTTATTATGCCCTACATCTAAGTTCCAGTTTTGGTAAGATCAAAGATAAGGTTTTATTCAAATTCTCCTATTTTGAATTCCTTGTTGCTTCGAATTGCTTCTTATCCTTTATTGCTAATGTTGTTGTGATTTATTTCATTTATTGTTGGTTCATGATAATTCAATTACATGGACCCCTTTTTGCTAAAATTATTCGAAAGCATTGTTATATTATTTTACGCATTATTTTCATTATGAAAAGCCATTTTCAGTTTAAGAAAGCATCTTCAAGAAACAGTTCATGTCAGCATATTTAGCTCAAAATACATGATTCAGAAGAAAAGCAAAGTCAATTTTAATGAAAGCAAATAAATTTTTAAAGAAAGTAAAGTTAGTTTCAGGAAAGAAAAGTTCAGTTAAAGATGTATTATTTGAGCATTGACTCAAAGAAAGAGATTTCCAATTTTTTCCTAAAGAGGTACATTTTAAAGTTTATTTAGCATTATTATATTATTTTTGGAGTATTATTGAGCACCGAAATAGGTAAGAGTTTAGATAACCCAAACCCCAAAACTATGTAGCCAGTGTAGGATAGGTTCATTCTGCAAGTTGGATAATTCCTTATTAGCCCTAAAGTGGATCAGTTTGGATCCATAGTAAAGTTTCATTCTATACCCTGTCAAGGTATAGGATGACTCTGGCAATGTGGGCAAGACATTGTATCATTATGAGGCTCACATGATGATTGTCTATTAAAAAAACTCCCCAAGAAAAACTAAAGTTATATTTTCTGAATCTTTTTTTGATGGATATTATATTGTGAAGCTTTGTTGTTAAAGTACACCTGCATGCTTTTCTTTACAGTTGATCTCATTTCCGTTCAATTAAGTATTACTCTTTAAGCTAGTATATCAGTTCTAGCTTATTGTTTCATTCAACTATTTTACATATCATACCTTTACACGTAGTGATACTATTTGGTGTTCGGGATGTGCAACAAATACATCAATAGGATTTTATTCAACCAGCAGTGGTGAGACCTCGTTACCTTTGGAGGACTCAAGTCTACCTAGTTAAGTAGTATTTACTAGATGTTGCTAGTGGTTTATTTAGGTAGTTGTGGGTCTTATCCTGGTGAACCATTTCTTTCAGTATCAGAGACTTCATAGGCTAGCTAGTTGAGTATAGTTATCAGTTCTTTTGGAAATGGCTACATATTTTAGATTTGGATTATCTATATCGTTGAGACTTATTTTCTAAAGTTTTTGCATTCCCATCTCGCTAAAAAGCTTCCACATAATAATTAAGCATTTAGCATAGTAGAAATCCAGGCCAAGGTTCTGGTTGGGCTATTAGTAGTTCTAAATCTCGGACACATCTAGGGTGTAGAATCGAGTCATGACAAGAATAGTCTACTCGACTCTTGATAATCTCTATTACCTGCATACATAAGGTTAAGAAGCACTTCAATCTCATCATAGCTCTTGGAAAAGATTTTCCCTTGAGTTGTAGCATCTGGAAGTGACTTGGAGTCTGGTCTAAGTCCTTTAATAATGTTGTGACCAATGATTTCCTTAGGCTGCTAATGATGAGGGAAATCTCTAAGATAACCCTTGAAGATTTCACATGCTTGTGGTAATGATTTAGTATCATTTTACACAAAATAGGATATTCTTCCTCTTAACTCTTTGGTTCTTCTTGGACAAAAGAATTGATTCAGGAAATGTTATGACAATGCATCTCAAGTAGTAATTGAGCCTGTTGGCCTTTTCTGAAACCATTTTTTTCTTCCCTAATAAGTTCAAAGGGAATAAAGTCAACTTTACATATTCATCTGACACGTTTTGGTAATGAAAATTGTCACTTAATTCTATAAATTCTGTCAAGTGCTTGTGCGAATCTTCGTGCAGTTTAACCTTAAATTGGGAAGTGTTCTACACTAGTCGTAGCGTTCCTTTTCAATTCAATGTTTTATTTGATTGACTGCTTGACTATTGCCTTGAAGGAATTTTCATGATTTGGCCTAGAAAAATTTAGGACAACGATCCGTCCTTGTGCCCATATAGGATGTTGTACTTCATTTGAATTTAGGTGTCAGTTTAGTTTGTCTCCCATAGTTCTGACACTTCAAAAAATATTTTGATTTCAGGATCAAATGGGATCAAGGGACTGCCTTTACTTAGAGTATTTGGCATACACGACCTAAAACCTGTAAAGTAACAAAAATAACAACTAAAAGTAAAAACCTAATAGATTGACAAAAACTCAAAATAGTATATAAATTTCTAAAATATTTCCTAGCAACAACGCTAAAAATTTGTTTCTTCCAAATGCATACACAAGTGTACGTGGTCTAAAAAGTAATATAGGACTTATAAATCCAGATATCGATCCCATGGGAAATTGACAAATTGATAACTAAAGTGAATTTCTATTTGACTACTCACTGAGTAAACATGATATGATATTTGGTTTGAAGATTATTAACTACTAATGACTTTAAATACTAAGACATAAGAGTGATTTCAAGTTGTTTTGTAATTTCAGAGATGATTAATTATCCAGGATTGCAAACGTAGAACAATCCAGTTGAGTTATCAGTTAACTAGTTTAACTAATTTCCTGAGTTACTAGTTGCGGGTTGATATTCACAATGTTGAGAATCTTTCCAAACAAGCTCTACACCTACTCAACAATTCCTAACGCCTATATTCCTAGGGTCATTGATCAATAGTAAAGTGCATGTGATTTTTCTTTTGTATCAATTAAGCAAGGCTAACGGGTATATTTCTATTCATGTTAGCGATTTGTACTCCCTTCCCTATAGAGTTCACAACTAAGATCTACCTTTTCTTAGTACAAATACAAATTCCCTATTCCTAGTCTAATTTATGAATCTTAGATAGTATTGAAGAATTGGCCAGATAATGAAATAATTAGGAGCAAGAAAAGATAAGCAACACAAATAATGGAAATCTAATCAAGCTATATTAACCTCAAACAACATCGTTCATGCTCATCCAGTCTCCTAGAAACTATGAGTTTAGCTACTCATAAACCGATTACAAATGCAAGAATTCATGAATAAAATAAGATTCAATCATAAAAATTAGAAAAAGGAATGAAAAACCTTGGTGGAAGAACCTCATACTTTGTCTCCTGTATGTTTCTTTCAATATAATTGGTTCTTCTCAATAAAAGATGAGTAAAAGTAGTATATTTAGGGTTTTGGGGGGTTCTGGGTTGCCTCGTGCAAAATAGGCCAAACAAGGCCCATTTCTTGCACTGTTTCAGCACCTCAGGCGGCACCATAGGCCTTTTAGCTAGCCTCCACACTTAAACTTCCCCAATGCACTCTAGGGGTGCTTAGGGCCCTTTCGTAGTGCAATTTTTTCCTTTTTTCCTTATTTTGTCCCCGTTTAACCTTTTTCTTGATCTACCATCCATGGACATGATCTGGATGATCATCCTTAGTGCCTACTCAGACGTCAAATCTTTAATATTACTCTATTATGCTCCAAATCCGTGCAAAATCATTAATTCTTTATCCTACTCACAAAGAGAAGCTACATAAGCATATATATTGCATAAAGTAAGCTAAAAAATGTATGAAATTATGTAAAATGTGAGGCAAACTATAGTGTAAAATCATGACTTTTAGCCTCATATCATATATCCCTATTGGATATTGTTCTTTGATTAGTCAAATTCAAGGGTTCAAGAATTGGAGAAGTGTTTGTATCAAAAATTGGTCAGCATTATCTAGTAATGACCAAACTCCACTTTCCATGCACCAATAATATGGCCTAGTATGAAGCTTGTATTCTTGAAATCATATTGGCTATTGATATGAACACTCGAGAATTTCTAGTTATCGGTGATTTTGACCAATTAATTCATCAAGTACATAGAGAATGGGTCGTAATGAACTCCAAAGATCATGTCATACGTGAAAATGGTAAGAGGTTCAGGATGATCAATTCAGGCATATTCCAAGGATATTAAATAAGTTTGCTTATGCTTTAGCAACCATATCCTTTATAATCCAACATTCATATCAGAACTATATCAATACGTTGGAGATAAGTTTGAAAGAGAAACATGTGCATTATGCACAAGTCAAAGTAAAACCAGATGGAAAGCCATGGTATTTTGATATCAAGAGGTATCTAGAAATTGGGGTATATTCAGAAGATGCAACTATGAATCAAATAAAACAATTCATCGAATTGTGAATAACTTTTCCTTGAATGGAGAAGTCCTTTCTAGGAGAACTTTGGATTTTGGATTCTTCAGATGTGTGGATTCCCTCGAAGGTACAAAGTTAATAAAAGAAGTAAATTACAGAGTGTGTGGACCTCATATGAATGAGTTCACCTTGGCCAAGAAAGTTCTACAAGCTAGATATTTTTGGATAACTATGGAGAATGACTGTAGTTGATTCGTGCATAAGTGCAACAAATGCCTAATCCACAGAGATTAATTTGATCTGAAAGCCCCCCAGCGAGCTTCATGATATGAGCTTACCTTAGCCATTTGTAGCTAGGTTCATGAATGTCATTGGTCCAATAGATCCATCCACTTCTAATTGACATAGATTTGTATTGGATGTTATTAATTATTTACCAAGTGGATAAAAGATGTATCTTACAAAGAATAATGACCCTCCTGGTCATTTCTTTGTTTTACTGCATTTCTTGCATTTTGAGTTTTCCTACAGCGGCTACAAGTTATTTATGACTTGTCAGGACTTATGGTTTGGTGCCCAGGACGTTCTTTAGTTCGTTATGACTATTTCCTCATTTTAGAAATCCAACTTGGGAAATCCTTGACTTCGGTCAGCTTTCTTGGTAAATGCAGTCGGATCAAATTTTGATAGTTCCATTAGCTCCGGAGTATGGACTATGGTCTAGTTGGACCTTTGGTTGGGATGCAAAAGCTTTTTAGCATAGAACTTTCTCTCATTCTATGTTTTCAGGCCAATTAGGCTTCAAGGGTTGCATTGGTCAACATTCAAAGGATATTGCTTCAGATGAAAATTATGCTAGTGTTGTTATCTCTAGAATGTTAACTTTGGGCTAGAGGGACCTTTGGTTCAGGTCCCTAGGTTTTTGAACTTGATTTTGGCCCTTAGGTTCCATTTTGGAATAGTTGGCCTAATGGTTGATTTTGGGCGTGGGGCTCACCTTTTGTTAAATCAACCTTCAATAGGATTTTTGTCGATTCTGTTATATCTGAAACGATATTTCTAGTTGAATAGCTCAACTCATTTATGTTCACGGGACCCCAGGTGCATTCCTGGGGGCCCACCGCTTAAGAAATCGTCCATGGCATATTATTGTTGTTGTTGTCGGCTGGTGTGGCGCCAGGGCATGGGCCTAGTCCGCGCCTGGACGTGTGTGCCTATGCCTTGGTGCCGCGTCTGTGTGCATACCTGTGTGGGTGTTCTAGCACCCTTGCGCCTGTGCTAGTGCCCTAGCACCAGCGCCCCTGCACTATTTGTGCGCCATGGTGCTTGCACGCCTGAGTGCTGCCTTGGCACTCTTGCGCCTCGGCGTGGCAGCCTATATAGCTGGCCACCCTCTAATTTCCAGCTTATTTCCTCTCCTTCTCCGAATGATTTCTCTATTATTTTAAGCTATAAAAACCTCTATATTTCTCCTGGTCATTCCTTATCCTTGATGTATTATATATTTTTGGTCGGTTTTTGTTCTTGGCTTCTTAATTGGTAAGTTTCTTCGTTAAATTTTGATTGTTTCCATTAATTTCCCTCTTTGATTTCTCTACTTTGTGGGTCATTTTGATCCCCTTTGCTTGTTCAGTTCTGCTAAAATTTTGAACATGTACTCTTGGTGAGGTCGGGAACCTCGTGATGATTTTTGTTATCAGTTTTGGGTGCATGGCCCATGAACCCGCTTGTGACCTGAATTTTGACCCGGCTAAATTATTAGTAATTTGGGTACCGTTAGCTTCATATTGATGTGTAGAATATTGTTATGATAGTGTGGCTTCTTACGAATGCTTCTCGGGGGGAGATAGGTTACATTCTTGTGGATTGTGCACACGTGCTCAGCTCTCTGGTAGGTTATGGTTTACTTTTCCTAGACTTTGCTCGTATGAGGTATGGGTATAATAATTTTCTAATTATTGGTGGAATCTTGAGGTTTGGATATGGTTCTGAGTAGGTATATTAATCCTTAGAGGTTATTTAGGGGCCTTAAAGTAGATTCTGGCTAGTAAATCCTTAGAATAGATTGTAGACTTTCAGTAAGACTGGGCGTAAGCGGTGTAGTATCTTTAGGTTTATGATTAGATGCCTTATATAAGTTTAAGCTACATGTGGTCAGGGTTTCTAAATTTAGGGAGCCTTAGCCTAGATTAGATAAGGGTTCGTGATAGAGTAGGCGTAATAGTTATTTTATTATTATTATTATTATTATTATTATTATTCTTGCTCGTTTAGTGTTCTATTTATCAAATACTTGTGGCTCGAAGCCGTGGAGGCTGGATTGGCAGGAGCGCAGGTTCATATGGTTGTTCTTAGCTTATGTTTCTCCTTGTTGTACATTTTATGCCTAGTTCCAGTTAGTTGATTACCTTATGGGGTCCCTTGGGGGTTGGTAGTTAGTGTAGTGTTTCCCTATTAGTATTTGAACTAGAATAGGTGGCTTTAGAACTCTTTGGGGTATAGTTTGTGGTAGAGTAGTTCTTACTTAGCATTGTTGTTCTTATCATTTTATATTCTTATGTTTGGCTTTGGTATGATTGTTTGTATGCTGGAGGCCATAGTGTTGAGATAGCGGGAGTCCAAGTTAGTACGATCTTGTTATGAAGGGTGAAATTCCCTATCTTGGTATAGTTGTGTGCATTTACATGTATTCATACATACATATGGACTGATTCATTTTCATCCCATTTTGCATATGTTTAGGTTATGGTACAAGTTGACGGGAATTGATTCATTTTCATCCCATTTTGCATATGTTTAGGTTATGGTACAAGTTGACGGGAATTGAATGGTATGGATTGACGGGAATTGAATGGCTCGGCAGTTTAATAAGAAACTTTTCCTTTTAACAAGTGGTTTTCAAATTAAGGAAAGATTTTATTAGTTTAAGTCGATTGCTAGTTTTCAAAACACAAAATACTTCTTTTTTAAATGAATGGAGCTCCAGGGTGAGCGTCCCACTTTAATCATTGTTTTTTGATAATAAAAAGGAAAAATGGTTTCTTTTCCTATAAGTTTGTTCTACTAATGAGAAATGGTACATCATTGTTATACTGACTTCTGAATGGGGAATTACTTCTATTTTATGCACTTGGTCTGAGAGATGATTCTGAACCTCACTTTCCATTGATTTGTGGGATTATATTGATAAGCTCGGATGACCCCCTTTGAAGACATACGGGGTATTATATTTTGGTATTCATCTCTATTAGTAAGCTTTGGCGGCCTATGAGAATAATCTAGGTTTTCTGATAATACATGGATTATATGGTATTGATAAACTTCGGCGGCCTGTATGGATATTATAGGTCTTATTATACGGTATCTGTTGGTACGCTCCAGCGGCACGTGAGGTGACTCAGAGTTTCATTCACTACAGCATTGGCCATATTTCATTTCATTCCTTCATTTCACATTGCATATTATGGTATTCCTGGAACTTGTTTACTACCAAACTCCGTGTATAGTCAGTTTTCTGTATTGGGTGTACTTTCTGGACATGGGGAAATCTGATTTGTTTATTGCTAGATTATTGCTTATGTCTTTTATATTATTGCAGTATTTTTCCTTTTTATGTAGGCTTTGACAATTAAATTTATTTCTGACTCATCTTTCTTACCCTTGGGTTTTATTCGCATTTTGTTATGTTTATATCTTATTTGAGCTTAGTCGCCTAATGATGCATACTGGGTACCATAATTTTGTGTACTCATACTACACTTCTATATCTTTTTTGCTGACGCAAATCCTAGTGTGAGATATTATCACTGATTGGTGTCCTCATGCAGAGTTGCTGACTAGAGACATTGGGTGAGCTCTTGGCGATCGTAGTTGATCCACCTCCCTCTACTTTTGAACTAGTCTTCTATTATACCTTCAGAGATTGTCCATATTTTGTTATACTATCTAGAACATCTAAGTTGTAGTAGCACTTGTACCGACTGACATCGGGTCTTGAGGGATTCTTGTGTATTTTATTCTCTTCCCTCCTTTTTACTAATGTTGATTTACCTTATCTTCCACTTCGTATTTATATTTCTTCTGTTGTTGGGTTCTTTCTTGTGATTATCCCATTACTCACTGTTTCGGGCTAAGGGTTGGCTTACCTACTGGTGGATTATAGTTGGTTCCATTACGACTTAAGTTTTTGGGTCGTGACAAAGGGGTATTAGAGCTCTAGGTTCACCAGTGTTGTTGGTACAAGAGAAGGTGTCTAGTAGAGTCTCACAGATCTCTACAATAACATCTCTATCCTATTTGCAGGAGGCTATTAGGCATCCTTATGAAAGTTCAATCTTGTGAAACCCTTATCATGCATTCTTTGCTCCATTAAAGTCTAAACTTCAATTGTTCCTTTCCTTCTCAGATGGTTATGAAGAGGTCAACAATGGGCATGGGCGAGGCTCATACGCCTACTACTAGAGTGCAGTTACCATAGTCAAGGGTTGAGGGTGTTTAGTTTTAGTCAAAAGGCATGGGGTCAACCCAGCCTCTAGTAGGATTTGTAGCTTCACCGTCCCTTCAGGGTATTCTTGTAAGGATTCTTAGCTTATTGGAGAGTATTTCATAGGACATGACTCTTTCTAGTACCCCTAGTGGTTCGCAGATCAGCGGTGACACACAAACTTTAGCCTAGACTGCGACACATAGTTGTTAGGGACTAGGAGCACAGCCAACCGTTGTGGCTCCCCATTTAGAGATGTTTCCAATTCCATTGGTTACTTAGCCTATTATAGCTAGGCCAGTTATGTCGATTGAAGAGTAGAATATGCTGGGTAGGTTCATAAGTTTGGGTCTTCAGAGGTTTTTTGGTGCCCCTGGGGAGGATGCTTACGAGTTCTTGATTAGTTGCTAGGAGAGATTGCATAACCTTGGGTTAGTTGAGTCTCACAAAGTTGATTACACTGCATTTCATATGGATGGTTTGGATACACAGTGGTGGTGATCTTATACTACTTTTGGGCCAGTCGAGTCACCTCTATGGTTTGGGCTCAATTCTCCGAGGCTTTCTTAGAGAAGTTTGTACCTAAAATCTTGAGAGAGGGGTTGAGGGATCAGTTCACCAGGTTAGACCAGAGCTCTATGTCAATTTCTGAGTATGAGGCATAGTTTCATGAGTTGTCTAGGCATGCTACTATGATTCTTCCTACAAAGCACGAGCGGGTTTGCCAGTTTGTCAGAGGGTTAGATCTACCACTTTGGTTTTGCTATGGAGTACCTAGTGGTATCGAGGGCTACATTCGTTGTTGTTGTTGATCATGCATGGATTATTGAAGCCATAGGTTATGAGAATGGTGGAGGCAGTGGTAAGAGGCCTCACCATCAGGGTAGTTATAGTGATTTCCAGTTTCGAGGCAGAGGTTTCTCTCGTGGGGGTTACTCACGATATTCTTAGTTTTGCCAGCCAGTTCATATAGAACTACATATTTCAGAGACATGTTGTTTGGGGCATAGTGGGCAGAGTAATTAAGGTTCAGGTTAGACTTTTTGAGGGTTGCATTCTGGGTATTCGGGTTATGGTGGCCAGTCAGGTTCAGCCAGATTTTCTTATCAGGGCACTTCAGGTAAGGGTTGTTATATTTGTGGTGAGAGGGGACACTTTTCTAGGACTTGTCCAAGGTTCAAAGAGTTTCACCCCCTCCGAGTTCTAGCACCACCGACCAGGGTCAGTGCACACATTAGTAGGGATGGTTCCCAGGTTGTTAATGATAGTTCCCAGTCATATTGGTCAAGTACTCATAGAATATGGAGTCACATGGATGCTTCTATCATAGGTACGATTCTATTATCATCAATGAGCTTTTGATATTATTCGATGTGGGATCTGCATGTCCTTATACATATCTGCTTACATTTCTCTCATCTGGACTTACTTTGTGGGATTGTAATGTTTCTGCATATAGCTAACCCATAGGAAAATTCTTTTAGTTGTGGATTGAGTATATCAGTTTTAGGTAGTAGCTATGTTGGGGTGCAAAGTGCGGTAAGCCTTGTCGTCTAAATTGGTGGGCTTGTGCAGTGATTTTAGGTATGGTTATTTCTATCTTAGAACCTAGCCATCTTGGGTTGTTGGATTGTCTTGATTTTGTTTATTGTGTTGGTTCCAACATTCTTTTTTTGGGTTAGTTTTTGTGGTTGATGAAGATTTAGGTTGCTGAGGTGCTTTCAAAAGATAGAGTTCGGGATTTGTTTATCTTCTGTTAAGGGTCGATGGTGGGAATTCCAAGGACTACCATAGGACTCGTTCCTCTATAAGTTTCTAGCTATGTCCTTTAGTTTGACACATGCCCCAATATCGGTTGTAGACTCAATGAGCGACATCTTTAGATCCTATTCGGATTCTAGTTACTATAGTATTCTTAGGTGGCATCTGAGTCTACTCGAGGACTAGGGAGGAGATAAATTAGAATTTGGTGTTGGTTTTAGACTTTGCGAGTTAGCAGGCTATTTCAAGAGGGTTGTGGAAGACTTCTCTGTTTGTGGCACTTTTGACTAGATTAATTCAGAAGATCGTTCCTTTCTAGCGGTTCAACCAGAGTGAGATGGGTTCTTTAAGGTTTGGAGATTTTTGTATTCCAGCGTTGGTTCATACTCTTTCCATGAAGGGCCAAAAAGTTATCAGTTATAGAGATACTTTCAAGCTATTGGAATGTGTACTAGTCCAGTAGGGGAGATGCTTAGTTCTGGTTTGTGTATCAGGGGTTGGGAAAGCATGCTGATATTTCAAGATTTTGGAGTTGGAGGCTAATTTTAGGCTTTGTTGCATACTCGATACATTTCTTGCATGGTTTTGGTGTCCTTGGGGTCTGTTCAGATAGGGAGACCTAGCCATGTCACCTTTCGCGAATCAGACAATATGTGGTTCAAAGAGTTTGGTCCAGAATCTACTTTTGAAAGGTTGTCCTCTAGCCTAGGGTGCCTGGTTACATCATTTTAAATCCTGGTGTTTTCTTTGCAGTTGGGGTTCCTAATGGTTGTTTCATATAAGTATGGGTTCTTTGGGTGAGCTTAGCGTAGTTGTCCATTTGAAAACTGAGAGTCAGTCAGGGTAGGCTACTCTAGTTATAGTAGGTATGTCTTGGGCATGTGTATGTTTATGAGGTTAGTAGGACTAGTGTTTGGTTTTTATTGATATTGATTTTTTAGACTACGTCGTGGAGGTAGTGTATGGTAGGAGTCATAGCCTTCAGATGGGTTTGTTGATGCTATTTGAGTTTAACTCGAGTGTTTGACTTGTGTTTGACTTTATGGTTTGAATGCTGATGTTTCTGGGTAGACGGAAAGGTCTTTGGACCGAGGACTCATGAGGAAGTGGGTTTTGTACTTTGTGTTAACATGGTCATCGATTCTGCAAGATGATTTCCTTGGTTGTCGTGGTTGTTGTGTTATGTTGGTGCTTTTCGAATGTTTTCTTTTGGTTTGTGTTTATTTATTTTACCGGTTAGCTTTTGAGTTGGAGTTTCTTGTTTTTACTATTTTGGCTGGTAATGAGTTAAGGTTTTAGTAAGCTTTCTTTGGTTATCTTTCCTTTGGTTGTTGTCCGATCGATGAGGCTCCGTGGGAGGCCTAGCTTGACTTACAGAAGTGGTATCTTTTAACTTTTAAGCCATCGAGTACTTCCTATTTCTTAAACTTTGGTCATCTTTCTTGGTAAACACGCTTAAAATTGAATTCCAACAGTTCCGTTAGCTCTGAAGCTTGGACTTTGGTCTTGTTGGACCTTTGGTTGGGATCCGCGAGCTTTTCAACTTAGAACTTTCTCTAGTTCTGTGTTTTCAGGCCAATTAGGCTTGAAGGGTTGACTTTGGTCAACATTCAGAGAAAACGACCTCGAATGAAAATTTTGCCAGCGTCGTTAGCTCTAGAATGTCGACTTTGGGCTAGAAGGACATATGGTTTGGGTCCCGAGGCTTTCAGACTTGATTTTGGTCCTTAGGTTCCATTTTGGAATAGTTGGCCTAAAGGTTGATTTTGTGCGTGGGGCCTACTTTTCATTAAATCAACCCCCAATGGTATTTTCATCGCTTTCATTGGATCTGAATGCCATTTTGAATAGAATAGCTCAGCTCGTCTGCGTTTGTGGGACCCTGGATGCATTCCCAGGGGCCCACTGCTTTAAAAATCTTCCATAACATGTTCAGTTGTTGTTGATGTTGCCTGCTAGTGTGGCGCCAAGACGTGCACCTGGGCCCGCGCCTGCGTGTCTTTAGGCCTGGTCATTCCAGCTCCCCTGCGCCTGTGTCAACGCCCTAGCACCAGAGCCCCTGTGCTCCTTGCGCACCATGGCTCCTGTGCGCCTGTGCGTTGCCTGGGCGCTCCTGTGCCTGGCCGAGGCAGCCTATATCGCTGGCCACCCTCTAATTTCCAGCTTATTTCCTCTCCTTCTCCAAATATTGCACCATCATTTTAAGCTCTAAAAACCTCCATATTTCACCTGGTCATTCCTTATCCTTGGAGGATTATATATGCTCGTTCTTGGCTTCTTAGTTGGTAAGTTTCTTCATTAAATTTTAGTTGTTTCCATTAATTTCCCTCTTTGATTATTCTAGTTTGTGGGCTGTTTTGAGCCTCCTTTGATTGTCCATTTCCACTCAAATTTTTAGCATGTATTCTTTGTGAGGTTTGGAACCTTGTGATGATTTTTGTTTCTGGTTTCAGGTGCGGGGCCCATGGACCCGCTTGTATGAGGTATGGGTATAATAATTTCCTAATGGTTAGTGGGATCTTGTGGTTTGGATATGGTTCTGAGTAGGAATATTGATCCTTATAGGTGATTTATGGGCATTAGAGTAGATTCTGGCTAGCAAATCCTTAGTATAGGTTGTAGACTTTTCGTAAGACTTGGTATAGGCGGTGTAGTATCCTTGGATTCAGGATTAGATGCCTTAGCTTAGTTTAAGCTGCTTGTGGTGGGGGTTTCTTGATTTAGGTAGCCTTAGCCTAGAATTAGATAAGGGTTCGTGATAGAGTAGGCATTATCGTTGTTTTATTATAATTATTATTATTATTATTATTCTTGATTGTTTAGTGTTTGATTTATTATATACTTGTGGGCCTGAGGCCGCGGAGGCTGGATTGGCGGGAGCCCAGGTAAGTATGGTTTTGGTTTGCTTAAGTTCTCCTTGTTGTACGCTTTATTCTTAGTTCCAGTTAGTTGATTACCTTAAGGGGGTCCCTTGGGGGTTTGTAGTTAGCATAGTGTTTCCCTATTAGTATTTGTACTAGAATAGGTGGCTTTAGCATTCGTTGGGGTATAGTTCGAGGTAGAGTAGTTCTTACGAAGCGTTATGGCTGTTCTTATTGTGTTATATTCTTATGTTTGGCTTTGGTATGCGTATTTGTTGGCCGGAGGCCATGGTGTTAAGATAGCGGGAGTCCAGGATAGTAAGATCTTGATGTGAAGGATGAAATGCCCTATCTTGGTCTAGCTGTGTGCATTTACATGTATTCATACATACATATGGACTGATCCATTTTCATCCCTTTTTGCATATGTTTGGGTTATGGTACAAATTGACGGGAATTGAATAGTATGGATTGACGGGAATTGAACGGCTCAGTGATTTAATAAGGAACTCTTCTTTTTAACAAGTGGTTTTCAAATTAAGGAAAGATTTTACTGGTTTAAGTTGATTACTAACGTTTAAAACCCAAAATACTTCCTTTTTAAATGATTGGAGGTCCAAGGTGAGCGTCCCTTTTTTATCGTTGTTTTTGGTTAATAAAAAGGGAAAACAATTTCTTTTCCTATAAGCTTGTGCTACAAAAGAGAAATGGTACATCACTATTTTACTGACTTCTGAATAGAAAATTACTTTTATTT
Organism: Jaltomata sinuosa; assembly: GCA_003996215.1. Classification (NCBI taxonomy): domain Eukaryota; kingdom Viridiplantae; phylum Streptophyta; class Magnoliopsida; order Solanales; family Solanaceae; genus Jaltomata; species Jaltomata sinuosa. The sequence continues at coordinate 143,747 of QJPP01002308.1, read as the reverse complement.
TATGCATTTGGTCTTAGAGACGGTTCTAAACCTTACTTTCCATTGATTTGTGGGATTATATTGATAAGCTTCGGCGGCCCCGTTTGCATACATACGGGGTTTTACATTGTTGTATTCATCTCTATTGGTAAGCTCCGGCGGCCCATGAGAATACTCTAGGTTTTCTGATGATATGTGGATTATGTGTTATTGATAAGCTCCGGCGGCCTGTATAGATATTATAGGTATTATGGTACAGTATCGGTTGGTAAGCTCTGGTGGTCAGTGAGGTGACTCAGGGTTTCATTTATTACTGCATTGGCCATATTTCATTTCACATCGCATATTATGGTATTCCTGACACATCTTTACTATCGAACTCCGTGTATAGTTGGTTTTCTGTATTGGGTGCACTTTCTGGACTTGGGGAAATCTGATTTGGTTATTGCTAGATTGTTGCTTATGTCTTTTGTATTGTTGCAGTATTTGTCCTTTTTATCTAGGCTTTGACCATTATATTCATTTCTGACTCATCCTTCTTACCCTTGGGTTATATTCGCATTTTGTTATGTTTACATCTTATTTGATCTTGGTCAACCAATGGTGCCTACTGGGTATTGCATGTTTTGGTACTCATACTACACTTCTGCATCTTTTTTGCTGATGCAGATCTAGTACGAGTTATCATTGTTGACTACTTTCCACGTGCAGAGTTGCTGACTGGAGACTTTTGGACTAGTCTTTTATTATACCTTCAGAGATTGTCCATATTTTGTTGTATCTATCTAGAACATCTAAGTTATTGTAGCACTTGTACCGACTGACACCAGGTCTTGGGGGATTCTTGTGTATTTTATTCTCTTCCCTCCTTTTTACTTATGTTGGTTTACCTTATCTTCCGCTGCTTATTGATATTTTTTCCGTTGTTGCGTTCTTTCTTGTGATTAGCCCGTTACTCGCAGTTTCGGGCTAAGGGTTTTCTTACCTACTAGTGAATTAGAGTAGGTGCCATCACGACTTGAGTTTTTGGTTCGTGACACAAAGACATGAACAAGAAGGTAGTAGTTTATTTTGTCTTGAACAATCAAATATGCCAATTTGGGATACTCGAGTCAATCATCACAGATAATGGAGTTAATTTGAACAGTCATTCGATGAGAGAGATATGTGAACAATTCAAGATTACTCATCAAAATTCAACTACGTACCATCCTCGAATGAATGGAGCCCTAGAAGCAGCCAATAAGAACATCAAGAAGATCTTGAGAAAGATTGTTGACAGTCATTGATCATGGCATAAGATGTTTCCTTAATATTTGTTGGGATACTAGACAATAATCAGGACATCAACCGAAGAAACTCCCTATTTTCTAATATATGGGACAGAAGCGGTGGTACCCGCTAAGGTCGAGATACCCTCCCTAAGTATCATTCTGAAAGCCAAGCTAAGTAACAAAAAATGGATATGTGCCCGCTATGAACAACTAATGATTGATGAGAAAAGGTTAAGTGTTGTATGCCACAACCAGTTATACCAGAAAAGAATGATATGCGCTGTCAATAACAGAGTAGCAGCTCGTATGTTTGCGATAGGACAGTTGGTCTTCAAGCGTATCTTTCCTCACCAGAAAGAAGAAAAAGCAAAGTTTGCACAAAATTTAGAAGGATTGTATGTAGTCCACAAGGTTTTATTTGGAGGTTTAATTTTATCCTAATATAAGGCCAAGTGTGGCCCAAATCGATCAACTACGACACCGTGAAGAGATACTACATAGGAAGGGATGTTTCTTTATATTTCTTTTCTTGTAAAAACTTTTATACTTGTAATTGTTCTATTGCTTTATAATAGCTTAATATACCCTAGCCTATTTCTAAGAACTACATTTGACCAGAATTCCTAAGAATGGGATACGTAGGTGGCCTATGTCGGCTTTGGTCAACTCCTGAGAAATTTATATCATTACCCTTTTTGTATCTTGAACTACGTGATGACCTAAATACCAAACAATGAAATACATAGGTGTCATTTGTCGTCTTTGGTCACCCCTTTGATTATCTATTTATTTTCCACAATGTTGTGAGAACTACGTCTTACCTGCTTCTTGCTTTAACGAGATACCTAGGTTCCCCTAATGGCTCGATCATACCTCTCAAAAAATGGAAACTAAGGTAGAATTTTTTAGAAGAGAATATCAAAAAAAGTCGAGAATCATTCTCCAAACAAGTTAGAATAAATTTTGTTCCAAAGAATGTAATTGGAATAAATTTTGGGAAAGAGTCACAAAACCCAAAATCCCCACAAAGTGTCAAATCCCTTATCAACAATACTAGGTTTGTCGTGAAAAATATAACTGGTACAAAAATTAAGAAGGACCTCAAAATTTCCACTAGGCTTCATTTATGAATTTAGAGGCAAACACCGATACTTTCCTAGCACTCGGAAATCAGAGTGAACTTCAGAAATCCCTGGCTACATGGAAGTCCAAGTGGACTAATTCCCCAGTACAGATAGATTTCTCAAAGAGTCATCTTCAAATGCCTAGCTACAACTCAAAAGTATCTCCAAATCGTGCCAGAAAGGGGTCAGATAAGTCAAGTCCTCAAAAAAAGGTCGTTCATTAGACCAGTACATGATATGACAAAATTAACAAAGACCTCCTCCCAATCATCTTTCAAAAAATGTCATTTTGAAAACTCATTTACTTGAAAAATCTTTATACTGAATATGCTTTTATAAATTGATTTTTACTTACATCTACCATAAACCGAGAGTCAGGGCATATATTCAAAGATAACAAGCACCCGTAGATGGAAAGACAGGAGCAAGCAAATGAAGGCGGTCAGCACATACCAGTTTCCCCAAAACTAATAATTTTTATGTGGATGCAAGTTACCCCAAGAGTGTGAAGTGATTAGCAAAAGGCTCCAATTTTTCAACATATTCCCTTATCCAAAGGAATACAGTAAAGTTGAATGCCCAAAATTGACAAGAAAGAGCCAAGACAATAAGAAAAATCCAAAAGTTGTGGAGTTTTACATAAAAACAAGTTTTTTGTAGTTGCAAGGATAATTGGATTAGGAGTGAGCGATGACATCCTCCTCAAACCCCTAGAAAGTCTTGGATCATAATGAACATATGATGTTCGAAGAAGGTATTTGTAGCTTTCCCCAGAGATTGGGTTTGAGCTATTCATTACGTTTAAAATGACCTCTTGTCTATTTATTCACCTCGAAAAGAGGATGATGTTTGCAAACAAAATCATTCAATTAATGCTACAAATACGTTATTCAATTAATGCTACAAATACTTTCCTTAAGCTTTTTGCAAAATCTGTCTGTATTCAGTAGTGAAAGTGACATTGTGTCTACTAATTATTTAACATGAGCGTAGGTACATGCAAAGCAGTTAAAAGGACTATGTTAAAAATATCATGTCATAAGGACTATACCGTAATGGTCATGCTATAAGGTGTATCGTATTCAATTTCCACTGGTGTATGTTTACTGTGAAGACCATATTTCTCTCTCTAACCGATTTTAAGGAGGATGACATCCAATGGCATCCCTTAGTCGATTTTGATGCACAGGAATGATAAAAAAGCATGATATCCATTATCATGTGGAGATTGTGGAGTCTAATAAGAGAGGATGATTTAAAGAATCATGGTATATGTTATCACATAGAGACGGTAGATTATAACCTGAGAGGCTAATTGAAAGAAGCATCATATTTGTTATCACGTAGAGATGGTGGAGTCTAACAATGATAGATAATTATCAGCAGCAAGAGCATCAATTACCAAAAGGTACATTCTTATTTGATCATGTTACAAGGGCCTTTGCCACAACAAGGATCAAACGACATTTGCCGTCAGAGTTGAAGAAGATGTTTGTAAGTCGCCATCCAATGTTGGACAAGGGGTTAGATTACCCAAAACTTAACAATCCAAGGATCATTTGTAAGTTGTAGTGATTCTTGAAATTAGATTGTTTTCTAGATTACCTAAAAAATGGAAGACCAAGGGTCATCTATAAGTTGCAGCAATATGTAAAACGAAATAAAGTGCGAGATTACCAAAAGTTGATAGTTCAAAAGTCTGTAAGCCGTAGTGATATCTGAAACTTAATGATATAAAAGATGCACTTCTACAAGCCACATCATATCCAAATATAGATGATGTGCGGGATAGACCTGATGGAAAAAAATTTGAGGGATAATTGTAAGATTGATTATATTAAAAGTCAGCTGATGTGCACGATCATATTAAAGTTGTCAATTTGAGGGACATTTTTTAGCCGCCTCATATCCAAAGTGTAATGATGTGCGAAATTATCAAAAAACTAACAATTCAAGGGATATCTGTAAGTTGTATCGATACAGATAATGAACAAGACTTATCCAAGGTCATATGCAAGAGATTATTACCGATAGCTGAAAAGGCTTTCATATCTGATTGAAGAGACTGTTGCAGAAGATTATAAGGACCATTCTAGAGTATTGCAGATGGCTATAAGGGCCATCATATTTGAAGAATTGTTATGTTCAACCACCATAAGGGACATCCTATCCAATGGCTGAGAGGGTTATCATATCTATATTTGAAATATTCCTCCATAGTTAGGGCAGTCAAAGGAAATACCAATTTCTTTTCTTTCTTTTTTATTTCATCTTTTTGTCTCATCCACTAATCATGGAACTTGTTATTTTCTAAGATAGGGACATGCAATAATGGCATCTTCTTTCAAGAATCAAGATGAGTGAAAGTGAGGTATGGAAACTATCTCTGCATGTTTAATTCCATTACTACTAACAAATCTTATTTCAAATTTTATCAAGAACATCAAAGACGATGAAATTCTAAAACTCTAAAACCATAGGTGCAGACTATGCTAAAAAAGATGAAGCAGAATATGGAACTTTTTCTTACCAACGAACTGGGACATAGTTCAAAGTTGAGTATCAAAATCTTTGAATGTGAGCTGAGAAATGAATTCCAATGCCATTAAATCACACCCCTATCAGAACGCATGTGGGTATTTTCAAAAAAATTAGTTTCAGTTTTGCATTCAGAGTAATTTCTAAACTCACACTGGAAGCAATATTCTTATTCTTCAAATCCTGATGATAATATACCTGAGGCTTTGGAATATATGTCAAGGTAAGTTCATATTTATGGATGTGAAGTGCACCACATTCATGGCTAAGAGGTTGCAAGCTTCTTTTTCATAACTCAATTTATTTGTCACTCACTTTTAGCCAAAGGTCATAATAGCATAAAAGATTATATTTTTAACCGATTGACTCAAACGACAAGTAACCTAATTCCCTGAGTCCCAAGATATATAGGTGGTCTCAATGTTAAAACTCGGTTGTATTTCAAGAATCCTTATAATCCACTTATTCTCCAGGTTTCCAGTCTCTCTATAATAGAAAATTGAGATAACTTTTGAATTCTTTGAAAATTATGCGTAAAATCAACCGTATTGAAATACAAGTGTCCTGAATTCTCAAATTATCTGAGATATATAGGAACAATAATATCAGAGTTCGGCTATAATTCCTTGAAATTCCTGCTTAAACCAACAGCTTCCAAGAGATGAATCGATGGTAAGACAAAATTGGGTCTGTCAATTCCCTTTACCCCGGATCTATTACATCGGCCCTATCCAAAGGGATGGGCAGTTGTTGACACCCTAATTTTTTTCCTCCACAGTCCTAATTAATTTTGAGCTTCTTTATTTTAAAATAATTATTTTATAAATTGATGTGTTTTCAAAGTCAATTTCATGATAATTTTGTGAAATAATATGTTTTCATATTTAAATATATGCAATTATATGATGTTATCTTAAGAAAATATTCTGAAAATCAGTGCTTGAATTAAAAAATTCTTATTTTCCTAAAAATCAATTTAAAATTAAAGATTAATTGAATAATTGGTCTTTCACTTAAAACTAATTATGTACTATATTAAAATAATTATTTTCAATTGTTGAAATTAGAAGCTCACCTAATTAATTAGAATTTAATTTATCTTAATTTTTGAGTAGATTTTTAAGAGGACTTGGTCCCTGTATTATTTCAGTTATACCCTTTTGCTTGGCTTTATTTTAGTGGAACAAACTTTTCAAACCCAATTAGGCCCAAATACCTGCAGACGCGACCCACTTCCCCAATCCCACTTAATTTCTTTTAATTTCTTCACAACACATACATATACGTACACCTCAACTCACGCACCCCAAAATCCTCTAAAAGACTGCACCTGTACCTTTTCACGCACACACCCCTCTCTTTTCTTCTTCGTTCCACTTCATCGATGAATCCTGAAAAACAAATTTTCACGACCCGATTTTTCAGGTCATGATGGCACCTAAAAACCCCCAGTAGGCAAAATAATTCATGTAGCCCAAAACGGTTAGTAATGGGCTACTACCTAACCAATACGCATGATAAGCTGAAATAAATGGAAGCAGAATATAATAAATACAATGCTGAAGCAAAGCCTGAATATATAAATGTACAAGAATACTACACCAACCCCAAGACTTGGTATCATTAGTACAAGAGCTTCTAAATAGAATACAAGTGCTAGATGTAACAAAAAAACTACACAACTGTCTTTGAATAAATAAAGAGTAACAGTATAAAAGATGAGATGCGGTCAAGCCCCGGTCATCAGACGCTTACCCTAGTCTCGAATATCCAGAATCTGCATGAGTCTCAAGCAATCAATGGCAAAAACTCACACTAATATCTGCACCAAAGAGTGAAGAAGTGTCGTATGAGCACCAATTTTTAAACAACGGGTACCCAACTGAGCGAATATAAAATATAAAAGCACTAATAAGAGGAATACAAGGAAACAGTCACAGAAAACAAGGAGGAAGCACAAGGAACAAGCACAAAGAGTAATCAACCAAGAGTTACAGTTATAACATGCTAGCACAAAAGATATATACACAGAAACACAGGTGAAAAAAGGAAGATGGCAGCACCTGGGATCCTTGCAAAAATAGTACATACAAAAAGAGAGTTTAAAGAGAAGGGCGATATACCGGTAACCTCAAAAATATAGGGGAAGAAGGAAAGCAAGCGAACAATCGAACTAGAAGCCATATACTAACAGAAACATGCTTAAGATATCAATTTCAAGCTAAGAATAGACGTACAATAGTTTCTCAAGTATAACCCTACGATGGAATAACTAAACCACAAGTACCCATATCCGCTAATGAAAACCACGACAAGGAAATAGAAACCAATACCCCACACTCTCTCAGAAGGCTGCACAATCAGAATCTCAACAATACAAGTCCCAGTAGCCTCTCTGTAATAATATTCCCAAGTCGGTTCTTGAAAAGGCTAAGGCCATAATTCTAACTGGTACAAAAGGTCATAACAAGCTCTAACAAATGAATGGAGAAATATAATTTACCTACAGTCCCAACGGCCGCCCATACAATCGAGGAACACAATCAAATGTAAACAAACCCTTTGGCCTCCCATACAACTGGAGCGTACACTGAGCACAGAGCAAACAAGGGTGGAATTGGATCACAATATGCAAGATGATGATGAATCTAATGTGATAATAGAACTGTATAATACCCCCTACGATATCTATAAGGCCCAATAGAGGCAGGATCCATGAAAGGCTCTTTCATGAGTACAAATGCTATGTTGTACAACGCTCATCCTGGCACTCTATGTCAGCCTGTAGCCTGTGGCCCAGGAATGGAAGGGTCCATGGAGGTCTACTCGTAGACCATATACTAAAAATTATGAACCTCAAAGTGTAACTCAATAATCATAACCTCTTAGTACATGCCAGGCTTCGACCCGGGTCTAAATCGATGATTAGCTGCGGGGACGACGTTTTCCAAGCTCGAACATCTTTGAAAAGCTCTAATTCGTGAAACAACTATCAACACAATAATTTAGGTGTCAAAATGAGACTAACGATACCCATAATGCTATAAACATAACTGTATTGAGATCTAAGTCACAAATAGGTCTATGGGACCCACAACCCGAAACCAAAAACGTCTAACACCCAAGTGTTCCTTACTATCCCGAGAGCACATGCTCAAAATTTGAGTGGAGAAGGACCACAAATGGGGCTCCAAACCAGCCCACCCGTTCAAGAAATTGAAGGAGAAATCAATGGAGAAAACGGGAATTAAATAAGTTACTTACCTGTTTTAGAAGTCGATAATCGAGCAAGGATGGATAAAATACTACCCTTCAACCAGTTGGGGTCAATTATGATGAAGTATGGAGGTTTGATGTCTTTAGATAAGGGGAAAAAAGTGGGAGTTTTAATTAAAAAGATAGAGAAGCAGACAATATAAAGATGCCAGCAGATGTCCAAGTGAACGCGGCCATGGCGCTGCCTACGTAGTCTTGCGTACGGGAGCGTCCCATGCGTACGCATATGCTACGCACTGGCAAGGCCAGGCGCTGGCCCAACGTGCACGCGGCCAGGCCACCAAAAATGCAGCATCCCGCACGCGAGCGGGCGTCGCCTAGGCGAAGGCAAGGAAAATTAGGCGGCTGACATGCTTCATCGCATAGGCAGCCAGCCCACGCATAGGCGAAGGGAAAGCTGGTACATCAACCAGCTGCCAACAACTCACTAACAAGAATTTGAACTCTGATGGACCATCAGGAACTCATACGAGGTCCCGCTAACCAAAAGGACCTGAGCTATTCAACTAGAAACGGCGTTCTGGATCCAATTAAATAGACGAAAATTCCATCAAAGGTCTATTTAATGAAAAGTAAGCCGCACGCCAAAAATCAACCTTTAAGCCAACTATTCTGAAAATGGAACCCGAGGGCCGAAATCAAGTCCGAAAGCCTCGGGACCCAAATCAATGGTCCCTCTAGCCTAAACTCGATGTTCTAGAGCTAACAGCGCTGACAAAATTTCCATCTGAGGCCGTCATCTCCAAATGTTGACCAAAGTCAACCAAGCAAGCCCAAGTGGCCTGAAAAAATAGAATGAGAGAGAATTCCAAGCTGAAAAGCTCCCGGATCCCAACAAAATGTCCTACTAGACCATAGTCCACGCTCCAAAGCTAATAGAACTATCAGAATTTGATTCTAATCACATTCACCAAGAATGTTGACTGAAGTCAATAATTTCCAAAGTATAAAGCTCTAAAACAAGGAACGGCTAAAAGATCAAACAAATGACCCGGGCACTGAACTACAAGTCCCTGGAAGTCATAAATGACTTTGTTCCACTACAGGCAAGCTCTAATGGTACAAAGAAGACAAAAATGCGTAAATAACCGAAAGGGTCATTACGCCATCCACTACTAAAAAGGACTTTCATCCTAGAAAGTCAGGAAAGATGGAAACACTAGATATTTAAGAACAACAGATACAAAGCCCACACTACTCTCTCAGACAATCGGGGTAGCCTCCACGACCGGATGGCTCCTAACAGAATGGAACCAAAGAAAACAACCAAGCCTTAACTTCTCACTAGCCAAGCTAGACTCTAAACTTAAACTCCTAATTCCAAAGGTCTGCCAATCCAAACTGAGCCTCAAGAATCTCAACCAGTAAGCACAAATACAACACCGAAACCAAAGAACCAAGGCGATCAACATATGAAACTCGAATCCCCAAAACCACAATCCAGTTTACTAGAAAAGCCATCAACCCAAAACTCTATCTAATAAACCTTCTGATTTGCAAAAAACTCTTTATTCAGAGCCAAATACTATTGCACCATAATCATGAAACTTCATGTAAGTCAAACACACAAACCATCCTCGAAATATCCACTAACACCCTAGAGATCCATAGTTCCCGCTCATACTCTACTATGAACGAAGTCAACATTTTTGCACAAGGTCTTTCCAGGCCAAGCTATAGTCTACTACCCATTTCCACCCAAGTTAACAACCGTAGCATATCATCAAAAACTAGAGTTACCTATCCCGACTGACCATCAACCAATGAACGAACACTTTTTCTAACATCGAACTCGATAACTGAACCCAACTGAACAACCTATCTGAACCCGACTGAAGCTGGCATACCAAGGATGGGAAGGCATGTATGAACACCCTGTGTTGACGGAGAAATTTCCCAACTGTAGAGCGAATCCAACCTTGTTGAACCGTGCCAAGTCTGAATCAACTGGAAATGAATGCACCAAGGCAACCTGCACAAATTAGCCAAACCAAAACAAAGACCCTGCAAGGAGTGTGGTAAGCCTACCACGAAGTTCGTAACCAATGATCAAGCTCCAAGCTCTAGAAGTACTACTATTGCTCCGATTACTTGAACATCATTTATATTTAATATTACCTTACTAGTCTCAACTCAGAAGGAAGTCCAACACGCCGCGAATATCAAGTCAAATACTCCATAGGCAAATCAAAGGTGCCTACTACCCAAGGTCACCATCTAGCTATCAAAATTTTTCATAAACCTTGAATCTTACCTATTAGGATTAAAACTGTTCGATCTACTGTACCCCCACACGAACCACCAACTCCGAGAGTACCAAACAGCCACAACCTCTGGCTCACACTGGCGGAGTGTAACCAACACTGAAGTCCCACACAAAAGGCAACCTCTGAAGAAACACCTAATCAAGCTTCCAAACCCTCAGAATACAAAGGAGACCACCAATATCAAAGTATCATTAAACACACAATAGCCTCACTAGTCTCAACCCGCACAATCTGATCACACATAATACACTACCACTGACTCTCGAACTTACGCTTCAGATTCTGTCCAACCAAGGTAGAAGGAACCTCGCACTATCACAAACACCGCTATAATCTGGAATGTCTAGTCTAACTCAAAGGTTAGTCAAGGACTGGGTGTCCAAGGCCAAAAACTACTTTGAAACCAAGATAAAAAAGATGGGTTGCCTGCACACACTACCTCCCAGCTCAAAGATGCATTAACTAAAGGGAAACTTCCTCGAACCACCCGAAGTAGTTTGCTCAGCCATGATTCTGAAATCCATCACCAATTTAACCAATCAATGCTCCTGTCAAACCCATGGGTAGACTAATATGCCATCGAAGAACACTAGTGGGACTAGAGACAACTATGCCCTAAATACACAATTTGCATATTCCAAGATGCTATCGAAACTTGGATCATTCAACGATCATAACAAAGAAATTGCAACTGATGCAACAAGTCCCCAAAGGTAGTACTTGAAGTGACCACTACCTTAATTTCATACTAGAAGGAATTTCTTCCTAGAGTCTATCAAAAGAAATAGCACCAAAATCTACACTTGGTCGATGCCAGTCACCAAAGCAAACCCTAAGTTGTTACCTCGGTCAGCTACTAGAACATATACATACACATAAGGATTCATCCCTCTCCTTCACAAACCAAATGAAACCATTTCTTAGGATGTGTTGAACCTTACTCCTTCTCAAATGAAACCTGGAGCTACCCCTTTAGCTCTCATAACTCTTACCGTTAACACTTGATATGATGGAATGAGGGTAGGCCGAATGTCTAACTTAACCAAAAATGCTATAGTAAAAATCCAACTATAATGATACAATTAAACTCGATTCTATCAACTGGAACTGGGGAGAGAAAGAAAGCAACTCAACCAGACTTAGAACAGGGGGAAAACACGAAAGCAACTCATACCTGCTAAGTTACCAAACAAAACAACTAGGGAAGGTCGATTCAAATCACCTGAGAAAAGCAAAACTAAACAATGCTCACCAGCATAACAAACACCACTCAACTTAAGAGAGGGCCTCAAACTCCAGCACTACCACCAGTATCACATTGAACCAACACAAGAATCTCTAGCCAACACTAGACAACGGCCTAGGAAACAACCATCTAGGACCGCTAAAAAGAAAGATCCAACCAAGTTCAGAACTACAACAAACAAGAAGCAAGCTTAACAAAACCTACCCACGAGCTACAATGACGGGAAAATACCTCTCAAGGATAACTCACCCCATCCATTACAAAAAATAATTGATCTACCGAGAAACACATGAATAAAACTATAAGCTCAAATAGTAACACAACTAAACAAGTAAAAATAAGAAGGCACATAAGCAAATAAACGGAAAGGGTAGAGTCACAACGCGAGCATGCTATCACCAGCCGCAGATAAATAGAGTCATACTTGGAGAAATAGCATCAGGAGCCTCTACCCCCGGCCTACCAAAAGGGGCATTAGACTGATGGAATCTAACTTTGGTCTGGGTAGTAGAAGCTGAAACCTTAATCATCCCATATCAGGAATAATTTTTAAGATAGTGACCAATAAAGATTGTGACCAAACACTCAACAATCGTAACAACCCAAGAAAATCTTGCCCTGACACACTGTGTCGATCGACTCTGGATGGATACCTGAATTGCCTAGCTGATAGCCACCTCTCACCATCTGGGGACCACCCCTACAACCCTGCACACTACCTCTCGCTTCTTGGATACCACCCCTACTACCCTGCACTCCACCTCTAGCCGGTGGTAATAGATGCTTGGAAGATAACAGCTGCTGACCCTGTTGACTGAAAGGTGGGATCGGGGAACAAACCCTAGCAAAGTGCCCACACACACCACATTGAAAGAAAATCCCACTAGGTACATACATGCGAGGAGATATTACTAAACTTGACCGGCCACCATGGCCTACACAACCTGAAAGAAAACCTTGACGAACCTGACCTGTACCAAATCCACTCTTCTTGACATGCCCTGTACCACCACCCACTGAAACCTATGGAGTAACTGTAAGTGGCTGAGTAGATAAGAAGCAATAGAACCTATCTCCTATGGAGAACCCCTACCTCGAGTCTGATAACCTCGGAAACTGTCCTGGCAATGACGTTTCTTAGCACTACCACTATAAGCCTCACGTCATAAACACTCAATAGCCCAAGCATGGTCGATCACTTGAAGAAAAGTAGTCCCAATTGTAACCAAGTGATCGATCGCTAAATAGAGTGGTGAACTACATCCTCCAATAAAGCTCTAAACTCTATCAAACTCTGAAGGCATAGTTCTCGCAGTACGCCTAACCATCTTGTGAAATCTCACCTCATAGTCCGACATTGATATGCAACCTGAACTGGAAGCTAAACCCTAATTGAAGCACCGCTCAAAGAACCGAGTACTGAAACACTCATCATAGCACTCAGAGTCCTAGCCACAGTGCCCTGAACAACTGTTGTAGCATGAAACCCTACCAGAGGCTGGGCTGGCCCCACACCTCTATCTGATGCGGTAAACACTCACTTTAAAGTCCTTGCACTGACGGAAACACTGAAGTAATAGGCATAGAAGCCTCGAAATCACACACTGTCGAACTCGTCTTAGGCATATAAGAAGGAATGAAACAACAAAAGTTTAGAAGTCAACAAAGCCAGGAATGCATGAGAAGGAGACAAAAAGATGAAACTTTTCCTAACAATGCCCTATAGCCCCCCATAGATAGGATACAGACGTAATCGTACTGATCCGCAAGACTTTACTTAGACACTTGCTTCTGCACCGCGATAGTGGTGAACCAACTATGATACTAAGCTGTCACAACCCAATTTCTTAGGTCTTGATGAAATCTACAACCCCCCAGTCGGTGAAATAATTCTCATAGCCTAGAACGGTCCATAATAGGCTACTACCTAACCAATATTCATGATAAGTTGAAATAATTAGAAGCAGAATAAGATAAATATAATGCGGAAGCAAATCCTAAATATATAAATATAAAAGAACACTACATAAACCCTAAACTTGGTCTCGTTAGTATAGGAGCTTCTATAGAAAATACAAGTGCTAGATGTAAAAAAATTGATTACACAACTGTCTCAGAATACATAAAGAGTTACAATACAATATATGAGATATGGTCAAGCCCCGGTCGTTAGACGCTCACCCTAGTCTCGAATATCCAAAAGTTGTACGAGTCTCCATGTGATCAACGACAAAATCTCACACTAATATATGCACCAAAAAGTGTAGAAGTGTAGTATGAGTACCAATTGCTAAGAAATGGGTACCCAATAGGAATCATCAGTCGACTGAGCACATATAAAATATAAAAGTAGTAATAAGCAGAATACAAGGAAACAGTCACAGAAAATAAGGAGGAAGCACAAGGAACTAGCACAAGAAGTAATCAACCAAGAGTTACAGGTATAACATGCTAGCACAGAAGATATACATACATAGAAACACAGGTGGAAGAAGAAAGATGGATGCACCTGGGATCCTTGCAACAGTAGTACATACAACAAGAGAGTTTAAAAGGATCGGTGGTATATTGGTAACCTCAAAAATATAGGGGAAGAAGAAAAACAAGCCAACAATCTAACTAGAAGCCATATGCTAATAGAAACATGCTCAAGACATCACTTTCAAGATAAGAATAGATGTACAATAGTTTCTCAAGTATAACTCTAGGAAGGAACAACTAAACCACAAGTACCCAGATCCGCAAATGAAAACCACGACAAGGAAATAGAATCCAATACCCCACACTCACTCAGAAGGCTACACAATTAGAACCTCAACAATAACAGTCCCCCTAGCCTCTCAATAATCATAGTCCCAAGTCGGTACCTCATTAGGCTAAAACCATAATTCCAACTGGTACTAAAGGTCATAACAAGCTCTTAAAAACAAATGGATAAATATAATCTACATACAGTCTCAACGGGCGCCTATACAATAGAGGAACACAATAAAGTGAAAATAAACCCTCAAGCTGCCCATACAACCGGGGTGTACACTGAGCACACAACAAACAAAGGTGGAATCGGATCACAATATGCATGATGTTGATAAATCTGTTGTGATAATAGAACCGTATGTTACCCCCTCTAGTACCTATAAGATCCAATAGAGGCAAGATCCATGGAAGGCTCTTTACCGAGTACCTATGCTACGTCGTACACCCCTCCTGCTGGCACTCTGTGTCAGCCCATAGCTTGTGACCTAGGAATGGCAGGGTTCATGGAGGTGTACTCATAGACCACATACTAAAAACTGTGAACCTCAAAGTATAACTCAATAATTGTAACATTGTAGTACATGCACAGCTTCGACCCTGGTCTAAACAAGTAGTAGTAATCTCAAAAACCTGTCATAGGGTGCCCAAAGTGTATTCGGGTCTAAATAAGTAATAAATCAAGTCTAGTACTCTGGCACAGCCGAGCCTAGTATATGTGAAATTGGTAATCAAATCATCATAATACCCTCTTTTCTCCATGAGGTTTCATAAAAGTCAGTTTAAAAACCCTTTCAAAGTTATTTTACCAAAAATGGGCCCTCGGGGCCATGCAAAGTTGAGAAAAACATCTATAGTCGGCCTGCAACCAAATCAATACAAAAACATGCAGAAAAGTCTTTGCATAAATGATATGCTCGCAAACAATAAGTTATCCCAATGGCTCACAAATATTCCTACCGGCCCTGCACAGGCTCAACAACTCTACAATAGACATAACCAGCTTAGAAAAATATCTTTATGTCTGGGATTCGTGAATATTCCCAAATAACCCACCATCTATGTTCCAAAGTTAAATCAAGGCCGCATAGGACCACAAAGGTAATATACAATACTACATGAATACTACAAACAACGTATGAAATAAACGGACAGAAAAGGCGGACAAGGTCTGAGGGTACCAACCTATAATAACCCACCCAAGGATACAAATTAGTGCAATTATAGTCTATATAAACAGAGTCTAGATAGGGGAAACCATAACCTACATGTCATCTGATGACTAGTTGCAGGCTTATGGGCTCCCTAACCCAAAACCAGAAATGAAGAACACCCAAGTGTTCCTTACTATCCCGAGAGCACATGCTCAAAATTTGAGCAAAAACAGACCATAAATGGGGCTCCAAAATAGCCCACCCATTCAAGAAATTGAAGGAGAAATCAATGGAGAAAACGGGAATTATATAAGTTCCTTACCCGCTTTAAAAGTTGATAATCGAGCAAGGATCGATGAAATACTACCCTCCAACTAGTTGGGGTCAATTATGGTGAAGTATGGAGGTTTGAGGTCTTTAGAAATAGAGAAACCAAAGTTGGAGTTTTAATTAAAAAGAAGGAGAAGGAGACAATATAAAGCTGCCAGTAGATGCCCAGGCAAATGTGGCCATGGCGCTGCCTATGCAGGCTCGCGTACACGGGCGGCCCATGCGTACGCATAGGCCAGGAGCTGGTGATAAATGCTCAAACATAATCTCCAAGATGGAGGTATCGGCGATCATCAAGTAAAACACATTTATAGTTCCCAACGGATGTCGAGATCATACCCACAAGACTTATAGATAGCACAATAATAATTGTAATGAAAAGATATCGCTAAGAGGGTAAATGTTCAAAAACAAGAAAGTAAAGGATAGGGGGAATTAGGATATCAATCACAAAATCTCAATTCAAGTAAGGCTATAAAGTAAAATGGGTGTACAAATGAGTGTAGACGACTAGGGATGTGCATCAAATGGGGCTCTAGTGTGGCATAGGTTGATTGCCTATTCATGCAAATTCCCGCTCATTGACATAGGAAGCCTTGGTTATAGGTATGTTAATTCATCTCTCAATCAATAGCCATATATCCAATAGTCTCAGTTAAAGCACCATTTGTTTAACAATAAGCGACTAAGCTAAATCTTAGGGACACTACAACATTTTAGGCATTTAGCCACCCCGGTAAAGTGTGGCCTAAACTAGCAAAAAGTGTGGCTTTGATCAAAGGCTACTCTTTTTGACTTTAGGCAACGCTTTCTGGGGGGTGGGCTAAAGAGGCGTAACCTTTGACTTTAGGCCACGCTTTTCAAGTGTTGCTATAGCAGCTACACTTAAAAAGTGTGGCCGAAGATATAAAAAGGCTACGCTTTGTAGTATCTCATCAACAACACTTTTATTTGATAACATTACACTTTAAAGCGTGGCCTTTGCTTTGTTATTGGCCACACTTTAAAGCGTGGCTTTTGGTTTGTTATTGGCCATGATTTTAAACCGTAGCCTTTTATACCTCATTTATTACAACATTTATAAAGTATAACATTTTCTTATGTACATGCCCCAATTTACACACAATTGACGTTCCTATAGCCACACTTTTGAAGTGTGGCAACATTGTATAGAATTTTGTAGCAACAATATATATATATATATATATATATATATATATAATCTCAAGCACCAAATTAGCCAATTAAAAATTCAAATGTATAAATTTGCAATAAGCTTCGAAAAATGTATTCAAACGGATATCACAATATAAAGTCCAAAACTCTTCAATAGATCGAGTTGACTTGTGCCTCCATTCAATTTTAACCGCCCGCATTTTCTTACACATTCAAAATAAAATCAAAAATTAGAAAATGCTGATAGCAGTTCATACTATAATTAAAATCATTCTTATAGCAAGTACATTTTATGACACACACACACACATATATATACCCCACAGTCCACTATCCACATGGCAATGAGTTAGTGATCAACAGTGAATACTTTTCTCGCAGAAGAAGGAAAGAAGAATGGCAGCAACAATGAATTTATAGGCTTAACTATTTAGAGACTTTTCATGCATCTGCAACCATATAGTAAACCTAAATTTTAATTTAGTAGTACTATAAAGCATTTCCAGTTCATTCTATATATTCAAGTTGCCAAGAATTGAATAGAATGTGTTCACATTTCATGTAGCATTTTCTATGGTTATTTTTCTACAGTTCGGATAAATATCCTTGTATTTTTGTAACAAAAGTTAATTACATTTTGTTATAACTTTCTTCTAATAACTTATATTTAAATCTTATAACTAAATCATAAAAAATTACATGCGTAGTTATGAAATTGTAAGAAAACATGATGAGTGAAAACTTTCACAAAAAAACAGCATCCCATATATATATCTATGAATTTTATACTCTTTATAGTGAACCCCTACCAATAACTGAATATTATTATTTCAGAAGAAGGAAAGAAGAATGTCAGCAACAATGTCCACTGTTGTAAGCTTAGCTAGCTCCTCTCTCTCTTGATTTCCTTCTCCAAAGAAGCCTCAACTCACCTCAGGTATACCACTTACCCATGATCTTTTTAAATCTATATTGTTCGGACTTTCTAAAAATGTTAACAAGTGCATGTTAGATCCTATAAGTAGTGTATTTTGGAAGATCCGGCACATGTACAACAACATTTTTGGAGAATCCTAACAACATAGGTCTACTATGCCCATATACATGACAATACTATCCTACAAAAATTAATAATAAAAGGCTACTCTCCTCTTTTAAATTTATAGTTCTCCAGGCTCCTCCTTTCCTCAACTTCTATATAAGAAAATTCTTATTTGAGTATTTCCAATAACAAAACACGATGGACAGATCCTTATCTCATTACCAAAGAGTAGTCTCTTTCACAAGATCATGAAAAGAAACTACAACCAAGCACGTCTTGTATTTCCAAGCACGAGTCTAAGGCCCCCTTTAAACCCCTGCAACATCTGCTAGTGATAGGAAAAACTTATAATCTTAGGCAGGAATAAACCTTCAAAATCTACTGATGACAACATCTCCAGTCTTAACTAGGTGTCAAATTAAGGGTCAACAACATTCTTGCAGCCTCTTTCACATTTAAAAGTTTAATTTTGTCCAAATGCCTTTGAATCTTTTCAAGTCTCAAATTGCTGACTTGTCTATACTTAGTATAGTTCAAATTACTTGGACTACTATGTGCTTGAGACAGATTTAGGAAATTATACTACTTAAGCAGTTGGTAGTTTTAGGATATGGGAAATTCAAAATCACAAACACTGATCTATATATGTAGCAATTGAAAATAGCTTATTTTAACAAGTGGTATTTTTTAAAAGAAAAATAAGAGAAGGATGCCAACTATTTCTCAAATAACAGTATGACTAATACTCTCAAGTTAGCCTTCATTTTTCAGCAGAAATAGTTCAAAAAAGAATAAATTTAAACTTAGAGTCAGCTCTTGAGTAGGATAGCAGGTGACCTTTCTTCATGAGTCTTGATTAAACGAATTCAAGATTTTATGTTTTTGGTTAACCACTAAAGGAGGTTATAACATTTGGACAGTTCTAAGAAATGAAAATGCATAACCAAATGCACTTGATTCTGGAAAAAAGAAAACTTAAAGGGAAAAACAACGCAGCCTAGTAAAAGGACCATTACCTACTTCCTTTTATAAACCATTGTTATCTAAACATGAACCATGATGAACACTTTTAAAATATCCAAAGAAAAGACACAACTTCAAACAAGATAGCATCTTTAAACTGAAAAACACAGACTGCTTCAAGGTTTGGTTTCATTTCATTTCACTTAGATCCTTTATTATGTGATTGATACATTCAATAACTAACACTTTAATAAAAAAACATCCTTTTGTGACAATCAAGATTGATAACAAGACGGTAGCAAAAACAACACAAGAACGCGATCGCGTTTGGAACCAGACTTTTTGAATCCTCTGTGCTCGTTCTCCAAACACAACAATTACAATTACTCTGAAGACAAAGTGCTCCACTTTAGGAAAATACACAATTCAGGCAAACAAGCTTTTAAACTAAACGAGTTTAATCAAAGGATTCTTTCCACTCTCAATTGAAAACAAGAAGACCAAGAAGAAATTGAAGTTGCAGTTCATTGTTTGGTTCAAGCCAGTAGAAAAGTAACCAAGCTGGGGAAGAATATTAGAGAATGGTGCATTCATAGGATTAAAAAATTCAATGTTTCCTCAAAGATCAAATTTCAATGTGACTCTTTATTAGGATGCACATCACCAACATACGTTCCAACTGCCATTTCAGCCGAGACCTAAAAACTTGTGGGAGAACATATATAGAGAAATTGACTCTTTCTGTCACAAACATGGATTGCTACAGAAAATTACTTCTACTAAAACATCCTTTTTCTTTTCACACACTCAAACACACAGTAAATGAATAGGGAAGACTAGCGCTAGAGGCAGTTGAAGGAAAATTTATTAACAATTCTGGAGACATACAGAGCCCTAAATGAGTTTCATGATGATTCAGAACATGCATATATACATTCATAAAGTAGAACAACAATGTTGAACACAGAACCAGACCTGATGTGGCTAAAGTAAAAAGTTAGGGTCAGTTTGGAGGATGAAAAATTTCACATCCCTTCTCAGCAAATAGTGCAATGACTCTGATCAAGAATTAAAAAAATATATTTCCCCTTCGACAAACAGTCCAACAAAGAAGAAGAAGAAGAATAATATAAGAATATAGCACAAAAATGACTTACAATAAGCATTTTAGACTGTGATGGTTCCTTATTGTTTTCTTTGTTTGCACGCTATAAATTATATCATAATAAAGTAAAAACAGACATCAATACGTTTTGATAAAGTACGAAAAAAATAAAAGACATTTTTTATAGTGTGTCTACCAAAAATAATCAATGTTATGCGTACCCTTGAAAAATTAATAGATCACATCCAATGCCTCCACTTTTGTTTTTATTTTCTATTTTGAGAATTTACCTCGCTAAGGGCATAAAAATTCGATAAAATGAGATATATTAATTAATTAATCGAAAAATAAAGAATAAAAATGCACGATTTTAGTCTCACTTGAACAGTTGGATATTTCAAATACTCGATCAACTGGCATAATTGAACGTATGACATGTCATTGGCATATTTTGCTAGCATTTCTTCATCAATAAATTTCTTATTAAAGCATCTCCGTTTAATACATTTCTTCCGACGCCTCCAAGCATCATCAAGAACATCCACCACTTACTTCTCTCCTTCTAGAGTTAGGAATTTTGACTATGCAAAATAAAATATAGTGATGACACCCTACTATAGAGAAGTTTAGAAGAAGGAGAAATGGCATGATATCTAGTATCTGAGAAGTAAATAGCTACGTTGCTTGGACTTTAAAAAAATGTCAAGGGGTGCATGTCGATACTCCAAAATTAGTGCATTTTTGGAGGATTCAACATGGGTATAGCAACACTTTTGGAGAGTCCGAGCAACATAGAAACAGTGAATTTTCTTCCTTAAGTAGGAAAAGGAAATTGAGGTAATAACTATTGTTTGACTAGAGATATTTGAGAAACAGCATGAGGGAAACAAAGAAACTTTGGTATCATTAGTTCATATGGATTTAGAGTAAACAATAAACCAACCAACCAACTAGGTAAGAAAATTTTAGCAATACATAGTTAACTAAGTAAAGTCACCTCTGGCAGAGGGAACAAGCTTTTCATCTTTTTTCATAAAAGTCACGTATTGACACAAAGGGATTCCCTTGAATGTCAAGTATCCTGACACTCCTCTTGTCTGACAGCTACACAATAACAATTACCAAACTTAGGGATAAAATAGAAGATATACATTCCTATTAAGTTCTAAAATAATTTAAATCCTTTCAGTTATAGGGAAAAGGAAGTCACCCATCTGGGGTTCAGTCATACAAGCTATAGTTAGGTAAGAAAATAACACAATAATGAAAAATGGCATATAAGAATGCACATATCATGTTTGTGTCAAGAACTATCAGGATATGTCACAAACATTTCACTAACCTTACAAATAACTCGGCCATTATTCTCATATGAATCAACAAAATGCACATTAAGCAATGAAATATCTATTTCTTGTTGAGGTGGTTCTGTTATCAATTGTTGTTCTTCAGTCCATTTTGTTTCTGCTATTGAGAGTAAGAAGTATTCCACCACATGCCTAAGGAAGTGTTTTTCTTGGAGGTCGAAGATGTCAATACCGAGTTTCTCGGCTGCAGTGGTTCGAACACTTTGCTCTGTGGCTGTTTCAAAGTCAGCAGCTCCAAGTATATCTAAGACCACTTGTCGGATTTTTTGGTGTTTCAGTTCTGGATGTTGGTCCATTATTTCGAAGTCAGCAGCTCTAAGTATGAGCTACTCTGTAGATTATGAAAAAGTATACATAAATATACATTAAATTGTTGTTTTCGAGCCACCAACCTCAACTGTTCTTACAACAATAGTTACTATCGCAGTCACATATTCTTCAAACATCATAAAATATGTCTAAAATGATGTTCATCATATTAAACATATTACCTCCTTAATTTTCCTTAAACATTACAAAATTGGCCAGATAATCAAAAAATCGGGAATCAAATAACAGATGGGTCTGATAGAACTTTCAAAAGTCAAAATTAAAAGACCACAACATATATCAGCGCATTTCTTATTAAGCAAAAACACCAAATCAAAGCAAAAATCAACCCATTGTTAAACAAGAAAAAATTAACCCATCGATAAACAAGCAAAAACCAAAACAAATTGTATCAACAACACAAGAAAATCTAAATCCACAAGCCAAAAAAAGACATGCAATAAACCCAGAAAAAGATGAAAATTTCAACCTGATAAACTCTTTATGAATTTATGAATTTCCACTAGGCTTCAGTTATGAATTTAGAGGCAAACACCGATTCTTCCATAGCACTAGGAAATTAGAGTGAACTTCAAAAATCCCTGGCTACATGGAAGTCCAAGTGGACTAATTCCCCAGTACCGACAGATTTCTCGGATAGTCATCTTTAAATGCCTAGCTACAACTCAAAAGGATCTCCAAAGCTTGCCAGAAAGGTGTCAGATAAGTCAAGTCCTCAAACAAAGGTCATTCATTAGACCAGTACATGACATGAAAAAATTAATAAAGACCCCCTCCCAATCATCTTTCAAAAAATGTCATTTTCAAAGCTCATTTACTTGAAAAATCTTTATACTGAATATCCTTTTATAAATTGATTTTGACTTACATCTACCATAAACCGGGAGTCAGGGCAGACATTCAAAGATAACAAGCACCCGTAGATAGCAAGACAGGAGCAAGCAAATGAAGGAGGTCAACACAGACCAGTTTCCCCAAAACTAACAATTTTTATGTGGATGCAGGTTACCCCAAGAGTGAAAAGTGATTAGAAAAAGGCTCCAATTGTTCAACATATTCCCTTATACAAAGGACTACAGTAAAGTTGAATGCCCAAAATTGACAAGAAAGAGTGAAGACAATAAGAAAAAGCCAAAAGTTGTGGAGGTTTACAGAAAAACAAGTGTTTTGTAGTTGCAAGGATAATTGGATTAGGAGTGAGCGATGACATCCTCCTCAAACCCCTAGAAAGTCTTGTATCATAATGAACATTCGTTCGAAGAAGGTATTTGTAGCTTTCCCCGGGGATTGGGTTTGAGCCATTTATTACATTTAAAATGACCTCTTGTCTATTTATCCACCTCAAAAAGAGGATGATGTTTGCAAACAAAGTCATTCAATTAATGCTACAAATACTTTCCTTAAGCTCTTTGCAAAATCTGTCTGTATTCAGTAGTGAAAGTGACACCATGTCTACTAATTATTTAACACGAGCGTAGGTACATGCAAAGGAGTCAACATGATAACAGAACAATGAGGATGATGTTTTCTACAATTGCCACTGCTATAATCCTTACCTTCACATCATATCATGTTTGTCTAAAGAACCATGTCTAAAGAACCATATTGTACAGACCATGTTAAAAGGACTATGTTAAAAATATCATGTCATAAGGACTATATCATAATGGTCATGCTATAAGGTGTATCGTATTCAATTCCCACTGGTGTATGTTTACCGTGAAGACCATATTTCTCTCTCTAACCGATTAGAAAGATGATGACATCCCTTAGTCAATTTTAATGCGCATGAATGATCAAAAAGCATGATATTAATTATCATGTGGAGATGGTGGAGTCTAATGTGAGAGGATGATTTAAAGAAGCATGGTATATGTTATCACGTAGAGACGGTAGAGTCTAACCTGAGAGGTTAATTAAAAGAAGCATCAAATTTGTTATCACGTAGAGATGGTGGAGTCTAACATTGATAGATATTTATCAGCAACAAGAGCATCACTTACCAAAAGATACATTCTTAGTTGATCATGTTACAAGGGCCTTTGCAACAACAAGTATCAAACGACATTTGCCGTCATAGTTGAAGAAGATGTTTGTAAGTGGACACCAATGTTGGACAATGGGTTAGATTACCCAAAACATGACAATCCAAGGATCATTTGTAAGTTGTAGTGATTTGTGACATTAGACTGTTTTCTAGATTACCTATAAAATGGAAGACCAAGGGTCATCTATAAGTTGCAGCAATATGTAAAACGAAATAAAGTGCGAGATTACCAAAAGTTGATAGTTCAAAAGCTTGTAAGCCATAGTGATATCTGAAACTTAATGATATACAA
Organism: Jaltomata sinuosa; assembly: GCA_003996215.1. Lineage (NCBI taxonomy): Eukaryota > Viridiplantae > Streptophyta > Magnoliopsida > Solanales > Solanaceae > Jaltomata > Jaltomata sinuosa. Next base: position 119,483 of record QJPP01002308.1, on the reverse strand, counting down.
GATGCACTTCTATAAGCCACGTCATATCCAAAAAGCCATAACTATGTCAATTTGAGTGACATTTTTTAGCTGCCTAATATCAAAAGTTTAATGATGTGTGAAATTATCAAAAAACTAACAATTCAAGGGATATCGGTAAGTTGTATCGACACAGATAATGCGCAAGACTTCTCCAAGGTTATATGCAAGAGATTATTACTGATAGCTGAAAAGGCTTTCATATCTGATTGAAGAGACTGTTGCAGAAGATTATAAGGACCATTCTAGAGTATTGCAGATGGCTATGAGGGCCATCATATTTGAAGAATTGTTATGTTCAACCGCCATAAGAGACATCCTATCCGATGGCTTAGAGGGTTATCATATCTATATTTGAAATATTCCTCCATAGTTAGGGCAGTCAAAGGAAATACCAATTTCTTTTCTTTCTTTTTAATTTTAGCTTTTCATCTCATCCACTAATCATGGAAATTGTTATTTTCTATGATAGGGACATGCAATAATGGCATCTTCTTTCAAGAATCAAGATGAGTGAAAGTGCGGTAAGGAAACTATCACTCCATGTTGAATTGCATTACTACTAACAAATCTTATTTCAGATTTTATCAAGAACATCTAAGAGGATGAAATTCTCAAACTCTAAAACCATAGTTGCAGACTATGCCAAACAGGATGAAACAGAATATGGAACTTTTTCTTACCAACGAACTGGGACATAGTTAAAAGATGAGTATCAAACTCTTTGCATGTTAGCTGAGAAATGAATTCCAATGCCATTAAATCACACCTCTATCAGAACGCATGTGGGTATTTTCAAAAAAATTAGTTTCAGTTTTGCATTCAGAGTAATTTCTAAACTCACACTGGAAGCAATATCCTTATTCTTTAAATCTCGATGATAATATACCTGAGGCTTTGGAAAATATGTCCAGGTATGTTCATATTTATGGATGTGAAGTGCACCACATTCATGGCTAAGAGGTTGCAAGCCTTTTTTTCATAACTCAATTTATTTGTCACTCACTTTGAGCCAAAGGTCATAATAGCATAAAATATTATATTTTTAACCTATTGACTCAAACGACAAGTAGCCTTATTCCCTGAGTCCCAAGATATATAGGTGGGCTCAATGTTAAAAACTCGGTTGTATTTCAAGAATCCTTATAATCCACTTATTCTCCAGGTTTCCAGTCTCTCTATAATCAAAAATTGAAATAACTTTTGAATTCTTTGAAAATTATGCATAAAATCAACCGTATTGAAATACAAGTGTCCTGAATTCTCATATTATCTGAGATATATAGGAACAATAATACCAGAGTTCGGCTATAGTTCCTTGAAATTCCTGCTTAAACCAACAGCTTCCAAGAGATGAATCGATGGTAAGACAAAATTGGATCTGTCAATTCCCTTTACCCCGGATCTATTACATCGGCCCTATCCAAAGGGATGGGCAGTTGTTGACACCCAATTTTTTTTCCTCCACAGTCCTAATTAATTTTGAGCTTCTTTATTTTAAAATAATTTTAAAAAAATTATTTTATAAATTGATGTGTTTTTAAAGTCAATTTCATGATAATTTTGTGAAATAATAAGTTTTCATATTTAAATACATGCAATTATATGATTTTATCTTAAGAAAATATTCTGAAAATCGATGCTTGAATTAAAAAATTCTTATTTTCCTCAAAATTAATTTAAAATTAAAGATTAATTAAATAATTTGTCTTTGATTTAAAACTAATCATGTACTATATTAAAATAATTATTTCCAATTGTTGAAATTAGAAGCTCACCTAATTAATTAGAATTTAATTTATCTTAATTTTTGAGTAGATTTTTAAGAGGACTTGGTCCCTGTATTATTTCAGTTATACCCTTTTGCTTGGGTTTATTTTAGTTGAACAAACTTTTCAAACCCAATTAGGCCCAAATACCCCTAGACGCGGCCCACTTTCCCAATCCCACTTAATTTCTTTTAATTTCTTCACAACACATCATATACATACACCTCAAGTCATGCACCCCAAAATCCTCTAAAAGACTGTACTTGTACCTTTTCACGCACACATCCCTCTCTTTTCTTCTTCGTTCCACTTCATCGATGAACCCTGAAAAACAAATTGTCACGACCCGATTTCTCAGGTCATGATGGCACCTACAAACCCCAAGTAGGCAAAACAATTCATGTAGCCCAAAACGGTTAGTAATGGGCTACTACCTAACCAATACGCATGATATGCTAAAATAAACAGAAGCAGAATATGATAAATACAATGCGGAAGCAAAGCCTGAATATATAAATGTACAAGAATACTACACCAACCCCAAGACTTGGTATCATTAGTACAGGAGCTTCTAAATAGAATACAAGGATCTCTAGCCAACACTAGACAATGGCCTAGGAAACAAACATCTAGGACCGCTAAAAAGGAAGACCCAACCAAGTTCCGAACTACAACGAACAAGAAGCAAGATTAACAAAACCTACCCACGAGCTACAATGACGGGAAAATACCTCTCAAGGATAACTCACCCCATCCATTACAAAAAAGAATTGATTTACTGAGAAACACATGAAGAAAATTATAAGCTCAAACAGTAATACAACTAAACAAGTAAAAATAAGATGGCACATAAGCAAATACACGGAAAGGGGAGAATCACAACGCGAGCAATGTTATCACCAGCCGAAGATAAATAGAGTCATACCTAGAGAAATAGCATCAGGAACCTCTACCCCCGGCCTACCAAAAGGGGCATTAGACTGATGGGATCTAACTTTGGTCTAGGTAGTAGATCTGAAAGCTTAATAGTCCCATATCAGGGATAATCTTTAAGATAGTGACCAATAAATATTGTGACCAAACACTCAACAATCGTAACAACCCAAGAAAATCTTGCCCTGACACACGGTGCAGGTCGACTCGGATGGATACCTGAACTGCTTAGCTGACAGCCACCTCTAACAATCTAGGGACCACCCCTACAACCCTTCACACTACCTCTAGTTGCTTGGGGACCACCCCTACTACCCTGCACTCCACCTCTAGCCTGTGGTAATAGATTCCTGGAAGATAACAATTGTTGACCCTGTTGACTGAAAGGTGGGATCAGGGGATAATCCCTAGCAAATTGCCCACGCACACCGCATTGAAAGCAAATCCCACTAGGTACATACAGGCGAGGAGATCTCACTGAACCTGACCGGCCACCATGGCCTACACAACCTGAAAGCAAACCTTGAAGAAACTGACCTTTACCAAATCAACTCTTCTTGACATGCCCTGTACCACCAACCTCTGAAAACTATGGAGTAACTGTAACTGCCCGAGTAGATAAGAAGCAATAGAACCTATCTCCTATGGAGAACCCGTACCTCGAGTATGATAATCTCGGAAACTGTCCTGGCAATGACGTTTCTTAGCACTACCACCATAAGCCTCACCGCATAAACCCTCAATAGCCCAATCACTTGAAGGAAAGTAGTCCCAATTGTAACCAAGTTCTCGATCGCTAAACAGAGTAGTGAACTACATCCTCGAACAAAGCTCTAAACTCTATAAAACTTTGAAGTCATAGTTCTTGCAGTACGCCTAACCATCTTGTGAAATCTCACCTCATAGTCTAATATTGATATGCAACCCTACTGAAGAACTGGAAGCTCAACCCTAATTGAAGCACCGCTCAAGGAACCGGGTACAAAAACACCCGTCATAGGAATCAGAGTCCTAGCCACAGTGCCCTGAACAACTGGTGTAGCATGAAACCCTATCGGAGGCTGGGCTGGCCCCACACCCCCTATCTGATGCGGTAAACACTCATTCTAAAGTCCTTGCACTGATGGAAGCACTGAAGTAACATGCATAGAAGCCTCGACATCACCCACTGTCGAACTCGTCTTAGGCATCTAAGAAGGAATGAAACAACCAAAGTTTATTAGTCAACAAAGCCAGGAATGCATGAGAAGGAGACAAGAAGATGAAACTTTCCATAACAATGCCCTATAGCCCCCCATAGATAGGATACAGACGTAATCATATTGATCCGCAAGACTTTACTTAGACACTTGCTTCTGCACTGCGACAGTGGTGAACCAAACTCTGATACTAAGCTGTCACGACCCAATTTCTTAGGTTATGATGGCACCTACCCCCCCTCCCCCTCAAGTAGGTGAAACAATTCCCGTAGCCTAGAACGGTCAGTAATAAGCTACTACCTAACCAATATGCATGATAAGTTGAAATAATTAGAAGCAGAATAAGATAAATACAATGCGGAAGCAAAGCCTGAATATATAAATATAAAAGAACACTACACCAACCCCAAGACTTGGTATCATTAGTACAGGAGCTTCTAAACGGAATACAAGTGCTAGATGTAAAAAAATAGATTACACAATTTTCTATGAATACATAAAGAGTAACAATACAAAAGATGAGAAGGGGTAAAGCCCCGATCGATAGACGCTCACCCTCGTCTCGAATATACAAAAGTTGTACTAGTCTCCATGTGATCAACGGCAAAATCGCACACTAATATCTGCACCAAAAAGTGTAGAAGTGTAGTATGAGTACCAATTGCTAAGAAACGGGTACCCAATAGGCATCATCAGTCGAATGAGCGCATATAAAACATAAAAGCAGTAATAAGCAGAATACAAGGAAATAGTCACGAAAAATAAGGAGGAAGCACAAGGAACTAGCACAAAGAGTAATCAACCAAGAGTTACAGGTATAACATGCTAGCACAGAAGATATACATACATAGAAACACATGTGAAAGAAGAAAGATGGATGCACCTGGGATCCTTGCAACAATAGTACATATAACAAGAGAGTTTAAAAGGATCGGCGGTATATTGGTAACCTCAAAAATATAAGGGAAGAAGAAAAACAATCCAACAATCCAACTAGAAGCCATATGCTAATAGAAAGATGCTTAAGACATCAATTTCAAGCTAAGAATAGACGTACAATAGTTTCTCAAGTATAACCCTAGGAAGGAACAACTAAACCACAAGTACCCAGATCCGCAAATGAAAACCACGACAAGGAAATAGAATACAATACCCCACACTCAGCTCATAAGGCTACACAATTAGAATCTCAACAATAACAGTCCCCCTAGCCTCTCAATAATCATAGTCCCAAGTCGGTACCTCATTAGGAAAAAATCATAATTCCAACTGGTACTAAAGGTTATAACAAGCTCTTAAAAATAAATGGAGAAATATAATCTACATACAGTCCCAACGGCCACCTATACAGTCGAGGAACATAATAAAGTGAAAATAAACCCTCCGGCTGCCCATACAACCTGAGCGTACACTGAGCACACAACAAACAAGGGTGGAATAGGATCACAATATGCATGATGATGATAAATCTGGTGTGATAATAGAACTGTATGTTACCCCCTCTATTACCTATAAGGCCCAATACAGGCAAGATCCATGAAAGGCTCTTTACCTAGTACCTATGCTATGTCGTACACCCCTCCTCCTGGCACTCTGTGTCAGCCCGTAGCTTGTGGCCCAGGAATGGCAGGGTTCATGGAGGTGTACTCTTAGACCACATACTAAAAACTGTGAACCTCAAAGTATAACTCAATAATTTAACCTCATAGTACATTCCCAGCTTCGACCCAAGTCTAAACAAGTAGTAGTAATCACAAAAACCTGTCACAGGGTGCCCAAAGTGTATTCGGGTCTAAATAAGTAATAAATAAATTCTAGTACTCTAGCACAACCGAGCCTAGTAGATTTGAAATTTGTATTCAAATCATCGTAATACCCACTTTTCTCCAAGAGGTTTCATAAAAGTCAGTTTAAAAACCCTTTCAAAGTTATTTTACTAAAAATGGGCCCTCAGGGCCAAGCAAAGTTTAGAGAAACATTTATAGTCGGCCCGCAGCCAAATCAATACAAAAACATGCAGAAAAGCCTTTGCATGAATTATATGCTTGCAAACAATAAGTTAGCCCAATGGCTCACAAATAATCCTACCGGCCCTACACAAGCTCGACAGCTCTACAATAGACATAACTAGCTTAGAAAAATATCTTTATGTCTGGGGCTCGCGGATATTCCCAAATAACCCACCATCTATGTTCCAAAGTCAAAAGAAGGCCACATAGGACCACAAGGGTAATATACAATACTACATGAATACTACAAACAACTTATGAAATAAACGGACAGAAAAGGCGGCCAAGGTCTGAGGGTACCAACCTATAATAACCCACCCAAGGATACAAATTAGTGCAATTATAGTCTATATACACAGAGTCTAAATAGGGGAAACCATAACCTGTTTGTCGTCTGACAATTAGCTGCGGGCCTATTTGTCGTCTGACCACCAATAGGATTCCAAAATAGCCCACCCATTCAAGAAATTGAAGGAGAAATCAATGGAGAAAATGGGAATTAAATAATTTCCTTACCCGCTTTAGAAGTCGATAATCGAGCAAGGATCGATGAAATACTACCCTCCAACTAGTTGGGGTCAATTATGGTGAAGTATGGAGGTTTGAGGTCTTTAGCAATAGAGAAACCAAAGTTGGAGTTTTAATTAAAAAGAAGGAGAAGGAGACAATATAAAGCTGCCAGCAGATGCCCAGGAAAATGCGGCCATGGCGCTGCCTATGCAGGCTCGCGTACGTGGACTACTCATGCATACGCATAGGCCAGGCACTGGTAATAAATGGTCAAACATACTCTCCAAGATGGAGGTATCAACGATCGTCAAGTAAAACACATTTATAGTTCCCAACAGATGTCGGGGTTATACCCACAGAGACTTGTAGATAGCACAATAATAATTTTAATGAAAAGATTTTTCTAAGAGGGTAAATGTTCAAAAACAAGAAAGTAAAGGATAGAGGGGAATTAGGATATCAATCACAAAATCTCAATTCAAGTAACACTATAAAGTAAAATGGGTGTACAAATGAGAGTAGACGACTAGGGATGTGCATCAAATGGGGCTCTAGTGTGGCATAGGGTGATTGCCTATTCATGCAAATTCTTGCTCATTGACATAGGAAGCCTTGGTTATAGGTATGGTAATTCATCTCTCGATCAATAGACATATATCCAATAGTCTTGGTTAAAGCACCATTTGTTTAACAATAAGCAACCAAGCTAAAGCTTAGGGAGGTCATACTATTTCTAGCTTAGACACTTAAATGGGTGATTCCGTCGATATTAGCTATTTCTAGCCTCAATCTAAATGGTATCCCAAGTTTCTACTAGCACTCACATCCGAAGCTATGAAAATCTCTTTCAAGCAACCACATAACCAAGTAAGGAAAATCAATGTTTACAACCACCAATTTTAGAGTTAAAATGTGGTGAAACTACAAGACTCATGTCAATAAAGCAATTATAAGCAATAATTAGCAACACCCACACCCATATGTCAAACACCCATCATCTACATATCTCTAGACAATGCAATTAGCTACTCGTGCTTATGGAAAGAGATATACCGAGTAGGTAAGTCAAAATCCTCTTCATTCAAGAATAATTTCAATATCTAAGCTCAGTTTTGTACACAAATGGTGAACTAAGAATTGGAAGAGAGATTGATTGAAACTCTCTTCTTCTTCTTACAGAGGAAACTTGTTCTTAAAGCTAGAATTGTTCAAGAGTATTCATAAATGAAGAATTGTGTTTACAATTGTGCCTAAAATGGGTTTAAATACTTCCCCAAAACGTCACTAAAATTCAGACAAAAATGCCCTTCGGGCAGTGTGTGGTGCTCTGCACGTCTGCATTTGCGCATCACACACCCTCTTCAGTTGAACCATTTACTCAGCTAACTTGGGAGGCCTCATGCGAAGGGGGTGCGGTTTGAACCAGGAGTTATGCACACCACACAGCGACCACACCCCTTAACAGATTCTTCGATCGATTCAAGGCTCCATGTGGTGGAAGGTACGAAACACACCAAGGCTTGTGCATGTCACACAAGCACTGCATTTCAATGCAAAATCTTCATCTTTTTCGATCACTTCACACTTCGCTCCTTTTAAGATCTTTTTGGGTCCATTTCCTTGTTTCCATCTTTTATCAGAAGTACCTGCATAGACTTCAATAAAGGCCATAAAACCTCTAAATCTATTCAAAACATAGCAATAATTCATGGATAAAGGCTCAATAAGTTGGTGGATTACCGACTTATCAAACACCCAAACTTGAACTATTGCTTGTCCTCAAGCCAGATACTCACAAGATAAGGAATGAATTATGCTCTAGACTCAATCAAGGCACAATGGACTAATCTATACCAAAAATCAAGAAAAAGAATCAAACAAAAAGACTCAACTATAATATGCTTATCTCAATTTGAACCACCACATCATCAAGGCAATTGGTCCTTTCAAAACCTTTTCAAGGAGGACTTCATTTCTCATTCAAAATCAAGGGAATTTTATCATTCAAAAAAAGACATTTAAGCTTCTCAAGTCATTGGCATGGACCGTCAAGGTCTGCCTCGAGATTCGCCACACAACTTATCTCATTCATTCCTCTCAATTGAAGAAGAGACTTCATATTTCAATTCGAGTGGATGATGCCACTCACCACAAGAGAGAATCACATTCACAATCATGCAATTCACAAAATAAAGGGATTATAGGAGAACTAAGAAGACTCTCACTCTCTCAAGAAAGTTCAAGTGCACACAGGTTGACCTATAGGCTTGCCATTCATGTAAATCTCCACTAATGTAGGGCAGCCAAGCTCGAAATCACCAAGGACTTGCGGGTTATGATGTTGGATAGGGCTAAGGAGAGGATTTCATTTGGTTCAAGTGACTAAACCTCCCTAATGCTCTTTGGTATCATTTCAAACACCGCTTACATTTTCAAATTTCAACTTCACCTTATTTCTTCCTTATACAACCCAAGCTTCTCCTTTTCAATCATGATCATTCAAACTCCTTGTATCACCTTCGTTTGGTATCACCTATTCTTGCTTTTCATTTTGCTCATTGGATTGAACTTTTGGATCAATTTTCAATTCAAACTTAAGGTTCTACCTTGCAATTGAAGTGCATTCCTTTTCTTCTCCTCATTTGATCACATACACACCCAAACGTAGGCATTTGCCCATGTTGTCTTTTTCATTTCCCCCCAAACTTAGGCTTTTAGCCTATGTTTCACTTTCAATCTATTAGGGAGGACATGTGCCAAGATATGCATTCCAAAAAGGTAAAGGTTTTAAACAAGGTGCCAAAGAACGGTTACAAACTCAAAGGTGTTCACTAGGATTGACATTGAGGGGAGTCATTTGGGTGAAGTGGATATCAAAAAGGGTATAATGTCATGTTCCAAGCTTGATCACACCTAGAATTTTGCCTTGAACCACATTCGAGGAAAGTTCTAGATGACACACATGCACGAGAATCACGGTAAAGCCTCACCACACAAGGCATCATGCCACAAGACTTCTTTCATTAGTCTCTTGATCAATTGGGACAAATGACTTTCGACAAGCTATTCCAAGTTTATTACATAGTCATTTGTGAGTCAATCAAGCCAAAGTGAGAGTGTGCAAGTCACATCAAGAGAATGCTTTACCTCAAAAATTCATTTCCCTTTTTTTTTTATTCAAAAACTTCTTGCCAAGATTTTTTTTTCAGTGGGACCATTTCGAGACAAACAACTACGGGCTCAATTTTAAACTAAAACTTTTCATTTTCCCTTAAAAAAGTCACCTCTCAATCTATCATAGGGAAACATGTCACGATCCGATTTCTCAAGTCATGATGGCACCTATAATCCTCCAGTAGGCGAACCAATTCTCGTAGCCCAGAACAGTTAGTAATGGGCTACTACCTAACCCAAACGCACTAGCAAGCAGAAATAAGCGAAAGCAAAACTCGAATATAAATACATAAAGGAAACTACACCAACCCCAAGACTTGGTATCAATAGTACATAAGCTTCTAATAGGATACAAATGCTAGTAGTAACAAAATGAAATATAAATTGCCTCCGAAAGTACAGGGAGCAACAGTACAACAGATGAGATGTAGACAAGCCCCGACCGTCAGGCGCTCACCCTAGTCTCAAAGATCCAAAAGCTGCACGAGTCTCCAACGTGATCAACGGCGAAAGCTCAGCTAATATCTGCACAAAAAAGTGTAGAAGTGTAGTATGAGCACCAAAACCACGGGTACTCAGTAGGTATCATAGGCCGACTGAGCGCATATAAGATATAAAAGCAGTAAGTAACAGATAGCAAGAAAGCAGTCACTGAAGTAATAAGCAAGGCACAAGGAGCTAGCACAGATCATCCATAACCAAGAGCTTCAAGTAACACATGCTAGCACAGAGATACAATTACACAGAATAACAGGTGAAGGAAAGGAGAAACTCACCTGGAGCCTTGCACACAATATAAGTAAGTAGAGAGAGAAGTGAGAACAATAGCGGTTTATACCGGTAACTCTCAAGTGGAAGGAAAAGACGGAGAGTAGTCTAACATACTCAAAATGGAATCAACCAGTATAAGGAAATCATAACACCAATCCAATCATATGATAGCATAACCAAGGAATCACCTCGCAAGTACAACCCTAGGATGAAATAACTAGACCACAATAACCAAGAGATACCACTCACCTTCCAACAAGAATAGAACCAGAGTCTCACACTCTGCTCAGAAGGCCACACAAAAGTGCCTCAATAAGATAGGACTCCAAAGACCTCTCAATAATCAAAAATTCCACAAATAAAGCCTCAATAGGCTAGCCATCACTAATATTTCAAGAACCGGGTGCCAAGACAAGCTCTAAATAAAGACATGAGTAAATATAGTCTACCTACAGTCCCAACGGCCGCCCATACAACCGAGGAATACAATCAAGTGAAAGCAAACCCTCTGGCATCCCATACTACCGGAGCATACACTGAACACACAGCAAACAAGGGTGGAATCCAATGCATGATATGATATGATATGATGTGTGAAATAGAACCTTTATATGTACCTCCTCTGGTGCCAATCGGGCCCAGCAGGCAGGTTCCATGGAAGGACTCAGCCTGTATACCTCTACTCCAACGTATACCCTTCCCTCCGGTGCACGCAGCCCGAAGCCCCAGGCCCAGAGCGGCAAGGTCCATGGAGGTCCCCGACACCATACTAAAACTCAATATCAAGACATGTCATCCGGAAGCAAGTCCGGGATCAAGATAGAGACCCAGTCTCAAATATGCATGCCCAGACCCTGTCCAGGACTAAAGTAGTATAAAATGCCTCAAAAACCCCTCCAAGGGTGCCCAGGCGTAACCGGGTCTAAAACTGTAGTAAATCAAGTCTAGTGCTCCGCCCCGCAGAGACTAGTATCAGTAATAAAATCAAGTCTGGTGCTCTGCCCCGCAGAGACTAATATCAGTAATAAAATCAAGTCTGGTGCTCTGCCCCACAGAGACTAGTATCAGTAATCAAATCAAGTCTGTTGATCTGCCCCACAGAGACTAGTACCAGTAATAAAATCAGTGCAAAAACATCCAAAAATCCCCTTTTCTATCAACAACAGTACCAAAAATGGGCCCCCAGGGCCATGCAAATTTAGGAAAACTGTCAGTAGTGGCTCACAGCCAAAACTGTAGTAAAACATGCAGGGGGAAACCTTTTTCATGGATGATATGCTCGCACACAAATATAAAAGTAGCCCAACGGCTCACAACAATTCCTATCAGCCCTGCACAGGCCCAATAGCTACTCAGCAGACATAACCAGCCTAAAAGGATAATCTCTATGTCTGGGACTCGCGGACATTCCCAAATAGCCCACTATCTATGTTCCAGAGTCAATACAAGGCCACACAGGACCACAAGGGTAATATACAATACTACACGAATACTACAAACAACGCATGAAATAACGGATGAACAAGGTGGACAAGGTCTGGGGTACCAACCTATAACAACCCATCCAAGGATGCTAATTAATGCAGTTATAGCCTATTTACGCAGAGTCTAGATAGGGGAAAAGCATAACCTACCTGTCATCCGATGACTAGCTGCGGGAACGGCATCGTCCAGACTCGAACAGCTCCAGGAAGCTCTGAATCACACAAAACAAATACTTTCAACTGAATCCCCAAAGGCGTCTCTATGAAGCCTGACCAACAAAGGTAATGGAACAATTGCTAGAATCGACAAGGCTGCAAGAACGAGCCATAGCCAATTGATAAGGTGTTAATGTCACACTCGCGACCAGCCAACTCCAAAGCATAAAAATGAGGCCAATTATATCAAATGGAAGCTAAATCCAACAACAATACGTTAACCACATCTCCAAGGAGCGACGAGCTCCCGAGGCACAATTTCAAGGCATACTTCACGTTTGTCCAATCCAATCACTATCGTATGTGATCCCAAAAAAATTGCACAATTTCCCAATCCCTCCAGCACTTTACCATAACCAGAACACCAAAACAATAACCAAACATAACAAGATAAAGGGGCTGTCCAAAGCCACAAATCGGAAATACCACTTCGGGGCTCAAAAATCCATAAAACAATAGTAGAACATATAATAACAAAGGAGGGTCGTAGGGGAGATATTTCCTTGACAAAAATATTCAATATCCCAAGATTAACAACCTTCCTCCTTGCAGGAACAACAAACAGATCCAAAATCAACAAGAAACTACTACAAGATATCGACAACAACAACTTTTCATAACTAGAAGCTTAAAATCTTGATCCAACAAATAGATAAGTATACGGGATCCATACCTCACCAAAATAACTCCATAGCTACTGCAAAATACTCAGAAAACACCTGCTAATTCTCTGCATCAACACCCATAAAGATACGCCATGAAATCGACGGGACAAACTACACCAAAATGACGAGCTCGCGACGTAGAGCAACTTTCTTTAAACTTCCGAATTGAAAGGATCAAAGTCCATGGATTATTTATGAACTCTCCCTCTGATTTTCTAAGAATTTTGGGTGAAAAAATGAGTTAAAACGAAGGAGAAATCAGCTTTTATAAGCTGAACCGACTTAGGATGTAGGCCCCACCTTGACGTGTCTGCTTGTGAAGTCTTACAAAAATGTGAATATCTCTCTATTCTGAAGTATTATAGATGAACGATTTAGTGCGTTGGAAACTAGACTCGTAGAACTTCAATTTGGTATATTGGGGCCCCACTAACTTGTAATGACCCTTCCGGTTATTTCCACGTATATGTTTTTCTTGAACCGTTAGAGCTTGTTTGTAGCGGCCCCAAGTCATTTAAGGCTTGTCGGGACAGGTATTTCGGTGCCGGGTCCATTTTGTTAGTCTTATGATAAGTTTTGAAGACAAGTAAGTCGGCAAAAGTTATCGTAAGTTTCTTTAATAAATTTTTTGAACTGTCGGTAAAATGTCTCAGGGTTTTTCTCCCAATATATAAAGAGTTAGAAGTCCCCCAAAGTACCAAATCGAAGGTCTACAAGTCTAGTTTCAACACACAAAACCGCACGTCCAACTGATCTCGGAGTAAAAAATTATGACTGTTTTACCGCGGACTATCTGGCAGAAACCGGATTGCGAATCGGGTCGCGAACCGGGTCGGGTCAAAATCTATTTAAAGCCTCAACTTCACGTTTTAAAACGCCATTTCACTTCTGAAACAGTGAGAAAACATAAGGGAGGGTTCCAAGAGAGCTCTTGAGTATCAAAATCGTGCGATGGTGAATTGCGAGCCTAAGTTTGAGAATTTATTAACATCGCGTGTATTTGAAAATATTTTATTTGAAAGTTGAATTTGGTAAAAAGTTATATTATTATTACCTTTTTAAAATATTTTAAAGGTTTATGAAAAATATTTTTGTTACGATATAATGGTATATGTATTTATTTTATAAGTTTTTTGTACATTGTAATATTTTAACGGAGATAGTAAATTTAGTTATGTTAAAATTTATTATTATAATATAGTAGGTTTTGTTTGAAATAATTTTCTATGAATTATGGTATATTTAAAAAGTTATATTTATTTTACCACAAACCTATACAATACCCGAGTATGTAAATAACGGAACAAAAATATCCTTGTGAGCTTTTCATATTAGGATTAGTGGCTGGATGTGTGTTCATATGTCAACATTACTTTATCAATTCACAAGATGAATTTGGGTCTAATCAACTGTAGGCAAGGATAAAACTTTGCATATACTTACACCCACGAGTGAGGGAAATTGTGGGAAAGAAATTATATTTAATTTCGGAAAGGAAATCAATTATCTACGTCAAGTTATTCAAGCTCGAGTTCAAGTTTGATTTCGTTTCGGAGCTTCTTTTCGGAGAGGTTCGAGCTTGTCATCGGACGACAGGTAGGTTACAGTTTATTTTCCCTAGACTCCGCATATATAGGATAAAATTGTATTAATGAGAATCCTTGGGTTGGTTTATTAGGTTGGTACCACAGACCTTGAATGCTTTATTCATGTCCGCCTACTTTTGTTCCTCCGTTGCTTGTAGTATTTGCCGATATATTTTATTTAACCTTGTGGTCCTGTGAGGCCTTGTTGACTCTGGAACATAGAAGGTGGGGTTTTGGGAATGTCCGCGAGTCCCGGGCATAGAATTATCCTTCTAGGCTGGTTATGCTTGCTGAGTAGCTGTAGGCCTTTGCAGAGTCGATAGGTTGATTGTGAGCTGCTGGACAGCTATTGTGTATGATCATACCATTTCCATGCATATAAAGAGGTTTTTATCCATGTTTTACTATGGTTTTGGCTTCAGGCCTACTGACACTATTTTCTAACCTTGCATGGCCCCGGGGGCCTGTTTTTAATGGAAATGATTTGGAAATGGTTTGATTTAACTTGTGAATGTTCCTGGGTAAAAGAAAGTAAAATTATGTTTTAAAACACCAGTTTATGATTAACGCTAGACTCGGCAGGGCCGGGGTGCTAGTTGAGTTTTCTTGCTAATTGAGATGATTTTTAGCCTCGGTCAGACCGAGCACCAGAGATGACTTTCTACTGTTTAGACCCGGTTATGCCCGGGCACCCTTGGAGGGGTTTTTGAGATATTTTCCTACTACTTTTGTCCTGGACAGGGTCTGGGCATGCATATTCGAGACTTTCTCTATCTTGAACCCGGACTTGCTTCCGGACGACATGTTTTGATACTAAGTTTTAGTATGGGGTCAGGGAACTCCATGGACCTTGCCATCAGGGCCTGGGGCTTCGGACTGCATGTGCCGTAGGAAGGGTATACGGTGGAATAGAGGTATACGGGCTGTGTACTTCCATGGAACCTACCTGCTGGGCCGGATCGGCACCGGAGGAGGTACATACAAAGATACCATTTCACTTGAGATCTTCATGCATCATATCATTCATTGTTTAAGGCTCCACCCTTATTTGTTGTTTGTTGATTGTACGCTCCGGTAGTATGGGATGTCGGAGGGTTTGTTTTCACTTGTTTGTGTTCCTCGGTTGTATGGGCGACCGGGGGACTGTAGGTAGAATTTTGCTATTTACTTACAAAATTGTTCCCTATTACGGTTAAGTATGAAATTTGTTACTGCTAGACTGTTAGTTTCTGGATTTGAGATTGATATGATTAGTTGAGTTTGATTCATGTCTTTGAGCATGCCTATCATTACTCTTTCTCTCTTCTTCTTACACTTGAGGTTACCGGTATACCGTCCATTTCATAAACTTATTATGTATACATTGTTATTGCAAGGACCCCAGGTGCGTTACTCCTTACTTTCACCTGTGCCTATGGTGTGTATATTCTGCTTACTAGCCTCACATGTGGTTCTGTTGATTTCCCTCTGGGCTAGTTCCTGTGTACCTTTCGTTGATTTATGTGACTGTTTGCTTCTATTCTGTCTGTTACTACGCTTTTATCTTATATGTGCCCAGTCGGCCTATGATACCTATTGGGTACCTTATGCTTCGCATTTGGTGTTCATCCTACCCCTCTACATCTTTGGGTGCAGATCCTAGCGTGGGCCATCGCCGTTAGATCGTTGTGATTCGTGCTTGGAGATCTGTTGGGGACTACTTCAGACTGAGGGTGAGATCTTGGCGATCGGAGCTTAGCTTTAGTTTATCTTTTGCTTCATGTACTCTATTACTATTCAGAGACATCTGTATATATTGTTTTGGATCGTTTGCACTCCATGTATGTAGTTTTGGCTCTATACGATGATACCAGGTCTTGGGGTTTGGTTTAGTTTCCGCATATGTATATATTTATATCCCTGTTATCTATTCTCTTCGTCTTGTTCCCTTATTTGTTAGATAGTAGCCCATTACTAACTGTCCTGGGCTACGGGGATTGGTTCACCTACCGGGGGTTGTAGGTTCCATCATGACCGAGAAATCGGGTCGTGACATAACTCTTTATAGATAGGGAGAAACACTCCAAGACATTTAACCAAAATTTGAAGAGAATTCCTTAAAGGAATTTACAATAACTTTTTCCGACTTTTGTTTCGCAACTTGCTTGACTTCAAAACTTATCATACGACCATTTTGCATTTATAATACCTCATAACACACCCCTCTTAGTATATTATACACTATTAGTCTTACCCCAAAGGCACGGGTTACTTTAAACCTTCCAAACGGGCGAGGTGTTACACGAGGCATTTCTTTAACTCGAACTTTCGAGTAAGGAATTTCTTTGACCTAGAACCTTGGTTTAATTCTTTGATATTACCAAGAATGTTGTCAGAAGTCAACGATTTCCAATGTTGAAGCTCTAAAATGAGGAACGGCCATACAAATCAAACAAATGGCCCGGGCACCGAACTACCGGTCCCGACAAGCCATAAATGACTTGGGCCGCTACAAGTAAGCTCTAATGGTACAAGAAAGGCAAAAATGTATAAATGACTGGAAGGGTCATTACATCATCCAATACTAAAAAGACTGTCGTCCCCGAAAGTCAGGAAGGAAGAAAATACCAGAGATTTAAGAATAGCGGATACAACGCCCATTCTACTCTCTCGGACAACCCGGGTAACCTCCGCGACCGGACGACACCCAATATAACAGAACCAAAGAAAGCAACCAAGCCTTAATTTCTTACTAGCCAAGCTAGATTTCAACTTCGAAAGATCTGCCAACCCAAACTGAACCTCCAGAATCTTAACCAAAAATCACCTACACAACACCGAAACCAGAGCACCAAGGTTATCAACACACAAAACTCGAATCCTTAAAACCATACTAAGTTTACCAGAAAATCCATCAACCCAAAACTCTAACTCATGAACCCGTTGTTCTGCAAAAGCCCTTTTTTTTATTCTGAACTAAATCCTTTAGCACCACAAAAAGGAATCTGCATACAAGCTGAACACTCAAACCACCCTCGAAGCATCAACTGACACACCAGAGATCCATAGTTCCTGCTTATACTTTACCATGAACGAAGTCACCCATTGTACAAATGCGTTTTAAGCCAAGATATATGCTACTAGCCTTTGCGATCCAAGATAACAACCCGTAGCATATCATTGAAACTTAAGTTACCTGCCTTGACTGACCACCAACCAACAAACAAACATTTTTTCTTACATCAAATTCGCTAAATGAACCGTGCCAGGTTTGAATCAGCTGAAAGTGAATGAACCAGGGCAATCTGCCCAAAAGACCCAAACCAAAACCACGATCCTGCAAGAAGTGTGGTAAGCCTACCACGAAGTCTGTAACTATGAGCCAAGCTCCCAACTCTAGAAAACACTACTTCTACTCTGAGCACTTGAACACCATTTGAATGTGAAATTGCCTTAAGAATCTCACCTCAGGAAGAAGTCCACCATGCCATAAATATCAAGTCCAAACACCCCGATGGCAAAGGAAAAGGGTGCCTGGGGTTCAATGTTACCATCTTTCAACTCATTCCTTTGGCTCGAATCAACCGCTCTACTGTTTCTGCAAACAACCAACCACTTCGAAGCATATATCATAATGAACTTCTCGTCCATACTGGCCGAGTCTAACCAACACTAGAACCCCACATAAATAATAACTCCGGAGGAATCAATTAAACAACCTTTCAAATCCTGGGAAAACGAATGGCTATTATCAGTCTCTACGTATCATCAGAGCTCAAAATAGCCTCGCTAGTCTTAACCCGCATAAGATGATGACATAAAGCATACACCACTGCTGAAGCTCAAACTTACGTCGCTGAGTTTGTCCAACCATCATAGAAGAACCTCGTACTAACTAGAACACTGCTAAAGTCTAGAATATCTTGCCTCTTGCAGAGGTTAGCCAAGGACTAGGTTTCCAAGGTCAATAGATGCATCTGCAACTGAAGTAAAGAAGCTATGTTGCCCGCACCCACTTCCTCTTGTCACTTGGATGCTGAAACCAAATAGAAACTGCCACGAACCATCCGATGTAACCTGCCAAGCCATGATTCTGAATCCCAACTTTCAAAACTACCAACTAAAGTCTTTGGTCGAACAAGTATGCTGCCAATGAACCTGTAAGAACCCAAGCCAACTAGGCCTGAATATGCAAATTGCCAACACCGCAGTTGCTACTGAAACAAAACCAATCGATGGAAAACCCACGACAATGTGTAGATGGCTGAATCGAATCACCGACACACAATCCCAAAACAAACCTTCATTGCCACCTCAGGCAACTACGAGGACACATAAACATAAACAAAGAGTCATCTCCCTTATTTTTCAACTAAACAAAAATCCTCCCTTAGCACATATTAAACATTACAAATCCTTTCTCAAATAAGAACATGAAGCCATTACCTTACTACTCATAGCTACACGTCAAATTCAATAAAGCAGGAGAAGAATGAGTCGGATGCCCAACTCACCCGAAATGCTTACAAATACAACCTAACCACGAGGTTACGATCAACACTTAGTCGGAAGTGCTTAAAGTCAAGACCCAATCACGATGCCAACATCCAGAGCTCATCGAAAGAACTACGATCAAGATTCATTCCAACTGGAGCTAGGGATACAACAAAACACCCAACGGACCAGGAAGTGGAGGAGAATATGGGAACAACCCACATACCTACCAACCTCCTAAACTAATCAACAAAGAGGGTCGACTCTATACACTCGGAAGACCAAACCAATCTATGCACACTAGCATAACCAATATCTCCCAACTGAGGCAAAATCTTAACTCCAGCCCAACTACCAGTAATACACCGAACCATCACACGAATCTCTAGCCATGCTAGATAACGGCCTAGGCAACAACTATCTAGGACCGCTCAACAAGGGAAACCCAACAAAAAGTCCAGAATCACAATGAAACAGGGGTAACCCGACTAGAAACAGAATAACAAGAACTACCCACGAGGTACAACTCCGGGAAACACCTCTCAAGGCTAACTTACCCCCATCCACTACTAAAGAATAAACTACCAATAAAATAACATATCGGTACTACAATTCGGGTAGCCAAACAACTTAAACAAATAGCAGGTAGGTATATAAGAAAATAAATGACAGAAGGGATAGAATCGCAACGCGAGCAGGACTATCGCAAGTTGAAGGTAGCAAAAGCCTAACCTGGAGAAACGATATTAGGAACCTCTACCTCTGACCCTCAAAGAGGAGTATCAAGCTGATGGGATATAACTCTGGACTGAGTAGTCAAAAGTAAAGGCCTAACCGGCCCTCGCCGGGGACAATAGCTATAAAGGTAACCAATCTCTCCACAATGATAACAACCAGGTTGTCTGGGATACACAATTCTGGGGTAATTCCTAGCAAAGTGCCCTTTCTCACCACACCAAAAATAACCTATACCAGATGAAATCGGATGGGAAAATCTCGCCTCGTACTCCAATACCGACAGACAACCCTGTTGAAGAACCAGAAGCTCAACTATAACTGAAGAACCACTCACATAACCAGGTACTGAAACACTCACCGGAGGACTCAAAATCCTAGCCACGATGTCCTGAAGCGTTGAGGTCGCTATAAATCAAGTCGGAAGTTGGGCTGACCCCACAGCCCCTATCTAGTGCAGTAAACCCTCACTCTGGAGTCCTGGCGCTAGTGGAAGCACTGAAGCAACATGTACAGAAGCCTCGGCACCAACCGCTATCGCATTCGTCTGAGGAAATCGAGAATGAATGAACAACCGAAGTTTAAAAGTCAATAGAGCTAGGAACGCACGATGAGGAGCCAAGAAGATGAAATATTTCCTAACAATGCCCTGTAGACTCCCGCAGATAGGATACGGAGGTCATCGTACCGATCCACGAGACTCTACTTAGACACTTGCTTCTGTACCATGACACCGGTGAACCTAGAGCTCTGATACCAAGCTTTCACGACCCGATTTCTCAAGTCATGATGGCACCTACAATCCCCCAGTAGGCAAACCAATTCCCGTAGCCCAGAACGGTTAGTAATGGGCTACTACCTAACCCAAACGCACTAGCAAGCAGAAATAAGTGAAAGCAAAACTCGAATATATATACATAAAGGAAACTACACCAACCCCAAGACTTGGTATCAATAGTACAGAAGCTTCTAATAGGATACAAATGCTAGTAGTAACAAAATACAACATAAATTGCCTCCGAAAGTACAAGGAGAAACAATACAACAGATGAGATGTAGACAAGCCCCGACCATCAGGCACTCACCCTAGTCTCAAAGATCCAAAAGTTGCACGAGTTTCCAACGTGATTAACGGTGAAAGCTCAGCTAATATCTGCACAAAAAAGTGTAGAAGTGTAGTATGAGCACCAAAACCACGGGTACTCAGTAGGTATCATAGGCCGACTGAGCGCATATAAGATATAAAAGCAGTAAGTAACAGATAGCAAGAAAGCAGTCGCTAAAGCAATAAGCAAGGCACAAAGAGCTAGCACAGATCATCCATAACCAAGAGCTTCAAGTAACACATGCTAGCACAGAGATACAATCACACAGAATCACAGGTGAAGGAAAGGAGAACTCACCTGGAGTCCTTGCAGAACAATATAAGTAAGTAGAGAGAGAGTTGAGAAAATAGCGGTATACCGGTAACCTCAAGTGGAAGGAAAAGACGGAGAGTAGTCTAACATACTCAAAATGGAATCAACCAGTATAAGGAAATCATAACACCAATCCAATCATATGATAGCATAACCAGGGAATCACCTCGCAAGTACAACCCTAGGATGAAATAACTAGACCACAATAACCGATAGATACCACTCACCTTCCAACAAGAATAGAACTAGAGTCTCACACTCTGCTCACTCTCCAAGGGTGCCCGGGCGTAACCGGGTCTAAAACTGTAGTAAATCAAGTCTTGTGCTCCGCCCCGCAGAGACTAGTATCAGTAATAAAACCAAGTCTGGTGCTCTGCCCCGCAGAGACTAGTATCAGTAATAAAATCAAGTCTGGTTCTCTTCCCCACAGAGACTAGTATCAGTAATAAAATCAAGTCTGGTGCTCTGCCCAGCAGAGACTAGTACCAGTAATAAAATCAAGTCTGGTTCTCTTCCCCACAGAGACTAGTATCAGTAATAAAATCAAGTCTGGTGCTCTGCCCAGCAGAGACTAGTACCAGTAATAAAATCAGTGCGAAAACATCCAAAAATCCCCTTTTCTATCATTAACAATACCAAAAAGGGCCCCCAAGGCCGTGCAGATTTAGGAAAACTGTTAGTAGTGGCTCGCAGCCAAAACTGTAGTAAAACATGCAGGGGAAAAACATTTTCATGGATGATATGCTCGCACACAAATATAAAAGTAGCCCAACGGCTCACAACAATTCCTATCAGCCCTACACAGGCCCAATAGCTACTCAGCAGACATAAACAGCCTAAAAGGATAATCTCTATGTCCGGGACTCGCGGACATTCCCAAATAGCCCACCATCTATGTTCCAGAGTCAATACAAGGTCACACAGGACCACAAGGGTAATATACAATACTACACGAATACTACAAACAACGCATGAAATAACGAAAGAACAAGGTGGACAAGGTCTGGGGTACCAACCTATAACAACTCATCCTAGGATGCTAACTAATGCAGTTATAGCCTATATACGCAGAATCTAGATAGGGGAAAATCATAACCTACCTGTCATCCGATGACTAGCTGCGGGAACGACATCGTCCAGACTCGAACAGCTCCAGGAAGCTCTAAATCACACAAAACAAATACTTTAAACTGAATCCCCAAAGGCGTCTCTATGAAGCCTGACCAACCAAGGTAATGGTACAATTGCTAGAATCGACAAAGGTTGCAAGAACGAGACATAGCCAATTGATAAGGCGTTAATGTCACACTCGCGACCAGCCAACTCCAGAGCATAAAAATGAGGCCAATTATATCAAATGGCAGCTAAATCCAACAACAATACGTTAACCACATCTCCAAGGAGCGACGAGCTCCCGAGGGACTATTTCAAGGCATACTTCACGTTTGTCCAATCCAATAACTATCGTATGTGATCCCAAAAAGAATCGCACAATTTCGCCATCCCTCCAGCACCTTACCATAACCAGAACACCAAAACAATAACCAAACATAACAAGATAAAGGGTTTGTCCAAAGCCACAAATCCAAAATACCACTTCGGGGCTGTGAAATCCATAAAACAATACTAGAACATATAATAACGAAGGAGGGTCGTAGGGGAGAGATTTCCTTGACAAAAATATCCAATATCCCAAGATTAACAACCTGCCTCCTTGCAGGAACAACAAACAGATCCAATATCAACAAGATACTACTATAAGATATCGGCAACAACAACTTTTCATAACTAGAAGCTTAAAATCTTGATCCAACAAATAGATTAGTATACGGGATCCATACCTCACCAAAATAACTCCATAGCTACTGCCAAATACTCAGAAAACACCTGCTAATTCTCTGCATCAACACCCACGAAGATACGCCATGAAATCAACGGGACAAACTACACCAAAATGACGAGCTCGCGACGTAGAGCAACTTTCGTTAAACTTCCGAATTGAAAGGATCAAAATCCATGGATTATTTATGAACTCTCCCTCTGATTTTCTAAGAATTTTGGGTGAAAAAATGAGTTAAAACGAAGGAGAAATCAGCTTTTATAAGCTGAACCGACTTAGGATGTAGGCCCCACCTTGACGTGTCTGCTTGTGCAGTCTTACAAAAATGTGAATATCTCTCTATTTTGAAGTCGTACAGATGAATGGTTTAGTGCATTGGAAACTATACTTGTAGACCTTAGATTTGGTATATTGGGGGCTCACTAACTCTTTATAGATAGGGTGAAACACCCCAAGACATTTAACCAAAATTTGAAGAGAATTCCTTAAAGGAATTTACAATAACTTTTTCCGGCTTTTGTTTCGCAACTTGCTTGACTTCAAAACTTATCATACGACCATTTTGCAATTATAATACCTCATAACACATCCCTCTTAGTATATTAGACACTATTAGTCTTACCCCAAAGGCACGGGTTACTTTAAACTTTCCAAACGGGCGAGGTAATACCCGAGGCATTTCTTTAACTCAAACTTTCGAGTAAGGAATTCCTTTGACCTAGAACCTTGGTTTAATTCTTTGATATTTCCAAGAATGTTATCGGAAGTCAACGATTTTCAAAGTTGAAGCTCTAAAATGAGGAACGACCATACAGACCAAACAAATGGCCCAGGCACCGAACTACCGGTCGCGACAAGCCATAAATGACTTGGGCCGCTACAAGTAAGCTCTAATGGTACAAGAAAGGCGAAAATTTATAAATGACCGGAAGGGTCATTACAAAACACCAACCCGATTTGACACAAAAGAAACTAAAAGAAAAAGAAAATACGAGAAAACATTTTCTCCTTGGGAAAGAACCGTGATATTAAGAAAACCCTCGGGGTTAAGGCTGTCTAGGAATAGCTCCACCAGACATAGAAGAAAGGAGTGTAGGATTGGTAAGCTTTGCCTGAAAGAAGCTATTCGACTAATTCAGGAGGCTACTACCGGCGAAGCTTATCAGTCAGGGCCAAATCCTTCTCCCTAAAAATTCCCGATTTTCTTTCCTCGGCGAGTGAAGTTTCTGCCCTTGTTGAGTGAGTAAGGCCCGATCGAGCTTATGTGCTTTCAAGGTCTTTCACCATATGTTAAACTACTACTAACAAGGTGATAACCAAATTTTGCGCTCATGAATCATTTGAGAGACAAGCCTAGGCGTAGGGTCTTAGCGCATTTACAAGGTACAGGTAGCAAGAAAATGAAATCATGTAAGACTAGCCCGGCACACAACCAATATTAAAATAAAAATCAAGCCCGGCAAGGGAACAATTAAGCTCAAAACAAAATAAAACATAATCTAAAGGCCCGGCAAGGGCAATAAGCATCACAATCATCCAAAATATGCCCGACAAGGGCCGTATAAAGTCTAGTAGAACTAAGAATGTCAGCAAGGACCAGAAAGGGCAATAAAAATAATATCTCAAGCCCAATCATGGGCAACCAATAAAAAGCAAATAATGCCACCCTTACCCATAAAAGAGCATTGCGCTCAATGCTATTAGCTCAAAAGAAAAAAGGTTCAACTCCCTAGAGGACTATGACTCATCATCATCCACTGGTGCCTCACCAACTGTGGTGTTTCCTCTTGGACTTGCACCACCTTTTTGGGAGTGTGCAGTTGTCATGGAATCTCTAAGGGCCTACTAAAAATCTAGATTCTGGTAATCCTTATCAAGGGATGCATCCACATCACCGGGTAACTCCTCCTCCTCATCCTCATAGGATGCAAATAAGTTGTCCATCCACCCTCGCATTGGGCGGGGCTTAGGCAAAGAGCTCAAATCCGCCACCTCAACTGGCGCTTACCCTTTTGCTTTGGCCACATCTTTCTTGAGTTCTTTGAAGGACCCTTCAGTTATGTCTACCCTTTGGCAGAGTTTGGTCACCTTGTTGACAACCCTGCGGATAGCTTTCTTGACAGCCCTATTAATCAACCCCGGTAGATCTCTCTCCAAGTCACTCAATTTCCTCTCATTGTTATATGTTTTATCAACCATATCTTGGATGACACTTTTCGTTAGAGTGGGTGTGGGGAATGAGCATGTGCCTCTGAAGTAGCCTGAGATGGGGATGAAGCAGTTGCTTTAGCATCTAACTTATCACTCTCAACATCCATCATTTTCTCTACCCTGTGCTTTTTGAATTTAGGGGCATCCT
The DNA here is from genome assembly GCA_003996215.1 of Jaltomata sinuosa. NCBI lineage: Eukaryota > Viridiplantae > Streptophyta > Magnoliopsida > Solanales > Solanaceae > Jaltomata > Jaltomata sinuosa. The sequence continues at coordinate 94,324 of QJPP01002308.1, read as the reverse complement.
TGTCGGTCTTCTTATCCAAATCAATCACTCCAACTGCATAGGTAACCTTGTCACAGCTGAAGTATAGGATGTCAGCCTTAACACACAACTTGCTAATCAGTACTGGGAAATGAAAAGCATCATTGCCCCTGAGTGCTCTCCTCCGGATCACCATGACTGTAACTTCCCCAAAATTCACATGCTCCCCTTACATAATGGAAGAAACTAGACTGAATCCTTCTTGAGTTATCTTCTGGTCATTTTGAGAGGGTAGGAATCGGATGTGGATGAGATCATACCACTGACGGGCTTCAAAGTGGAAAGTTCTTCTCAGAATGTCACCTCCCACAATGGCCCACATAGGAGTAGAAGGAGCAATGACAGGGGTGGTCTCACGATATGTCTTTACTTCCACTTGTAACTTGGCCATGAGAGCAGGTGTATGGTCGATCGGGTTTCCCCAATAGATAACATTGATGGTATCAGGGGTAAGACTAGCTTTCCCCTGAATTCAAGTAGGGAAATTTTTCTATAGGTCATTTATAACCCTTTGAATCTTGCGTGGTTTGATAGGCTACAAAGAACCCTCACAAGACCTCCTCAGAGTATCCCCCGGGGACATCCTAAAAAGGGTGCCACTCTTGTTTAGCAAATTGACGGTGCATGATAGGTAGATCATCCCCAACTTCCCCCAAATTAAAACTCTGCTCTTCATTGAATGTTGTATTCTTATATCGCTTATAGAAGGCCTTCATGCCCTCTACCCCGAAGTGAATCCTTGCTTCTTCTGCAGCTGTCATTTTCCTTGGTTGGCTACCTGGGTTGCTTGTGCTAGAATACATGTTTTGCACATGCAGATTGTGAGTCCGAAAACCAACACAAAATCTTTTTGTTTTTTTGTCATATGTGAAAGAAAATGATCAAAAGGAAGCTAATAAACTAAAAAGGATGGAATGCAAAGAAGTAGAAAACCAAAGTAGGTGACTGTTGGCTCATGCTAACCTCGTGCAGACCACACCAAACAGAGTGCGCATCGCATGAGGCATCACATGAGCTAATAGAAACCTTAAGTGGTTTAAGCTCAGGTGTGCAAAGATGGTGCAAACCGCACCAACCAGGATGTGCGTCACATCAGCTGCGCACATCAAAAGAGTGAACTGGCAGCCTATTTTCTCATGGTGTGGTGCCTTGTTCATTTTCCATATCAAGATCTATGGATCACATGCAAAACGTACAAAGGCACAATTAGAATATTTCTGTTCCTTGTGTTCTTGTGAATTATGTATGTGATTCGTACAACAAAATTTGCACGAAGCACTTGGCACCAAGCAGTAAGCCAACAATTATAACAACGGGGGCAAGGGATATCATGGCCACATAATTATCCAGGAACTCAGACTTTCCCGGATTTCCATTATCACTAATCAACAAGCAAAAGAAAACTCAACGACTTCCCTTAAGAAGGATGTTACCCCATCTATCATCGGGAACATCAAGCCTTCAATTACTCAATTGGGCACACAATCAACAACATTAATTACCACCTCCCTGCACGAAATCATGAACCCAATACTTATTCAACAAAGATCATGGGTATACAATTAGCAACAATTTTTAGCCCAAACAACAATTTTTGACAAAACCTCATGAAAAATGTCAATTTTTCTTTAAGAAAGACGTCACTTATTCTATCATAGGGATAAACCATGCATCAATCACAAGTGGTTTACTCAGATTTCACACAAACTCAAATTTCAAGGCTAAAAATCACTACGAATAAACATGCATTATCAAAATTCAAGTTCTACCAAGTTGATCCTATAAAAAATCCATAACACAATTCAAAATTGGGGATCCAAAAATTTTGGATCTCACACAAAATCAACATGGCAATTCTATTAAGCATGTTTCACAATATGAGTTCCTAATCAACTTAAAAAATAAGTATTTTACGTCGGGGAACTTACCACAAGTGAAGATTAAATGAATAGAAGTAAAAATTAGAGCTTTTCAGAAGCAACTATGGTGACCCAATCAACTCGCCCAGAGAGACGAACGGCGGTGGCACAGAAGAGTGGTTGTGGAGATTGTGGTAGAGGAGAGGAAGATTTTGGGAGAAGTAGGGGGATTTGAGAGAGAATTTGAGAAGTTGGATAGAAATTATGGTGAATATGGTTAAGGTGGCAGAATATAAAGAGAAAAGAAGAAGAAAATTGAGCCCATTCGTATCCAGGTCAGGCGGTCAATTTATTAGGTCAATTAAAATTCTGAATTTACCTTTGGTGCGGCGCGATATGTGATTCACACAAGCCCTTGTGCGGATCGCATGTCATTTCACACCTCACATTTTTATGCCATGGCCTTGCCCAGGCTTCTGGTCTTCTATGCAATGGAGGTGTGACATGCACTTGGGCTAGTGCGGACCGCACGGCCCAGCACACGTCACCTCTATTTTTTTCAACTTTCTTCCAGGCCTTCTAATTTGGCATGAGGTGAGTTGTGCGACATGCATAATGGCTTGTACGGTCTGCACGGTATTCCACACATCCCATTTTTGCCATATTTTCCACTTGTTCATTCCTCTGCTCCTTGCATTCCTAAAAAAATACCAAAAACAACCAAAGATAACCAAAAACCAAAGGAAATAAACTTGGGTTGCCTTCCAAGTAGAGCTTGATTTCACGTCGTGGCACAATGATAGTACCTCAAACTCGGTCGTTTTTTTGATAGGTGATGGTATCACTGGGCTGTGTCCCCTTTATCCTTGGGTTTATTTTGGTCGAGAGGTGGTTTAATTGAGCCTCAAGATGTTTGATCGAGGTTGTGTGGGAGCTCAAAGATTGATGAAGTGTTGAAACTTCACTTGTTAGCTCACTCACTTCGGTATTGGTTATATCCACCTTCTTGAAAACCAAGTATAACATGTCCTCTAGCTTGGAATTATCGGGGTTTCTTGTGGCCGATTAGTAGAGAGAGTCTGCTTTGTTTAGAGGCACATAGGTATTTGAGCTTCGGTGATTGAATCGATCACCATTCTTATCTCGATCTCTCTAATTGCCATCCCTTTCCTTATCTCTGATCTGACCTTGGTTCTCTTCCCTCGAGCAATATTACCCGGGACGAGAACTCGCCGGCACAAAGCACAGTTTACCATCTATAACTGTCATCATCTCACCATGACTTGCTTTGATTTTAGGTGTACTCACAACATTCACTTCCTTAGCACCACTAGCTCCCATTACATGCTTGGCCATAAAATATATTTGTGTCATCATTTTCGCCATTGTCTCATCACGCTCCTCATCCCCTTTTCTTATTTCATTGGTTAAGATGGATCAGGGCGCTCCCTATGTTGGCACATCCGCTTCACTTGTATGCCATTCTTGGTTCGTCTTGGTGATTCTTTCTAACAAAACTGAGGCAATGGGGAATTGTAAGTCCATGAAGGTTCCACCTCTAAGGTTGTTAGACACCAACTTATTTATAGAGTTCAACGACCGATAGGAGTTTTGAAGCAATACGTTGTCCAACAACCCATGGTTCGGACATAAGACAAGCTTCTTTTTGAACCTCAACCAAACCTCATGTAGAGGCTCATCCGGGAGTTGCCTAAAGTTGGTAATCTCGTCTCTTAGCTGCATCATGCGAGATAGAGGGAAGAATCTTGATGTAAATGCCTCAACCAACTCGTCAAAAGATGTTATAGACCCATCTGGCAATTCTTCCAACCACACCGTGGCTTCCCCCATAAAGGAAAAGGGGAATAGGTGTAATCGGATGGATTCTTGGGAGATATAATGAAATATAAATGGTTTACAAATCTCCACAAAATTCCAAATATGCCGGTTGGCATCTTCATGTGCTGCACCACAAAACATTCCCTTCATCTGGATCAAGTGGAACATGGTGCTCGTAACATAGAATACCGCATTTCCCACTGTGGGTGGTAGGAGGATTGTAGCTACTCACACTTGTATCACTAGCTCAGTAGCTTTTCCGTCCATGAAGCCTCCGTTTACACTCTCGTTGTCACCGGCTTCACTCATGGACTAGCCTGCTCAATCACAACACAAACAACAAACAAATAAAAGAATAAGCACTCTCAAAGTGATTTCAAGTCTACAATAAAAAATGCTATCAAATCAAGTCCCCAGCAACGACACTATTTTTGATAAATGCTCAAACATACTCTCCAAGATGGAGGTATCAACAATCGTCAAGGAAAACACATTTATAGTTCCCAACAGATGTCAGGGTCGTACCTAGAGAGACATGTAGATAGCTCAATAATGATTGTAATGAAAAGATTTCGCTACGAGGATAAATGTTCAGAAACAAGAAAGTAAGGGATTGGGGGAATTGGGATATCTGTCATAAAATCTCAATTCAAGTAAGGCTATAAAGTTAAACGGGTGTACAAATGAGAGTAGACGACTAGGGATATGCATCAAATGGGGCTCTAGTGTGGGATAGGGTGATTGCCTATTAATGCAAATTCTTGCTCATTGACATAAGTAGCCTTAGTTATAGGTATGGTCGTTCATCTCTTGATCAATAGCCATATATCCAACAGTTTTGGTTAAAGCACCATTAGTTTAACAATAAACAACCAAGCTAAAGCTTAGGGAGGTCATACTATATCTATCTTAGACCCTTAAATGGGTGATTCTATCGATATGAGCTATTTCTAGCCTCAATCTAAGTAGAAGCTCAAGTTCCTACTAGCAATTTCACATCCGAAGCTATGAAATTCTCTTTCAAGAAACAACATAACCAAGAAAGAAAAATTAATATTTGCAACCACCAATTTTAGAGTTAAAATATGGTGAAACTACTAGAACCATGTCAATTAAGCAATTATAAGAAAGAATTAGCAACACCCACACCTATATGTCAAAAATCCATCATCTACATATCCCTAGATAATGAAATTAGCTACTCATTCATAAGGAAAGAGATATACTGAGTGGGTAAGTCAAATTCCTATTCATTCAAGTGTAATTTCAATATCTAAGCTCAGTTTTGTATACAAATGGTGAACTAAGAATTGGAAAAGAGAATTGGTTGAAACCCTCTTCTTCTTCTTAGAGAGGAAACTTATTCTCAAAGCTAAAATTGTTCAATATTACTCAGAACTGAGGAATTGTATTTACAATTATGCCTAAAATGGGTTTAAATACTTTCCCAAAACGTTACTGAATTTTGGATGAAAATTCCCTTCGAGTGGTGTTCGGCGTGATGTGCGGTTCGCATGTCATCATGTGTGCATCCCACACCCTCTTCAGTTGAACCAGTGACTCAGCTAACTTAGGAGGCCTCATGCGAAGGGGGTGCGGATCACACTAGGAGTTGTGCGTGTCACACAACGACCACACCCCTTAACACATTCATTGGTCAATTTAAGGCTCCATGTAGTAGGAGGTGCGGAACGCACCAAGGCTTATGCGTGTCACACAAGCGCTGCATTTCAATGCAGAATCTTCATCTTTTTAGATCACTTCACACATTGCTCCTTTTATGCTCTTTTTGGGTTAATTTTATTTTTTCTATCTTTGATCATAAATACTTGCATAAACATCAATAAAGGCCATAAGAACGTCTAAATCTATTCAAAACATATCAATAATTCATGGTTAAAGGCTCAATAAGTTGGTGGATTACCGACTTATCAGCTGGCAAGTCCAAGTGCTGGCCCATCACGCACACAGCCAGCCCACCGCAAATGCGGAAGTGCATACGGGACCGGGAGTCCCCTAGGCGAAGACAAGGAAAATGGGGCAGCAGGAATCCTTCATTGCGTAGGCAGCCAACACACGCGTAGGCAAAGGGAAAGCTGGTGCTAAGACAACAACAAGCTACCAAAAACCCACCAACAAGAATTTGAACTCTGATAGACCCTCGGGGTCCCACAAACACAAATGACCTGAGCTATTCAACTAGAAATGGAGTTCTGGATCCAATGGAATCGATTAAAATTCCATCAAAGGTTGATTTAATAAAAAGTGGTCCCCATATCCAAAATCAACCTTTAAGCCAACTATTCCCAAAATGGAACCCAAGGGCCGAAATCAATTTTGGAAGCCTCGAGACCCAAACCAATGGTCCCTATAGCCTAAACCCAATGTTCTAGAGCTAACAGTGCTAACGGAATTTCCATCCGAGGCTGTCTTCTCCAAATGTTGACCAAAGTCAACCAACCAAGCCGAACTGGCCTGAAAACACAAAATGAGAGAGAATTCCAAGCTGAAAAGCCCCCGGATCCGAACCAAAGGTCCTACTAGACCAAAGTCCATGCTCCAGAGATAACGAAACTGTCAGAATTTGATTTCGAGCACTTTCAGCAAGAATGTTGACTGAAGTCAATAATTTCCAAAGTCTAATTCTCTAAAATAAAGAACGGCCAAAAATATCAAACAAACGTCCCGGACACCAAACTACCAATCTCAACAAGTCATAAATGACTTGGGACTGCTACAGGCAAGCTCTTACAGTACAAAAAAGGCAAAAATGCATAAATGATCGAAAAGGTAATTACGCAAATACTAAATGAACACCAAATGCAACAGTGATAACACCAAAATGACGTTCTTTATCAAGAGTTCGTCAATTTTAGCCAATTTTTCCAAGTTTATATATTTTTTCTCAAAAGTGCTTTTTTAAAAAAATTTAGGTGTTTGACCAAGCTTTTGAAAGAAAATAAATAGTTCTAGGGAGTAGCAAAAGTTGTTTTTCTGAAGCTAAAAAAATAGCATTTCCCTAAAAGCGCTATATTGAAAAGCACTTTTGAGAAAAATAAACTTAAAAGAACTATTAAAAAGCTTCTCCAAACACTAATTTCTGCTCAAAAGTGCTTTTAAAATTTATTATCCAAACATAAATTACCTCTCATCAAAAGTACTTTTTTAAAAAGCACTTCTGGAAAAAGCACTTTTAAAAATGAGTTAATTTTAGAAGCTTGGCCAAACAGAGTATTCCCTCGTTTCCCTTCTATTTGTATGAACAATGTGTTGTCCAGGTTCTAGAGAACCTAGAAGTTGCTAAAGTGGCCTCCCAATGGATATTCTCCCTAAAACTCGTATTTTTTCATTGAATTCCCATTGAATTTTATTTAATGGAAGTATACCTGGGAGTTTTGCAATTTTTTGAGTTATTTCTTTCATAACTCAACTTAGTTTTAGAGCTCTGAAAAGTGGGTTTCCTAACAAAACTAGGGCAAACTCCATCATTTGAGGTAAGTAATCCATACAACTCATAATTTATTGATTATTATCTTCCTTAGACCTAGGAGAGAAGAATTAATTGTGATTTTCTTGTAGTTAAGCCCTAGAAATATGAACTTGGGTAAGAACCCTAATGGTAGGTGTAAAATTACATAGAATTGATCTTAAGTTGTGTTTTTATGAGTTTTAACGTGAAATTATTAGTTCTTAACATGTTTAAGGCTAGTGGGGAACCTTAGGTTCCATAAAAGTGAAATTTTTAGGCTTAAAAATGCTGGAAAAGGTATAAACTTTGTTAGAAACCTTGAATATTGATTCTATGAATGCAATAGGGCTTATTTATGACTTATTATACCCTTGGGGAATGCTAAAAACCTTGTGTAATGGGTAGAATGGTTGGGTTTGATTCCTTACACCTTAAATGAAGGGTAATAAGATAATTACTCTTATATATTTATTATTTCTAGACTTTACACATTCTGAAAAGTTAAGAAAGGAAAAGGCAGTAGTGAACTAGTTTGCGGGGGTTATATCTTCACTCTAGGTAGGTTATGATTTGAAATGGAGTTAAGACTCACCTTGTTGCATGTTTGTAGTAAAATTGTATAACTTGTGATTGGTCTTCATACATGATTGTATTAGATATGCTTTGCATGTTATGTACATTCTTTTATTATTTTATAAGCATTGATTTACTTATGGCTTAAGTGGATTAATTATCTATTTTCGTGGAATTGGTTAAGTCTAGAGTTAGATTTGGGTTGGTTGGTTCTGCCACAAGGAGGATTAGCGTGGGTGATAATCACGGCTCATCTGGGTCGTGACAAAGTTGATATTAGAGTCCCGAGTTCGTTGATCTTGTCGTACCAGAACGAGTCTAATAGAGTCTTGCAGAACGATACATAGTTTTATGAAGAAATTAAGAAAAGTATAAGGAATTTTAAATACTTAAAAACAGAAATAAATCTTGGAAATTAGAGAAAATGGGTAAGGGTTCAAGTAACGTCTTAAGAAGGTTTTTAAGGCACTTAAGAACATCCGTTAAAAAATAATTGACTAAAATAATTTTGACTAACTTAAATAAAATGGCTAATTTGTTGTAAAGAGTTAATTTCATGAAAACACATAATATTTTTGGAGATCTTTTGAAAATGGCGTAATTTCAACAAAAGACATTATTCATTTATCTATGTTAAAGGAGATTTGGACTTCAATTTTTATGGACTTTGAACTATTTTTCTGCTTGTATTCCCTTTGGTATACCATTGTATATCGTCCTTCTTCCCCTTGTATATCATAGTGTTTAGTCCTTTTGGGCCAATTCTTTCGAATTTCTGGACGTTGGCCCATCTCCTTGCTCATCAAACATGTATACTAGCTTCCCTTTCCTTAAACATTTGGTGAAGTTGACTCAAAATATGTGTAAGAATGCAAAATGAAGGATGGAGTCCGGATGGACTCACAGGTTCCCATGAATCAAAAATGAAAATAAAGCATCAACAAATATTTAGAGTTAAACACAAATTATAAATATTGTGCAACTATGCAGGAAAATATCGATCAAAACGAGACCACAAATTTAAAGATTCCTATATTTGACGAATACTCAAGAAGCACCTTGGAGACTATCACACAAGCAAGCCAAAAAAATATATATATGATGGCCATGATTCTTTTAGTTGGTCTGTGAGTATTTTGGCTAAGGAATGCTATTACTATGAAAACCGAGTTAAGGGATTGAAGACATAATTGAACATTATTTGCGAAAACAATCAATCTGAGAAAACATGGAAACTTTTACTATTTTAAAGGATGTGTTACAACGTATTACAAATGACTCTATTGCATACAAAGATCGCCCTTTCCTTCGATCTCTTTGACCATACTTTGATGGTCTTGAGATGTCACTAGGATCCAATTATAATATGATTAGAGGGGAAAAGAACATTTGCATAATGAACCATCTCAAAGAAAAATAGAATCAAATATGCTACTTGAAACATAGTATGAGAATCTCCGGCATAGGAGCACCTAGGAGAAAGTGAGTTGGTGTACTCAAAGTTCCTCCTTGAGCTCAACTAATTACCATCAACCGATCTTCTTTTTTCCAAATAAACAGAAAAAACGATGTAGATTTCAGCACCCATAATAAAACTTTCACAACAAATTAGAGGATTTTAGCCAAGGAATAGAATTCATGAGCTAAAAAGAGAATGGTTTTGAGAGTAACCTTCTTCGTAGCAGCTTCAACACTATTTTCTAGCTTAAATCATTATAATATTATATAAAATCTATTTCTAAGTGAATCAACTATGTTTAATGAGGGACCAGGCAAGGAGGGAGCAAGCATTCGGTCTAACATACTTAGACTGATTTAAAACTAGTTTATGAATTTCACTCGATGAAAGCAAGGGGAAGATTATGCTTTTTTGTTCAGATTTAGAACTAAGATTATGAGGAGAAGACGAAAAAACTAGTTTTGAATGTAAAGAAACCATATTTCACCTACTAAGACGAAAAATGATCACTGGATTTGTTAAATTCAAATTTAAACATGAGGCAAACACATGAAAAGGCTTATCAAAGCCGAAATTCCAGATTTTAGGCTCGTGAGTAAATCGAGACGTAAGCAATAAGAAAATACAATATTTATGATAAAAAAACATATTACCAGAAACTATTTGATAGAAGGAAGTCCTATTTTCAAGCATCAATCCAAAAGCCTCAGAGAAACATAGGATTCCTGTGATATTTAGTAAAATGATCTTTGAAAAAAAGGCTACGACATAGATTGTTCTTGCCTAAAGTTTATCTCTTTGATGAGAACTAAGGAGTAATCCCAAAGAGTGATCTTTTCTCTTTCTTATCAGACCTTGCTTGGTAACATGAACCAAGAAGGTCTCGAAAAATAACTGATTGGTTTAAAGAATATATACTGGACATTCTACAAGAAAGGGGAGAATCTCACGGGGGGGGGGGGGGGGGCTATATTAATGCTAGTCTATCATCGCAAACAAAACAAAGCTAAACAAACATGATTTGCATAGGCTCTAGACTAAATGACAAAGCTTGACTTAAAACTTCAAGCTCTAAAAAAATCACAGCTTCATATGCAAATTCTAACTACATCATTCCAACAGTAAGGCCAATTGTAACATTAACCTATGCACAAGAACATGCTTGACCCAATGAGACTAACTTAGCACAGAAATCAAACACCTAAAGAAAATAGAGCAGAGAGGGTATTACCTTGTTTGGTGCAGCAAGCTGGGATGACGAGTCTTCACCGGAGAATTTTAACTTTATGACGAACTAAAGCCTTCTCTAATTTCAATGGAAAGAGAAAAGGACCCTCCAGAATACCACGAAATAGAAAAAAAAAGAAGTGAGAGAGACCTTAAGAAACTTTTTTACCCTTTAAGAAACTTCAAGAATAGACCTGAACTTTTACTTTCTGACTGATAATTTCGTGAACAAAATTTTTCTCTCTTTTTCTAGTGATAATGAAGGGTTTATATAAAAGATTCAGGGTGAGATAATGGGGAGGATTTGATGGGTTGATCCGGATAGGGTTTTTGAATTTCAAACAAAATTATAGAGAATCAAGCTACGTAAAAACCTTCTTGGTACGAATTGATCAACAACATATGATTTGGAGAGAATTCCACCATGTTTCAAGGGATTGGAGGATACCTGGAAGGTAGATAAGTTCTTCTAGAACTATACAACGCAACATTCATACAAATTTAATGGAGCTTAACAGATGTTAGCTAATCGTTTTGGTGTCTGTGAATATATTAAGGGAGTCATTTGGCTGAGTTTGAGGGAACTGGTGTTCTGGGTGACTGTCGTTGTTTGAAGGGGGAGACAAAGAGAGAATGAAGGGAGAGAGCATGAGTTTGAGTGTACGGTGTTTTTGTAAGAAATATAAGAGAGAGTGGGCACGTTGAGGTGTTTGGGGAGTGTGTGTATGTATCTGTGAGCCTGGTTGGGCCAAGAATGGTTGGCTTAGGAAGATTATGGTCCAAAAATTTTTTCAACCAAATTGAATTAACAAAGTGGCAAAGTCAAATTAATGGGATAAAATCCGGTCAATAAAAAAATGGAGATAAACTATATTCCACTTAATTTAAACGATCTTCTAAATTAACACAATTGAGAAATAATTATTTCATAAAATATAATTATTTTATTTAAAATTAAAAAATCAATCATGAAATTAATTTCTACTTTTATATCAATTTTGAGAAATAATAAAACATTTTCAATTTAAGAATGACTTTCACTTGAATTAATTTTCAATTAAATATAGAATATATATATATATATATATTTGACCTAAAAGTGACAAAATTATCTTCAAATTATTTTGAAAATCTTTAATCTTATAAAAATAATTATTTAAAAATTGCTTAAAATAGTAAAAGCTTAAAATTAGTTCAGAATGTAGAAGGAAAAAATTGGGTGTCAACAACTGCCCATACGACATTTGCGTATATTGTCTGCTATGAGTGGAGATGCCTCCTTTCCTGGTTCCTATTGCAGTATCTATGTGGTATATATGATAATGATGATTTTGTGCCTGCTTGTGCATTCTCATTGTTACGACTTTGAAGTGTTGTAATGTCACGACCCAGGCCATCGTGAATGGCACCCACGAAACCCCCAAATAAGCGAACCGATAGAGTTCAACCCTTTAGCCTAAAATCAGCAACGGAAAGTAAAATAGCAATTCGAAGTCAGCAAATAACCAAATCATTGACATTATCCTGCGGAAAATCCCTCCTAGGAACTGAAAGTCGCAGTGCCAAACATTACTACCAATATCTAGAGTACGGGGATGCAACCCCAAAATGAAATAAGAAAGTAGTTTTAACCCGAAACAATTGGGCTAAAAGCCTAGAGATAAATCCAAGGTAGCTTGATCAAGCAGCTCACCCTTGAAGTCAGAAATCGCCGGTGCTATAGATGAGGTCACGTCTTAGCCGCTGGAATATTTCTTGTACTCACCAAAAGAAAAGCAAGTGCAGTATCAGTACACCACCACTGTGTACTGGTAGGATCATCAGCCAGTTTTCAAATAAACAGTGTATAAACAGTACGACAATATCAAGTAAAAGGTATGGAAGACATGCAACAATATCAACCGACACACCTAAACTACAAATCTCTACTAAGCTTGTTCCCGCATGAATTCCACCACCTATACTCTAAGACACAACCATATACTAATAACTATACCTTTCCGTCTAGGCCGGACCCACCCTGGGATCCCCTCTAGACAACATAAAATGTCAATTAACAACCCGGCCTAAACCAAGTCCAACACAACTGTTATACAGAAATTCTCGGCCGCTCAAGGGCCACAAAACCAATAAAATATTTCAATAAGCAGTCCGGTCCACTCACGGAACCAATATCAGTCAATGCAACACAACAATAAAAGTGCAATGAGGCAACAAAAGTAAACTATACCAGGCGTGGTACCCGAGCCAACCGTTAGTATTCCTGTACCAGGCGTGATAATCAAGCCAACCATTTGCTATACCCATACCAGGTGTGGTACCCGAGCCAACCGAATGCCAATAACCCACAGTCAAATAGATGATCAAACAACTTGAAAACCAACAAGCAAACACCGTTCAAATCACAGACTGTAAAACAGGAACCTTAGACATTCTATACAACTTCCCTAAGCAATGTAATTCATACAAAAACTTAGATATGAGTACAAGAATATACAACATTCACAGAAATTGTAAGCCATCACCTACCTCAAAATGATCCAAGCTCTATTCAACCCGAGCTTTCCTGTGTTTCGGATTCCTTTCTCATTCTTGGACTAAATTAACACACAAGTACATACAATTAACAATCAAGGCCTGCACAATACCCGAATTACAAAAAATCCCCAAACCCCAGGCCACCCATGATCATCCCACCCTTTTCCCAGGCTTTTCCATCGTTAATTCACCTACTTCTATCATTTTTACGGATAAAAATAGAGAATTTAACAACCTATGATCATAATAAAATACTTTAACAATGCCCAAGAACATCCATGCTTGGAATCCCCTTCCTTCCCCGGATTCCACCATTCCTAGATTATTCCAACCTTTCCCCAAGTTCCCTCCTAGCAATTCTACCGCATAGGAAACGTAGTACAAAGATTGGGGAGTAGAAATATTACCTTAGGGAAGAAATTAGAAGGAAAAAGGAGGAAAGTCGCCTAGCCCTTCTCCCAAAATGAAGTTGTGAAACTGAATATTATTAGGGAATGTTTCTACATTAAAAATCCTGTCGGCTTGCTACAGCGGTCCCCGCTCTGCTATAGTGGTCCGGCTATAGCGGTCTTAAGCGGTTATGACTGCCTTGACCACCGCTATAGCGGAGGCCACTACCGCGAATGGTTGCGCTCGTCATGGACAGAATATCTAGAAATTTCTCAGTTTTGGCCATTTTACAACATACTTGCCTTCCCCGATGACTCGAAACAACCCCTTCACGTCAAACGGGATTTCGGGAGTTCTACTTACCCAAATTTAATTCCAAAAAGTCCCCTGGACTCCTTTATGTCTTGGATATACGGAATATTAGCTTAACATAAGACATATAAACCAATCCTTACCCAAATTTTCCTAGACTCCACCTCACTCCAAAACTGGCCGAGACTAGCTAGCCCAGAATTTCAAACTCCCAAACCCGGAGTTTTCTAACTTTAAAACATGGCACGATAGGACTACCTGTAGCGACATACCCGGTCGTTATATGTACCTAGTGCGCATTTCCATTATTATGGATTGACACTTAGTATATTTCTATTGTTCTGACTTAGAAGTGTTAGGCTATGTGCATTCCTGTTGTTGTGACTTAAACATTTAGCACATTCTCATTGTTGTGACTTAGAAGTATTAGGCTGTGCACATTCCTATTGTTGTGACTTCAATAATTAGTACATTCCCATTGTGTGACTTAGAAGTGTTTGGTTGTGCGCATTCTCGTTGTTGTAACTAGAACACTTTATGCATTACCATTGTTGCGGCTTAAAAGTGTTGTCAATCTAACTATAACAAGTTGGATGGCTCGATAATAATCGAAGTGTAACAAGGTGGATGGCTCGATATAAATCAAACTATAACGAGGTGGATGGCTCGATATTAATGAAACTGTAACAAGGTGGATAACTTGATATTAATCTAACTCTACTAAATTGGATTACTCGATATTGAAAAATAGGCATATCATAGTGACAGAGTTAGCCTAATGATCACAATTTAGGGAGAACGCAAAAACAAAGCAAAATATGCATGCAATTTATCCTAAAGGTCATTTTTTAGGGAAGACGACCCAAACTAGCAAAGTAAGCATCATATTGGCAAATATATAAGCATACTAAAGAGGTGGAAATATCCACATGAATATGCAACTTATGGGGTGGACGACCCAACATAATTTCAAGTATAGGCCCTCGAGTGGGTAAGCAAATATATGCACTGCTTATGGGTAGTCGACCTGATATTAGTGTCCCTCGTAGCCATTTGTAAAACTTTCATGATAATAGAAATAATAGTCCTGACAGCTGTTAGACAGGATTGCCTTCGTGGCAATTGAGCGTGATGATTCTTGAATATGACAACCTTCTTAGCCATCTATGATACCTCATCAAATATGATGTTCTTTCTAACTGCTTGTAAAAGTCTCTAATACGATAGCCCTCATAGCCATTGGTGATAATCTTTTGCATATAACCTTGGGTAAGTCTTGTGCATCATTTGTATCTACGTGACTTGTAGATATCCCTTATGTTACCAAGCTTCGGGTAGTCTTACACATTATCTGACTAAGGCACTTTAGAGATATCCCTCGAATTATCACATTTCGAGTAATCTTGCACATCATCTTATTTTGGATTGAGGCGGCTTACAGATGTCCTTTGAATTGTCAGTCTTTAGGTAATCCTGCACTTTTTATCCGATTTTGGATGTAATGCGACTTATAGATTTCCCTTGTATTTTTATCCCTTGGGTAGTCCGGCACAATATTAACGTGGATATATCGCGACTTATGGATAACCCTTGGACTGTTAATTTTTAGTACTCTTGCACTTTTATCCAATTTTGGATATCATTGCGACTTATAAATTACCTTCGAACTGCCAACTTTTGGGTGATCTTGCACACTATCTGGTTTAAGATATTTCTGCGTCTTACAGATAACTTTTTGTCTATCAATTTTTTGGCAATTTTACAAATTATCTAGTTTTGGACATCGATGTGGCTTACAGATGACCTTTGGCCTATCAACTTTTGGGAAATCTAGTCCATCGTTGGATTTTGGATGGTACTTATAGACATCCTTTAGACTATATGCATTCTTCATCCATGATGGAAAGCATTATTTGATCATTGGGGTGGCAAAGGCCTTTCCCGCATGATCAAATATAATTGCATCTTGTGGTAATCGATTCTCTTGAGTGCATAAACCTCTTTCAATGTTAGACTCTATCGTCTCCATGAAATAAGGTAAAATGAATGAACAAATATCCTTGATGTGTAGACTCTGATGTTTCCACATGATAATGGATATAAATGCACTTAATACCAAACCCATCGTCACTGCCTGATAAGAATATGAAAATTCACAAAATATCCTTGATGTCAATTCCATCGTCTCTACAGGATACTAGATATAAATGATCTCAATGCAAGACTCCATGATCTCTTCATGACAGGAATATGAATGCATAAAGACCCTCAATGTTAGACTCCACCATCTCCACATGATGATAGATATAAATGCTCTCAACACCAGACTTCATCATCTCTGCATGACATAAATATGAATGCATAAATACCCTCAATGTCAAACTCTGTTGTCTCTATGTGAAAATAGATATAAATACTCCCAATGCCAAACTTTGTCATCTCTGCGTGACATGAATATGAATGCATAAATACCCCCAACGTTGGACTTATCTGTCTCCATTTGATAATGTATATAAATGTTCTTGGGTCAATCATGTGCATCAAATGCGACGTAGTAATGCCTCTGGATGTAATCCTTTTTGAAACCGGCCGAAGAGGGAAATAATCTTTGTGACAAACATATGCCTGCGGTGATTGTAAATGATGGTCCTTTTGACATGGTTCTCTCGATATGCAAATATGATAATGATATGGATGATCGTGTAATATCATGCATGGCAGTTGCAGAAAACATCACCTTTAGTTTTTATGTCATCATGTTTACTACTTTGTGTGTACCTGTGCTCAAAGCAAATGATTAGTAGACACAACGTCGCTTTCAATAGCGACCACAGTCTAATTCAAGAAAATGTTTTAAAAATTTTTCTCTAACGCTAATAAAAATAACATTTTTTGCAAGAATGATGTCACGACCCGATTTCTCAGATCATGATGGCACCTACAACCCCCTAGTAGGTGAACCTATTCCTGTAGAACAGAATGGTTAATAATGGGCTACTACCTAACCAATTTACACAATAAGTAGAAGCAGAATAAGATAGAGATAAGCGGAAGCAATAACCCGAATATAAATACGTACAAGAGAACTACACCAACCCCAAGACTTGGTATCGATAGTACAGGAGCTTCTAATATTATACAAGTGCTAGAAGTAACAAAATAGATTATACAACTATCTCTAAAAGTACAAAGACCAACAGTACCAACAGATGAGATGTGGTCAAGCCCCGATTGTCAGGCGCTCACCCTAGTCTTGAATATCCAAAATTTGCACGAGTCTCCACGCGATCAACGGGGAAAGCTCACACTAATATCTGCACCAAAATGATATAGAAGTATAGTATGAGCACCAATTGCTAAGCAACGGGTATCCAGAAGGCATCATCAACCGACTGATCGCATATAAAATATAAAAATAGTAATATAGCAGAATAAAAGGAAGCAGTCACAGAAACAATGGAGAAAGCACAAAAAATCTAACACGTATAGAAAACCAAGAAAGATACAACATGCCATGCTAGTCACAGAAGATATACATACACAGAATAGAGGTGAAGAAAGAAGAACACACCTGGGATCCTTGCAATAACAGCACATATAAAGAGGGAGTTTAAGGAGAAGGGTCGTATACCGGTAACCTCAAGGGAAAAAACGGGAAAGAAGGTAAGCAAGCCAAAATGTTCAATCCAAACGCAATATACAAACAAGGTCATGTTAAAAACCCAACTACAAGATAAGCATAGATCGAATCAACTCACAAGTTAAACCCTAGGATGGAATGACTAAACTATAAAGTACTGAGATCCTCTAATCAAAAAACATGATAAGGAAGAGAATTTGATACCACACAACAACTTAGAAGGCTACACAAACAATACCTTAACAATGTAAGTCCCACTAGCTTCTTAATGATCATAATCCAAAGCTAAAGCCTCAGTAGGCTAAAAACCACTAATCCAACCAGTACCGAAGTTCATAACAAGCTCTATAATACAAAAGGAGTAAGATAATCTACATACAGTCCCAACGGCCTCCCTATACAACCGGAGCGTACACTAAGCACACAACAAACAAGGGTGGAATCCGAATGAAATATGCATGATGATGATGATGATGAAACCAGGTGTGATAGTAACCCGTATGTACCTCCTCCGACACCGATAGGCCCAGTAGGTAGGATGCATGGAAGGAACCAACTCGTATACCTCTACTACACCATATACCCCTCCTGCGGCACCCTCAACTCATAGCTCGGGGTCTAGGAACAATAGGGTCCGTGGAGGTCCATGACCACATGCTAACACAAATCTCAAGTAGCTTAAAATAAGAACCTCATAGTACATGACTGGCTTCGACTTGGGTCTAAAAGAGTAGTCAAATATAAATAACCGCTATAAAGAGTGCCCAGAGGGTATCCAGGTATAAAACAGTAATCAAGTCTCAAAATCCCTAAATATGGTGCCTGACGTATATCTGGGTCTAAATTTATAGAAAATCATGTCTAGTGTTATGTCCCAGCCGAGTCTAGTATCAGAATGAAAACCAGCGATAAAACTATCAAAAAATCCTCTTTCCTCTAGGAGGTTTCATAAAAGTCAGTTCCAAAACCCTTTCACAATCATTTTACTAAAAATGGACCCTCGGGGCCATGCAATGTTTAGAAAATCATTTATAGTAGACCCAAAGCCAAATCAGTAGTAAAACATGCAGAAAACCCTTTGCATGAATTACATGCTCACAAACATATAGGTTAGCCCAACTATTCACAAATAATCCTATAGACCCTGCACATGCACCATAATTTCTACAACACAGATAGCTAGCTCTAAGCAACATCTATATGTCCGGGACTCGCGGACATTTAGGATTGACTCTTGTGCAATTTTTGTACTTAATAATAATATGGATATTGCTATACTTTTCGCATATGCACAATAGGCAGAGGATCGCATTCGTGACCTCAGGGCAGACAGATCAGAAAGGGAGCAGAGTAAGAGGGCCAGGGCAGCTGGCAGATATCACAGAAGTGACAGGCCTTCCTCAAGAAGAGGTCCACCTAGGCAGGCTCAGTCATCATCCAGTTTCACAGATAGTGCTCCAGCTCAGTCATCAAGGTCAAAACAGGATAAGAGTCAGACTTCTAGGGCACAAGGCCCTCACTATCAGAGAGGTACTGGTCAGGGATTACCACATCGGCCTACTTGTAGACAATGTGGCCGTTCTCATTTTAGAGAGTGATTATATGCCTCTACTGCTTGTTATGGGTGTGGATTCGAGGGTCACAAGATGTGTGATTGTCCTAGACTTAGAGCTGAGGGAAGGGGTGATAGATCACTGTCTACAGGCTCTGCAGGAGTATCCTCTTCTTCAGCACCACCTTCATCTCGTGATCCTCAGGCATAGACATGCAAAGGTACAGGTAGGGGTAGAGTATGAAGTTCAGGTTCAGGAGCTGGCCGACAGGATTCAGAGGCTTCCTCAGATGTGGTTACAGGTACCTTATCCATCTTCTCTTATGATGTTTATGCATTGATAGATCCAGGGGAGACCTTGTCATATGTTACTTTATTTGTTGCTAAGAAGTTTGGAATAAATCCAAGTTATTACGTGAGCCATTTGCAGTATCAACTCCAGTAAGAGAGTCTATTACAGCTAAAAGGATCTACTATGGGTGTCTAGTAACAGTATGTGGTCATGATACATTGGCTAACTTGATAAAGCTGGACATGGTTGATATTGATGTCATTATGGGCATGTCACCTAGGCAAATGCTAGGGATTTTAAACATATGTAATTAAGTAGTGTATAAGATGTTATATAAGGACCCTGATATTGGTCATTGTATTAGTTTCAGTTTCAGTTTCAGATAACATTCTCTGTATGTGTATGCTCAGATTTTCCTATCTTTGATATTCAATTCAGTGAGCATTGTTACATGTCTACTTATTATTCAGTCTGCTTTACATACCAGTACATGTTTCATATGTACTGACATTACTTTATTTCTGGGCGCTGCATTTTACGAATACAGGCTCAGGTACTCAGGCTAGCAGACATCCTCAGTAGAGAGGTGCCTTCCAGTTGATCAGTTGGTAAGATCCACCTCTCTCTGGAGCTATCATATGCCTAGGTCACATGTTTTGCATTCATGTACATATTGAATGTTACGAATGTCGGGGCACTGTCCCGACTAGTTATCAGATTTTCAGTTGCAGAATCTTTAGAGGCTTTTTAGACATAGTTTTGTTTCAGCTGTACAGATAGTTTAGTGGGCCCTTCAGTTATCTATATTTCAGAATATGTAAACACGTGTTGATGTCCATATTGTTTCTTATCAGTTTACAACTTTAGCATGAGTTTAGTATATATGTTTAGCAGGTGCTCGTATAACTCACTTGACATCCGCCCCTCTTAGCTAGGGGCGTGACAAACTTTGTATCAGAGCACAAGGTTCAAGCGTCCCAAGGAGTCTAAGAAGCCGTGTCTAGTAGGACCTTCTTTATGACTGTGTTGCTCACCACATTTATAATTAAAGGACTACGCGGGCATTTAAAAATCTGACCTTCTATTAAAATCTAGATCGTGCAGTAGAGCTAAGTCATATAACGTTACTTCTGACTCACATTCTGCTCATTTGTGATACAAATCATGTCTACCAAAGATACGGATAATGTAGGCCATAGGGCCACTACCAGCACTACTCAAGAGGCACCCACTATAGAGCATTCTCTAGTATTAGCGAATCAGACCAGGGCTCAAGAGGTCTTGCCAAGTCCTCACGTGCCTAGAACAAAAGGGCATACAAGAGTTTCTTGAACTCCAGTAGCATCAGCAGCAGTTTCTACACTGCTTGTACCACCACCAGGTGCCTCAGAGCAAGATCTTAGATGAGCAATACAATTGTTCACCCAGTTAGTAGCTGCTCAAGCCTAAGTACAAAATGTTGCTGTACGTAACACTATTCAGGGGGAGACTGCCGGATCCAGAGTTTGTTATTTCCTCAGTATGAATCCCCCGGTGTTTACAGGATCTAGTGTGAAAGAGGACCCTCAACAGTTTATGGATGAGATCAACAAAATCTTCAGGATTATGCATATATCTGAGACTGAGGCTGTGGAATTGGCCTCTTATCAGCTAAAAGATGTTCCCATTTCCTGGCATGAGATGTGGATCGAGCCCTCGGGGCCATGCAAAGTTTAGTAAATCATTTATAGTAGGCCCAAAGACAAATTGGTAGTAAAACATGTAGAAAACCCTTTGCATGAATGATATGCTCAAAAACAAATAGGTTAGCCCAATGGCTCACAAACAGTCCTACTGGCCCTGCACAAGCACTATCAGTTCTGCAGCATAGATAGCTAGCCCTATGAACATCTAGATGTTCGAGACTCGCGAACATTCCCTAAATATCCTACCTTCTATGGTCCAGAGGCATATACAAGGTCCACATGGGGCCACAAGGGTAATATAGCAACACTACACGAATACTACAATCAATGCAAGAAAATAATGAACATAAAAGGCAGAAAAGGTCTGAGGGTATCAACCTAAAAAACCAACTCAAGAAAGCTAATTAATGCAGTTATATCCTATATACGTAGAGTCTAGGTAGGGAAATCCATGACCTACCTATTGTTAGATGACTAACTATGGGTATGGCGTCGTCCAAACTTGAACTGCTCGGAGAAGATTCAAATCATGAAAATACTTTCAGCACAATAATCTAGACATCAAAACAAAACCAATGATACCTACGATGTTATAAATATAATCGGGTCAAAATATAGGTCACAAGAGGGCCCGTGGGTCCCATAACAAAAAACCAAAAACGAAAAACATCCATGTGTTTCCCATATTCTCGGGAGAATATGCTCAAAATCTGAGTGGAAACAGACCATTAATAGGCTCAAATAGCCCCACAATCAAGAAATTAAAGAAGAGGAATTTATGGAAGTCAACGGAGATTAACAAGAGAACTTACCGGGTTAAGGTCGGGAAAATAACCACAACGCTATGAGAATCCTCCTCCAAGAATTTGATGAGCAAAGATGATGAAATTTGGAGTTTTAAGCTATTTTAATGGAGGTTTTGGAGTTGGGTTAAAATGAATTGAAAAAGAAGAAGTTGGCTAAAATATAGCTTGCCAACAAATGTTATGCCTACGTGGAAATGGAGCTGCCTACGCGGCCCATGCATACTTGGGCGGGCATCGCACACGTGAAGGCCAAGCATTAGCCAAGCCAGGTGCTTGCCGAGATCGTACACGGCTAGGCCACTGAGTACGCGACCAGGGTGTCGCCTAGGAGAAGGCCAAGAAAATAGTGCGGTTGTCCTTGCTCTATGTGTAGGCGTCCATGCTGGTGCCATGACAACAACCAGCTGTTAACAGCCCTGCCACTATAGAATTTTACTCCGATGGACCCTCGTGAATGCATTCGGGATTCTGCAAACACAAATGACCTAAGCTATTCAACTAGAAATGGTATTCCAGATCTAATAGAATCGATGGAAATCCTATTAGAGGTCGATCTAACGAAAATTGAGCCCCGTGCCAGAAATCAACCTTTAGGCCAACAATTCCCAAAATGGAACCCAAGGGCCAAAATCAAGTTTGGAAGCTTAGGACCCAAACCAATGGTCCCTCTGGCCTAAACTCAACATTCCAGAGCTAACAACACTGATGGTATTTTCATCCGAGGTCGTCTTCTCCCAATGTTGACCAAAGTCAACCAAATAAGCCCTACTGTTTTGAAAACACAGAATGAGAGATAATTTCAAGATGAATAGCTCCCGAATCCTGACCAAAGGTCCAACTAGACCAAAGTCCATGCTCCAGAGAAAACATAGCTATCATAATTTGATTCTGAGCATGATTACAGAGAATGTTGACCGAAGTAAATTATTTTCAAAGTTGAAGCTCTAAAATAAGGAAACGGCCATAAAGACCAAATTGACGGCTTGAGCACTAAACTATCCATCCCAGCAAGCCATAAATAACTTGGGGCCACTAAAAGCAAGCTCTAATAGTATAAGAAAGTGAAAATACATAAATAACCGGAAGGGTAATTACACATCATCCTTTTTTCGAGGTGGATAAACAAATAAGAGGTTATTAAAAATGTAAATGAACAACTGAAAACCCATTTCTGGGATAGCGATAAATACTGCTTTCGAACATTATGGGTTTGTTGTGATTCTAAATTTGCCGGGGATTTGAGGAATATGTCTT
Source organism: Jaltomata sinuosa (assembly GCA_003996215.1). Lineage (NCBI taxonomy): Eukaryota > Viridiplantae > Streptophyta > Magnoliopsida > Solanales > Solanaceae > Jaltomata > Jaltomata sinuosa. Next base: position 71,411 of record QJPP01002308.1, on the reverse strand, counting down.
CGCTTTTCTCCTTATCTGGTAGTCCCTGCAATCACAAGAAAAGCTATTAGTTCTAGGAAAATCATGCATTTTTGGCGAAATTGATATGTGTTGACCCTTTTCGATCTTCTAGTCATTGCTTTATCATCTCTGATTTCTTGTCATCCTCGGGTTCTTGTCATCCTCGACTCACCGGATCACAATAGATATAACACAAATTCAAAATTTAAAGGAGCGGATTAATTTGTAAGGCATTTCCACAATAGTTTTTAAGAATAGCAATTTTGAAGAAGTGATTTTGAAAGATTTCTCTACTTATGTTATCATGTCATGTACTAGTTCAATGAAAATTATCCACTTGATGCCATAACATATTTGACACTTCACTGGTGAGCTCTGGAGATGCTTCAGCATCCTAGCTGGGGAATTTGAAAATGGCCTTCTAAGAAATTTTTCATAACCGGGAGTTAGTCCACTTTGCACTCTGTCGCAGATGGGGATTTTTGAGGTATATTCTAATCTCTTGATGCTAGGGAATGGTCTAAGTTTATCTCTGAACCCTTAAATGAAGCTTGGTGGAAATTTTGAGATCTTCCTTAAAACTTTTGCCTAGTTAGAAGTTTTACAATGAATTTTGTACCATTGATGGGAGATTTTAGACTCTGTGGGGATCTTGATGTTCTTTCACAATATTCACTTCATCCACTCTTTGGAATAATCTGTATTCTGACTAGCTGGAGAATGATCTTCCCCTTTTGAATTTTTGAGATTTCTTTCTCAAAAAGTTTAAACCAATTTCCATTTCCTGGGCGATATGATCGAGCTTTCGTGGAGCCTATGTATCCAGTTAAAGTAGATATCAGGTCAAATATAGTTCCCACACTCAATGTAGGGAGAAACTGAAATAATTGAAAGAGTGACCGAAGCCAACAAAGGCCGCTTACATATCTCATTCTTGAGAATTTAGGTCATCATGTAGTTCGTAATATAAAGGAAATAGATTTTTCTAAAGGGTTGACCAAAGCCAACACAAGCCGCCTACGTATATTATCCTTGAGAATCTAGGTCAAGCATAGTTTGTATTAAAAGGATAGGGAATTCCAAGCTACTATAAGCATAGAAATGATTACAATTGGAAAAGTACGATTACACAGAAAGAAACAAAAGAAAAAACATTCTTAGGCATAGCATCTTTTCACTGGATCTTGGTCCACACTTGACTGTCCACCTAGAATAAAATTAAGGATCCTTCAGATAAATTTTTATTGATGTTATGATGGCTTCATCAATATAGCGTGGACTTTTTTTTGCGCTAACTTAATGGGGAAAGGATCAACTGTCTCACTTCCTAGATCAGATTCTTGCTGAACCAATAACTTATGGGAAATGACATTGCTGTTTGTATCTAGCATATCATCGTAAGACCAAACAAATATGTTGATGTATGAATTTAGCAGACTGATAATCTTTCTCTTTTGTGTTTTTGTTGAGTGAGCATCGATTCTGATTTACTTGACTTGAGCACCATCTCCTAGATCAACCACCTTAATCTCTTCCAGATTTGGATTCCCTCAATTTTCAAAATCTTTATCATACTCTTTACATTCATCATCTTCTACCTCGATTTATTTATTTAGCTCTTGACATGACATTATATTGGTAGATTTTAAATTACTTTTATTAGCTGACCACCGAGTCATGATTGGATTGGAGGTCTAGTTCTACAACTGCTCCCCTAGATCAAACCCGATGAATACTTTCAATACCACATCATGATCTTTGATTCTTTTCCCCAGATCATCACTTGAATAAATAGGGAAAGACTAGGTTAGATGAGTCAAATGCCTTGACAACTCCCGATCATTCTCTTTATTAAGAATATTTCTTACATACCATTCGTCATCAGTTTCATCTATATGAATAGTCACCGCTCCATGTTTTGGTGATGGTTTTCTCTTAAGGAAGATAGTTTGGAGATTGATGACTCTTTGATCAATTAGGTTGTGAATTTTGTGCTTTAGATTGATACAATCCTATGTGGTATGCCCAACACTTGCTGAATGATATGCACAATGTCGATCACATTTGAAGAACCTAGTTGCAGGATTAGTAGGCTTTTATTCAATGGGATGCATTAGTCCAGCCATTTTTAGTCTCTCAAAGAGTTGAGTTCGGATTTCAGCTAATGGAGTAAATACTTGAGAAGGTTTCTTCTAATGAGTTGGACAAAATATTTTATTTTGGTATATTAAGGGAGTTACTTTGTGGTATGTTTGTGGATTAGAATAGAAAGGAATTGGTGCTTGAATATTTGATTAGAAATTTTGGTATGTTTGTGGAGGCGATTGGTTATTTGGAGGTGGAGCTTGGTACTTTTGAGATGGATTTTGACATTTTGCTTGGGCATAAAATAGGGGGTAGGATTTTTATGAAGCTGACGGGTAGGCTTTTGATAGTGAAGACTTTCTCAAGTCAGATTTGAGAGGTTTTCCTATGCTCAAGCTATAAGACAATACAAGTGTATCATTGGAAAAGTGCTCGGGTGGTGATGAATTCAGAAGAGGGACATGAAGTAAAGACCTTCTTTCACCTGGACCGAGAAATTTTACATCAACAATCAGATTAATCAAATTTCTTATCTCTCGCACCTCATTTCTCATCTCATCAACTTGTTATGCCAGTTGCACAATCAACTCATTTTGCTTAGATACGAGATGATCTCCCATAGTCATCTCATTAAAAACAACATTCTCAGTATCGCAAGTTATCATCCCTTTCGTTGAGTCACAATCAGGGGAGGAAATTTCATTTGCCTTTGATCTTGTGAAATAAGAGTGTTCAACTATCTTTTCTCAACACATATCAGTTTTTGCACCTATTACATGATAAAATAAAAATAACTCAAAAGGTAACCATGTTAGATCTCGTTCATGATTAATAATACAAGATATAAGACATGAAGTAAACACATAGAAGTTTCTCTAAACACATAGGAGTTTCTTTTTATCAAGGCAAATCGATCCACAAGTGATTTTGACTCAAGGATTTTAATGGACAGGACTTTTCCCATTGACTTTGGATAAGTTGATTCTATTAGGAAGATTGACTCATTGAATCTTCTTCTTCTAGTATCTCTATTTGTTGGCTCTTCTGAACTCTTTTGGAATCTTCATCAAAGTGGGGTAAATGAAATTTTCTTAAAGATAGGGGTCGGACCATGAAAGGATGCTTACATATCTCTCGAAGGAGAAATTAGGCCCTACGTAGTTCAAATATGTAAATGATAAGTTTGTCATTTCACCTAATTTCATTCATCCACTATCTTTGATTAGAAGGGGAAAGTAAAGATATAAACATAACAACTCAGAAGAAAACTCTGCTGCTTTTAATGCTTAATTCTTGATAATGACATGCACTATTTCCTTCATCATCTACGGGTAATCCGGTGCACCTTTTAGCTGGATTCTTCCAGTCTTGAAAAGGTGCTCCAAGTAAAATTTGAAGAGAAAATAGCCAAATGCCCCCCAATCTATAACCAGATTCTCAACTAAACACCTAAACTTCACGGGAGTCGTATTACCCCCCTAAACGTTTTAAAAGTGAAATTATTTTCTCCCTAAATGTTGATGTGGCAAAGAAGGTGTAGTTCACTCTCTTTAAGAGAGTGAGAGGAAAAAATAATAATTAAAATGTCAACTTTATAAAAAAAGAATTATTCCGTATTAATTTTTTGATTTTTTTTAATCTTTATGTTTCCTTTAATTCTTATTTATTTATTTTCTTTTTTACCTTCTTCTTTCTTTTCTCTTCAACATAGCAACACTGGCGGCGGACCTCCACCACCAGGTCCTAGCCGCAACAGCTTATTATTAATTCAATAATATCTCCAATTATTTCAAAATCATCAAAATTTGAGGTGATTAATATCCAATGACCCCAATTTGTCATCAATTTCTTCATCATCAACTCAATTTGCAGCCGATAACGATAATTATCAACAACAACAATGGAGAATCGTTCATTAAGTAAAAGACCCATTAATGGACAAGAATTTATGAACCAAATTACAAGGTAATAGACCCATTAATGGTGCACAAAGCCAACGACGTTGTTGCACATGGACTGTGAAATAGAAAGAGGTTTCAAATCCTAGACAATAAATCAATTAGAGAAGAAAGAAAAAAGTAAAAAAAAAAAGATATACAGTGCCTACAATTCCTTTGAAGTCCTCAATAATTGTCCCAGAAAAATTGATTTCATCGAATAATACACCTCAAATTTATTTGTCGTTTTTTTCGATGGATTTCTTCGAGTTTACATTCCCGATTCCTCCATTTTCCATCTATCTCCACCATTCGATTTCCAAATCAAAACTTAGGGCTAACACGAGAATGATTAATGGATTCTCCATTCTCTAGAGGATATATGCTCTCCATGGAATGTGAGAATGAATCCACCAGTGATATTGACACATTCCGCCACCATAGAAACAATTAATTCCAAGGAAACCTTACCATCATCATCGTCATTGGAGCACTTGACAAAGAATAGTGGAGGAGAAGTAGCGGCATTCGCAGGTGGTGGGAAAGAAAAGAGAAGGTAGAAGGGTGAATTTGGGATTTGCAGAAGGTAATAGGGAAGAAGAAGAGGGTAGGGGTGGGAAAGGAAAGAGAAAAAAAGAAAATGAAAAAATATAAGAAAAAAAGTAGATTAAAGAAAAAGAATTAATTTTTTTATATATAAAAAACGTAATATTACGTGGCAGGGCATGTGCACCTCACCACTTTTAGTTGGACCTTTAGTTGAGGCTTGAGAACTTCTGGTGTGAGTTTTGTGTTGTTTTATCTGTTTTCAGGCCATTTGGAGTTGAGAGTGTAACTTTGGGTGACTTTTGATGATCGGAGTGTTGAATTTGAAATCCGACGATTCCATCAGCTCTGGAACGATGAGTTTGGGTTAGGAAGGTGGTTGGTTCGGGTTCCGGGTGAGTCAAACTCATTTCGAGCCATTGAGTTCCTTTTCGTTAGTGTTGACTTGGGTCAACATTTCTGTGAAACGACCTCGTATGGAAGTTTCATCAATTCTGTTGAGTCGGGAACGTCGTTTCCACTCTGTTAGAATTATTGGTTTTCGAATATCGCTTTCTGATTGTGCTCGAAATTTCCCATAAAGTTTTCAAAAGTTGTATAAAAATGTTGCAAGCCAGGCCTTCAGCGCAATCTCGCCGGGGCCAGCGCAATCGCGCCTGCAGCCAGCCAGCGCGATAACACCCTTCAGCGGCGATGGCGCCTTGGTGCATGGATTCCTTGAGCATGATGGCGCTGGTTTAGCGCGATAGCGCTGACCAGCGACCATCAGCTATATATTTCTTTATTGTTTAATTTTCCATCCATTTCTCCACACCTTTCTCACTCTAAAACTCAAGTAACTCTCTCCCAAATTTCTCTAAACTTGTTCTAACCTTTGGGAATTGTTTGTTCGTCGATTATCTGTAGTCCCTCGTCTCTTGGTAAGCTTCTTCCTCACTTGGATTCTTTGGTTTTCCTCTAAGTTTCTCCATTGATGGTCACACCCAAGCTTCGATTTTTTTGTAGATTCTGCCTCCTAAGCTGGTGCATGTTCGTGGGTGTGGAGTTTTATCCATCTTGGCTTGAAATTCTATCTTTTTGCTAAGTGATTCTAGCCAAATTTCCGATTTTTAGCTCCTAAATGGTACCTTCAAACCCCAATTTGAGCGGGCTGTTTTGGTGCCTTCCTCTTGGCAAATTGTGCTCAATTTTGGAGCATGCCTTCTTGGCATCGTTGGGGTTATCATTCTTCTTTCATTTTTGGTTTTGAGTTGTGAGCCCTGCGGGCCCACCGGTGACCCTAATTTCGACCCAGCTCCAATAGTAGCAATATGGGTATCGTTAGACTCATCTTAACGTATTATTTATGTTTATGATAGTTTGATTGTCATTCGGGAGCTCTTGGAGTGATTCAGGCTTGAACGTTGTTGTTCGGGCAGCTTGTCATCGGACGACAGGTAGGTTACGGTCTAAAACTCATAGACTTAACATATATTGGATAAAATTGTACTAGCTGGCATTCTTGGGTTAGGTTATTAGGTTGGTAACACATACTCTGACCGTTTTTCCATGGTTCATCCCATTTCTTTCCTCTGTTGTGTGTATTATTCTTAGTAGTTGATATTATCACCCTTGTGGTCCTGTGAGGCCTTGTTGACTCTGGAAAATAGATGGTGGGACTATTGGGGATATCCGCGAGTCCCGGACATAGAAACATCCTTTTAAGCTAGTTATGCTTGATGTGGAGCCTGTGCAGGGCCGTTAGGTTGATTGTGATCTGCGGGGCATCTATTAGTGCTTGATCATATCATTCCTAAGCACATAAAAAGGATTTTCTACTCGATTTATCTACAATTTTGGCTTCGGGCCCACTATTTATGATTTCCAAACCTTGCATGGCCTAATGGGCCCATTTTTGGTAAAATGTGTCATGAACAGTTTGGTATCCCTTTTATGGATCTTCTTGGGGTAAGAAAGGCTAAAAGAGAGAGATGTCTCAGTTTTTGTATCCTATATTGGACTCGGGTGGACCGAAGTGCTAGATTGGTTCCCTTATTGGTAGGTGATGGTTTTTGGACTCGGTAAAGTCAAGCAACAGTCTGTTTACTACTGTTTTAGACCCGGAGATGCCCGGGCACCCTTGGAGGGATTTTTACTGCATTTATTTCTTTGATTTTGACCTAGATGTGGTTCAGGCACCCATTCTGAGCATTTGTGACTAGTTGGATCCGTTGGTACTCTGAACGATATTTTGAGGTTAGAGTGTAGTATGTGGTATAAGACTAGACCTCCATGGACCTTATCGTTCTGGACCAACTGCTATGGGCAAAAAGGTGACTGAGGGTAGGGGTTTACGAAAGAGCAGATGTACTCGGGATAAGTCTTTCCATAGATCCTGCCTTTACTGGACCTTTGGGGCACCGGAGGGGGTAACATACTGACACTGAGATTGCACGATCTTGGCATTTCATAGCATATCATTCATGTGTGTGAGGTACGACCTTTGTTTGCTGTTTGTTGATTATATGCTACGGAAGTATGGTATGCCGGGGGGTTTGTTTTCACTAGTTTATGTTCTTTGTTTGTATGGGCAGCCGGGGACTGTAGGTAGACTTTTGTTATTTTATTACGGAATTGTTCCCCATTACTGTTATAAGTGTGGAGTTGGATATTGCTAGGATGTTAGTTTTCGGACTTGACATTGATATAATTAGTTTGATTGTTGTTTCATGTTTCCCATGCATGTCTACCTTTACTCTTTGTCCCCTTTTCCTTATAGTTGAGGTTACCGTTATACCGTCCATTTCTAAGACTTGATATGTATATGCTGTTATTGCAAGGATCCCAGGTGCGCCTTTTCTTACTTTCACCTATGCTTGTTGTGTATATACTCCACTTGCTAGCCTTTTATGTTGTTCTTGTTGTCTTCCCTCTGGGTTAGTTCCTGTGAACTCTTTATCATTGATTTCTATGACTGCTTGTTCCTATTCTGTATGTTATTACTCTTTTATCTTATATGTGCCCAATCGGCCTATGATACCTATTGGGTACATTATTCTTCGCATTTGGTGCTCACCCTACACACTGCATCTTCTGGTGCAGATCCTAGTGTGGGCCATCACCTTAGATCGTTGGAGACTCGTGCGAGGTGTTGTTTTGGACCGTTCAAACTGAGGGTGATCTCTTGGCGACCAGAGCTTAGCTTTTAGTTTATCTGTATATTTTGTACTCTATTGCTACTCGGAGAAAACTTTGTATATATTACTTTTGGATCCTTTGTACTCCTTGTGTCGATCAGGCTCTTATACGCTATGATACCAGGTTTTGGGTTCGGTTTGTATTCCGCATTGCATATATTACTCTTGTTATCTATTTTCTTTACCTTGTTCCCTTGCTTTCACTTATTAATCGGTTCTTCCACTTAGACTGTTAGATAATAGCCCATTACTGACCGTTCTAGACTACGGGGATTGGTTTACCTACTGGGGTGTTGTAGGTGTCATCATGACCGAGAAATCAGGTCGTGACAGTTTTGAGGGAACTAGTGTTCTGGGTGACCGCCATTGTTTGAAGAGGAATACAAAGAGAGAATGAAGGGAGTGAGCGTGAGTTAGAGTGTGCAGTCTTTTTATGAGAAATATAAGAGAGAGTGGGCACGTGGGGTGTTTGGGAAGTGTGTGTATATATCTGTGAGGGAGAATAAGTATTATCGAGTGAAATATAGGGGAATTAGGAGTGGGCCGTGTATGGCAAGGGAATTTTGGGCTGAGAATTATCTGGTTTAGGACAAGAATGGTTGTCTTAGGAAGATTAAGGTCCAATAATTTTTTCAACCAATTTGAATTAACAAAGTGGCTAAGTCAAACTAATTGGATAAAAGCCAGTCAATAAAAACAATGGAGACAAACTATATTCCGCTTAATTTAAATGAGCTTCTAAATTCACACAATCGAAAACTAATTATTTCGTAAAAAAGATTTATTTTATCTAAAATCAAAAAATCAATCATGAAATTAATTTCTACTTTTAGATCAAATTTAAGAAATAATAAAACATTTTTAATTTAAGCATGACTTCCACTCGAATTAATTTTGAAAATATTCTCTTAAGTAAAATTTATATAATTCTATATAATTTAATATAATATATATATATATATATATATATATATTACCTAAAAGTCACAAAATTATCTTCAAATTAGTTTTGGAAATACTTAACCTTATAAAAATAATTATTGTAATTTTTTTTTAAAATAGTAGAAGCTTAAAATTAGTTCGAAATGTGGAAGGCAAAAATTGTGTGTCAACAGCAGCAACAATCGAGCTGGTGGTTGAGGTTGTGGTTTGTGGTATGGTCAGAGGCTGAGGTATAGCCCGAGGCAAGAGACGAGGTGTGCCAGTCAGGGGTGGAGCTTGAGCTACACCTCCGACTCGTGAAAGTTCAGCATCTCCTCCTCCACAAGAGAATGTTCTTGAGATTGTAGTATAGGAAGAGGTTTGAATTGAGCAAAATAAGATGGCAGAGCCAGTCCAGGGGATAGGCAAGCACCCAGTTCGGGGAGGTATAGCGTAGGTGCCATTGTCATCTGAGATGATCCAGTAGGTTTTGAACTTCCTTAATGGTTTGGCAGGGGATGGAGCTACTCGTGCAGTTCCAGTTGACCATCATTCTCTGACCCAGCATGTGTCAGTTGTGGCTCCACAATTGGATGTAGCTTTTGAGACACGTATATCCCCTAGACAAGTAACATGCCCTATAAAGACTGGTGGTGAGCATGAGTTCTTTTGCAAGTTCATAAAGATGAGGCCTCTTGTGTTTTATTGATTGGAATCTCAGGATGCTTATGAGTTCATCGTAGACTGCATAGAATGGACATTGTTGAGAGGCATGGGGTGGATTTCGTGTTTGTTTTAGTTTCAAGGGGATGCCAAGTTATGGTGAGGGAATTATGGACTACAGTCCTACTGGATCACTCCCTCTAACTTGGAGTTACTTCTATCATGTTTTTCTTGAGAGGTATATTCCCCAGACCTTGAGGGACATGAAGAAAGATGAGTTAGCAAATACTGAGTAATGGAGTTCTTCTGTGGTTGCTTATGAGACTCGTTTGCATGCTTTTTTTTGTTATTCTTTTCAGTTGATTAATATAGAGGGAGAGCGGATCCACCCCTTAGTGACGTGTCTGAATATAACATTGCAGATTACTACCTTAAGGGTACCATCTTCAGGTAGGTCATTTCAGGACATTGTTGAGTTTGTAAAGAATGTTGAGTGGGTGAAGAAAGAGAGTCAGGAGAGGATGGCTTCAAAGAAACCTCAGTCTAGAGGTAGTTACAGTGGTTAGTTTTTGAAGTGTCAGGGTTTGTAGGGATACCCTATGCGCAACATTTATTCATTGGCTCCGATTTCTGCTGGGGGTCCATCAGGGACCAGTCAATCTGTATCAGAATTTGGTGGGTATATTTCTCAGTTGACTCCAACACAACAACCTACTTTCGATTATGCATACTTTGAGTGTGGTGAGGTTAGTCACCTGAGGAGGAATTGTCCTTGGCTTTAGAAGGCATCTCAGCAGCAGGCTTATAATGCCTTGCTTCCAGATAGTACAAGTAATGGGTATGATAGAGATCATCCGTAGGATGGGCAGGGCGATCACACTGCAGTTAGGGGTGGTAGTCAACCCAACCGTAGTGGTGGTAGAGGAGGTAATCATCCCAACATGGGAGGTACGTAGATGGGAGAGAAGAATCACTTTTATATTTTCCTAAGTAGGCTAGAAGCAGAGGCTTCAAATGTGGTGACCACATGTACTATTCTTGTCCATGATTGTATGGCTTCAGTTGTGTTTGACCCTGGGTCTACCTTTTCTTATGTATCTACTGGTTTTGTTGACAACTTTGGTATGTTGTTTGAATATATTGACTTTATTGTTACTGTATCTACTTTGGTATGGTATTCGTTGGTTGTGGATAGGGTCTTTTAGGCTTGTCAGTCATATTCATAGGGCGGGAGTTTCATGACCTATACCGCCACGAGTGACACCAGCACTAAACCCCCAGTGGGAAAACCAATTAACCAACCCATACTTAACCCAAATGCGAAACAGGTAAAACCAATTCATATATTTAAACCAAGATTCACGTCCAATAATTTAAGAACAGAAAACCTGCGGAAAAGAATCCCCTAGAATTTTAAAGTTATGTACCAAAACTACTAATCAAGTCTAAAGATGGGGATGCAACCCCAAAACAAAGCAAGTCTAAGTCTGGATAAGGGACTAAAACTAATATAAGAATCCATGGTAGCCCGAAAGATGCAGCTCACCCTTGGATTCAGAAGTCTTCCATATCAGAATTGAGGTCACGCAGCAGCCATCGAAATATGCCCAGTACTTAACAAAAGAAGAGCAAGTGCAGTATCAGTACACAAAAACAACACTGTACTGGTAGGAGCATCGGCCAACTCCAAAATATGAGATATGAATATACAACTATAACTTAGTAAAACAGGACAACATGTATAACCCAAATCAGTGAATATAAGCAAGACACTCAGTCATCAACCTGACTTAACAACCACATGAGACTTTTCCAACATAATAACAACTATATAGGATTTTGTCACATCTTTCAAGCACCCCGACCACACAAGGATCCCAAGGACATCATCTATAGTGTTCAACATGTGTTTCTAATTTACACAAGAAACCACCCTAGCATTTAAACACACCAACCCGACCACTCATGGACCAATAAATAATAATAGCATCATAACAAATATGCCCAATTCAATCATGGAAAGAACACACATAATAACAACAAACATGTACCAGGCGTGGTATCCAAGCCAACCATAATATAATCTGTACTTGTCATGGTACTTGAGCATAGTGATGAGTAACCTGTACCAGGCATAGTACCTGAGCCAACTAAGGAATTGTACCAGGTGTGGTACTCGAGCCAACAAAAGAATCACAAATATCACAACAATCACAACCATAATGGATACAAACCACACTCATATAGCCAATAAGCATTTAAGACAGGTTTGTTGCATGAGATTGACAATACTATATAATTTAGCATTCATTACCCTATTCCCTAAACATGCATTGTACAAGTAATACTAATGAAACAGTTACATGCACACATAATGTGATTTGGGAATTCAACAACCATCACCTACATCAATGCAAGCCTTAATGCTCTACTAGACTGGAGCATTCCCATTTCTTCAACTTTAGCATGATCATGGTCTAAAAACAAGAATACAAACACATTATCAACCAAACGTCCCATATTATCATGGATACTTAATCTGGAACCCTCAGGCTAATTCCATGATCATTCGCCCTGTTCTAGGACCTTCCCACAATAATTTCACCTAATTACTACCAATTCCATGGTTATGCTAGTGAATTACGGTATATGAATCCTAAATAATAACATAAATCAAGAACCCAAAGTTTTTTATCCTAACATTCCCTTTTTAGACTAGAAAATATAACCTAGGTTATGTTAAACCCTTCCCCAAGCTTGTAACTAATGATTCTTAGACATAGGAATCAAAGTACTAGATTTATGGGATAATATACATAACTTAACAAAGAATTTTGGTGTGAAAGTGGCGAAAATTGCCAAAATTTGCCACAACTCTACCCAAAACGTTCTTGTGAAATAATGAACGTTTTTGGGGAAGTTTTTGCATTTACAATGACTATTCTCACTATAGAGGCCCAATCCTACTATAGCGGCACCACCATAGTGGAAGCCGCCTGCTATAACAGAGTTTACCACTTTTGACTCTCGCTATAGCGGGAATTTCTCCACTATAGCAGCATCATGGTAGTAGCGTGTCATCCTCTATAGAGGTTGACATAGGACAAAAACTTGGAAATCCATTGAGTTTTTCCCATTTCACAACACACCCTCAAACTATGATGTTCTAGACCAACCACTTTACGTCAAGTTCAATATCGGGAGTTCTACTCATCAAAATTTAATTTCAAAAAGCCCTAAGGACTTCTTAATGCCTTAGCTAATAGAAAAATAAGCTCAAACTTAATCATTTAACATAATACTTTCCTGGATTGCCCTAGACCGCACCTTGCTCAGATTTTGTTCTAGACTAGCCTACCTCATAATTATCAACTTCCCAAATTAGATGATTTCTTACTCGTTTTCTCGCACGAATAGCTCAGTAATAATGACGGGAAGGGTTGTTATAGGGAGACCTTAGCTGACATAGTTATTCTTGACATGGTAGACTTTGATGTTATCTTTGGAATGAGTTGGTTGTCTTTGCATCATGTTATTTTGGACTGTCATGCTAAGACAATGGCTATAGCTATGTCTAGGTTGGATTGATTAGAGTTGGAGGGTAATTATAGTCTAGCTAAAATGAAATTTGTGTCTTTCTTTTGTTCTTAAAGTCTGATAGGGAGGGGATGTTTTGCCTTTTTAGCTCATCTTTAGGACACCAGTTCAGAATTCTCGTCTACTGAATTGGTCCTCGCAGTGTATGAGTTCCAAGAGGTGTTTCCTACAGATCTTCATAGCATGCCACATGACCAGGATATTGATTTATTCATTGAATTAGATCTGAACATGTGTCCTATATCTATTCCTTCCTATAGGATGGAACTTTCTGAATTGAGAGAGCATAAGGCTCAGTTGCAAGAGCTATTGAGTAAGGGTTTTATCCGTCTTAGTGCCTCTCTGTGGGTTCTCTAGTTCTCTTTGTTAAAAAGAAGGATTTTAGTCTACGTATGCGTATAAATTATAGGCAGCTAAATAAGGTTACTATATATAACCAATACCATCTCCCATGCATAAATGACCTATTCAATCAGTTACAAAGCGAATCAGTGTTTTCTAAGATTGACTTAAGGTCTAGTTACAATCCGCCAAAAATCTGGCCTTTAGATATTTCTAAGACAACATTTTGGACTCGCTACAAGCACTATGAGTTTCTCATAATGTTGTTTGGGATGAGCAACGCCCCAGCTTCTTTAATGGGTTAGATGAATGAAGTATTCAAGCCCTATCTTTACTCCTTTTTTATAAGCATCATAGATTATATTAGGATATACTCTAAGGATGATAAGAAGCATGAGGAACATTTTAGAATTGTGTTGGGACTGCTGAAGGAGAAGGAATTGTATGCTAAATTTTTGAAGTGTGAGTTCTAGTTATGTTTTGTGTCCTTCTTCGGACATGTGGTTTCAAAATATGGGGTAATGGTAGACCCATAGAAAGTAAAAGCAGTTAAGAATTGGGCTAGACATACTTCGATGATAGAAGTCAAAAGTTTTATGGGGTTGGCTGTCTAATACCGCAGGTTTGTTAAGGATTTTATATTCATTGCTACTCATTTGACTCAAAAATATGTTCCCTTTATTTGGTCAGCAGAGTGTGAAGAGTTCTTCCAAATGCTCAAGACTTTGTTGACCACAGCTCCGATTCTAGCCTTGCCGGTTTAAGGTAAATACTTTATTATTTATTGTGATGCCTCACAATTTGGTTTAGGTACTGTGTTGATTAAAGAATGAAATATCATTCCTTATGCTTCGATAAATCTCAAAGTGCATTAGAATAACTAACCTACTTATGAGTTGGAGTTGGTTATAGTGATATACGCCTTGAAGATTTGGAGGCAGTGTTCACAAATTATCGCAGCTTGAAGCATGTCTTCACTCATAAGCACTTGAACTTGAGACAACATCGGTCAATGGAGTTACTTAAGGATATGATATCACCATCTTATACCATCCGGGTAAAGCTAATTTCGAAGTTGAGGCGCTGAGCAGAAAGATTGAGAGTATGGGTAGCTTGGCTTACCTAAACATTACTAGTCGACCATTGGCTAGAGATATTCAGGCTCTGGCTAAAAACTTCATGAGGTTGAAAGTTTTTGAAAGAGGTGGCTTGTTAGCATATGTAGAGGTGAGGTCCACTTTCCTCAAGCAAATCAAAGGTAAGCAGTTTGATGATGTGAAATTGAGCAGGATTCATGACAAGGTGTAGTGGGCTGAGGCTAAGGAGGCCATCATTGATGATGAAAGTGTTCTAAGGATCAAAGGATGAGTTTGTGTGCCCCATGTTAAGGAGTTGATTCCTACTATTCTGGTAGAGACTCACAATTCAAAGTATTCCATATATCCTGGTGTGCCAGGATGTACAAAAACCTAAAGCAACATTATTGGTGGGTCAGAATGAAGAAGAATATAGTGGATTTTATGGCTAAGTGCCAAAACTTTCATCAAGTAAAATATGAGCATCAGAAACCTTTGGGTACAGATTTCGTAAGAGACTCCATTGAATGGGTGAAGTTCATTCAAGGGAAACTTTAGCAGTTCAAAGCAAGCAGAAAGAGTATGCAGACAGAAAGGTTAGAGACATGCACTCTGCGGAAGGTGAGCAAGTTTTGCTCAAAGTCTCACCCGTGAAGGGTGTTATATGATTTGGAAAGAAAGTAAAGCTAAGTTCAAGGTATATTGGGCCTTTCTACATTCTTTAAAAGGTAGGGACAGTGGCTTACATGTTGGCCTTACTACCTAGACTATCGGGAGTTCATCTAGTATTCTATGTGTAATGCTTAAGAAATACCATGCTAATGGAAATTACATCATTCATTGGGATTTAATCATGTCATATGAGAACCTCTGTATGAGGAAGAGGCTGTTTCTATTCTTGATTGAGATGTTCAGAAATTGAGAACCAAGGAAATTGCGTCTTTGGAGGTCCAGTGAAAGAACCATCTTACTGAGGATGCCACTTGGGAGACTGGGACATACATACGGAACAAGTACCCTTACATATTCATCAATTCAGGTAACCTTTATTTTCCCTTGTTTTTCTTTTTTATTGTCGTTCAAGGATGAATGATTATTTAATTAGTATCTAATGTAATAACCTATCCCATAATTACATTAAATTAACGTATAACTATTCGTCTAGAAAAGTCCCTAGGTGAGAATTGAAGATCTCGGGCTAGGGTGAGCTTAAACTAAATTATAGTATTCTGTGCCATGAAAGTGATTCATGTTTTGTAGGATATTGTGTGGTAGTATTGTTTTATTGTTGGATAGACAACTATCGTATGATCCCATAGGAAATTCTGAGATGAGAATCAATGTCATAGAACTCTGGACATCATAGTTGCCGTGTTGGGAACAATTTATTGTGTCTGTGAAAGATTGTGTGTTGCAAAATAAGGGTCTGGGAGCGAGATGATAACATTTGGGAAATCGTCTTTGCTGAAACTAGAGGTTTCTTTGTCATGATTATCCATCACAATGGATAGCCATCCATCGTAATGAGATTACGTGGCACTATACGTAGAAGTTTTGCAGTTGTTTGAGTTATTTCCCCCATAACTCAACTTTGTTCTAGAGCTCTCAAAAATAATTTTCCCAAGAAAACTAGGGCAAACTCCACCGTTTGAGGTAAGTAATCTGTAGAACTCATAATTTGTTGATTAACTATCTTTCTTAGACCTTGGGGGGAGAATTAATAGTGGGTTTCTTGCAATTAAGGCTTAGAAGTATGAACTTGGAGAAAAACCCTATGGGTAGGTGTAAAATCACCTAGAATTGATCTTAAATTGTGGTTTTTATGAGTTATAAACTGAAATTATTAGTTCTTAACCTGTTTAAGGCTAGTCGAAATCCTTGGGTTCTATAAAAGTGAAACCTTTAGGCTTAAAAATAGTGGAAAAGGTATGAACTTAGCTAGAAACCTTGAATATTGATTCTATGAGTGTAATAGGGCTGATTTATGACTTATTATACCTTTGGAGATTACAAAAAATCTCGTGTAATGGGTAAAATGGTTGGGTTTGATTCTCAAGGCCTGAAATGAAAGGTAATTGGCTAATTACTCTTCTAAATTTATTATTTCTAGACCTTGTGCATTATGGAAAGTTTAGAAAGGAAAAGGTAGTGGTGAACTGTTTTGCGGGTACTATATCTTCACTCGAGATATGTTATGGTTTGAAATGGAGTTAAGACTCACCTTGTTGCATGTTTGTTGTTAAATTGTATAACCTGCTATTGGTCTTTAGACGTGATTGTATTATATATGCTTTCCCTGTTATACTTGTATGAATAGGATGATTTAAACAGGAAGTGATAAGTGAACTGAAATGGCTAAGTATGAATAATGTCTTGGGAACTGAATGTCTTGTGATAATATGAGTCTGAGAACCTAGTTATCCAAACATTATTATGGATACGTTGATATAGAGTGGATACCTCACTGGTATGGTACATGGACAACCTAGGGTCCCCTGCAGGTAATAGCTAGTGGGCAGCCATAAGACCAATAGCATGTGTGTATACCTTTTACCTTGTTTTGTATTATGGTATTGCTTCTATGAATTATGAACTTAACTTAGTTTCTATTGAATTGACTTGAAGAACTATTTGTTAGTTGCTTATATGCTAAGTGTTGGATTCCAATTACTTGTTATATGTTTTGATATTCACATGTTATAGTGTTGGGTCAGCTTATGATACCTACCAGTTCATTGTGTGTTGTATTGGTACTACCTTGTACTCTTCTTTTATTGAGTGCAGACCGTGTTCCAAAGGCTGAGGCCTGACCCGGCTATAGTAGAGAGACCGACTGCAGATCCAAGGGTGAGCACTACTTCCTAAGCTATCATGGATCCTCCATGAGTTGCTATCCTTCTTCTGGACAATGGAACTCTCTATTTTAATGCTTTTAGCTAATTTTTCGATTCTTAGACTATGTTGGTTTAGTAGTTCTGGACGATAACTTTTAGTTTCTATGGATGTATTTAGTTGAATGTTTTCGTACATTCTTTTATTAGTTTATAAACATTGATTCTTTTATAGCTAACGTGGATTATTTATCTATTTTTTTAGAATTGATTAAGTCTAGAGTTAGATTTGGGTTGGTTGGTTCTCCCACTAGGAGGGTTAAAGTGGGTGCCAGTCACAGCTCATCTAGATCGTGACAAAATCATACTAAGAAAGTACATATGTGGACTCAATTTCATGGTCACCAAGAATTGGCATTTGAAATTCAAAAATTCCCCAACTATTTTCCCCAAAAATCTCGATCAGATTTTCCCCCAAATTCACCCAAAAATCCACTATAGATAGTCCCTAATTTCTATGAATTAGCGGCTAGATTTTGAGTTCTTTGAGCTTTTTAGAGAGTCCTTCTCTTACCACAAGAACTAAGAGTTGCAAAGACAGAAATGCACTAAAAATATTTTTCAATTCCATTGAAGCCAGTCCAAATTCTGGCGAAGTGAAAGGTTTTCCGGCGAAAGCTTTAGTTCTCAGTTTGCTGCACACCAAAAGGTAATAGTCTTTCTCTTTGGATAATCCTCTTAATGTGTTAAGTAATAGATTTATGTAGGGCATAGTCAGCTTCCTTTCTCGTTTAGGTATAAGTCTCTTTGGTTCTGATACTCTTCCTCTGTTAAAGTTAAAATTTTATGTAGAGTCGGCTATTTGTGTTGTACAGAATAGTCTTTTGTTCCCATAAATTTAGTGCCTTTGCAGAACAAAAAAACCTTTGCAATCACTGACAATTTTAAATGGCTGAAGTTCTTTCTTTTTTCTGTCCGTGTTTATTTAAGAATCATGTCATTCAGGTGTTTGAGAAGATAATTTATCCAAAATTTAATTATCTATGAGTTGTAATAAGTATTCTTAGGAAGAGTATTAATGAATGATATATTTCAATTAGGGTTGTTTTCTTCTTGTTTGTCATAATCTTCATGTCTTGAGCATATTTTAATTGGGATAGTCCACATTACTCCTAGACATAATATTGTTGCATCTAAAATATCCTCAACCATCCCTTTGTTGGTTTTTAGCTACTACAATTTATTAAGGTTTATTACCATGTTATTACTTCTTGTTAGCATTTTGGGAGAATATCTTTTTTAGATAAAATAATTTGTGGTTGTTTGATTAAGCAATATTTTATCATGCCTTACTGCATTCATCTCCCTATGAAGTATGTTTTAAGGACTCATTTTCGACTCATGATTTGTTCTCCTTAGTGTTTTAAAGATCGTATTTTTGTTCATATCAAAGAGGAAATGAGCCGATTGAAACTAGTTAATCTCAAGGAGAGATCTTGAATACACACTAATTCAATTTCTCCTAGGTTCTCCTAGGATCAAGATTTTCATACCTTTAGTTCTATTCATGTTGAATTATCGAGTTGTTCAAAAATATTGATCAAGACTTCACCTTTAGAGTGTCTTAACAAGCTTAGTTATAAAATATTTGCCTTATGATTTCTTGGCTAGCTAGCTGCCTTTGGAATTAAGGACTCATTTTAAGAAGACTTATAAGAATTCACTCTCTCCTTTACATGAGATAGTAATTTTTAGCTTTATTTATCAAGCCTCGTGTTTATTTGGTCCTTTTTTTTGTTAAATATAGTCTAGGAGAATTTTTCCCGAGAATCTCTGTGTATGTTGTTAAACTTGTGCACATCAATGTAATCCTAGTATGAGTATGCCATTTTCTTAGTTGATAAATTTGTTTCAAGGTGTTGATTCATCCTTTTTGCTTTGCATTTGAATGAATTTATAGGATCTAAATAATGATTTGCTAGGACATTCAAGACTTGCCTCTTCTGTTTATGTGTAGCTACTCTATCAAAATTCGTTTGGCGTTAATCTAATTTTATCTTGGTATTAAATCTTATTCTTTTTATTTGATGCATGTGACACTATTTTGAGTCCCAATTAACTTCACTACCCTTGTTTCTCCATTGGACCAGGACCCCGTATTTTTTTGAGTCAGC
Organism: Jaltomata sinuosa; assembly: GCA_003996215.1. Lineage (NCBI taxonomy): Eukaryota > Viridiplantae > Streptophyta > Magnoliopsida > Solanales > Solanaceae > Jaltomata > Jaltomata sinuosa. Next base: position 52,063 of record QJPP01002308.1, on the reverse strand, counting down.
CTCTTCTAAAGTTCAAAAGGGAATAATTTACTGTAACACCCCAGAATTCAATTCAACTTTTAAACTTAGAAACTCTGTGAAATTCTGAACTTCCAGGAATCACGAGTCAAGTTCATGAGTCGTGGATAGATCCACGAGTCATGTAAGTAACTTGTGCAACCAGTCCTGCCGATCAACCTTAAGTCTGAGAACCACGAGTCAGGTTCACGGTCTGTGGATGGCTCCACGAGTCATGGAACCAACTCGTGGAACTCAGACTAAGGGTAGTCAATCCCCCAGAAACCATGAGAGATGTCTATGACACGTAGAAGTTTCCACGAGTCATCCTGTTAACTCGTGGAATCTCTTCTGCACCCTATCTTTTGGCTCAGAAACCACGACTCTAATCCATGAATCGTGGTTACTTCATTGGTCCATGGAAAGGGTCTGTGGAACCTGAAGCCGAGATTTTAAGTCTATTTTTCCCAGCTTTTATCCAGGAGTATTTTTGTAATTTTCCACCCTTTTAACTCTTAAGTGAGGTTGTTTTTGCCACTTTTAGTATGGTTTCTATCTCAATTGGCCCAAGTCTTTCACTATTCCTCATTCATCTCCCAAAAGAGGAAACAACTCTTCAAGCTCCAAGTTAAAACTCCATAGCAAGGGATTAAATTCCAAGTCTCCATTCTTCTCATTCCTAGTTGGGCTAGCTTCAAATCAGGTGTGTGGGTATTCAGCGAGGGATTTCTTTCACCCATATGCCCAAAACCCCCCAATTCTTCAAAATTGGATTTATGAATTTCAAGTTAGGACTCTTACCCAATTCTCATGGGCTTTTCTATTAAGTGTTTTCTTATGATTCTTCAACAAATTCTATGTTCAATTTCATGATTTTCATGGGTTTTGCAAATGATTATTTATCTTATGAATTGAAGGCTAACCCTAGCTAACTTTTGCATGTATGACTTGATTTAAGAAAATTACATGCATTGATATTATGATCTCAAGTACTATATGAAATTGGATGCCAAATTCTTCAAGTTATAAATTTAGAAAGAAAAGGGAATTTCGGCTATGCTAAGTTTTAAGACTTATGATTCGAATTTGCATGAGATTAAATATGTCATTATGCTTTTCAAAAAGAATTTTGGCATTAGATATGTAGCAAGTATGTTATGAGCTATATGTATGTTTTGGGAGTAGTATTTAGCACCGAGCGATGAGGGTTCTAGATAACCCGAATCCAAAACTACGTTGCCACCATATGTTTCCCTCTGTAGTTTATGACACGATCCTAATATGATAAAGTTCTAACATTGGCCGGTTAGGACAACCTTTTTCGATGTGGGTGTATGACACTAGAGTCCATGTAGCTCATTATGGTTTATGTCAGTTAAGAGAAACTGTCGTATGAATGTTTTTAAGCCTTATGCTATGCTATTTCTTACCTTATGCTTAAAGTAGACATTACTCATGATTTCACTTATTATGCATGAACTCAGTTTTAACTATGTTTTAAGTACGTTTTACCGTATTTATGCATGTCTCATAGACTCAGTACATCCTATAGTACTGACACATATTCTCACACTGTATCCTTTGATGATGCAGATACAGGTTCCCACACTCAAGCTCGTGGCTAGAGTTCGCAGGCCACTCAGTTTTACTTGGTGAGTCCTTATTTATTTGAGGACTAGTATAATGCTTAGTTGTAGGTTATTTCTTCAGTACTTAGAGTTAGCTGGGGTCTTATCCCAGCAACTCATTATGATGGTTTTAGAGGTTTTTTTAGACATAGATAGTTATTCGGGATTTTGTTTTTCAAATTATGATATTCCTAGATCCTTTATGCTTAGCGTTGAGTTAGTATGTTTATCCCTCATGTTATACTTCCGCTAATGTTATTCATGTTATGTTACATCATGCTAAAGCCAAGGGTTAACTTGGAGCACTTATGGTCCCGGGTCCCGTGTTATGTCTAGGGGGTAGCCTCGGGGCGTGACATTTACTAAGATCAAGAAAAGAAGCTATGTGGCCTAAATTCCATATACACAATAATGGAAGCTAATAAACAGGGTCGAAGATGGAACAGTGATAATAAAATGGGCTTAATCCAATTGTGGTAGTCCATTTGGACAATTGTAGAGGTTTGGGCCTATGTTTCTAAACCCAACTTCTTTCCTCATCTATTTCATTTGTTTTGAAGTTATTGTAAAACTCTTAAAATTTTTAATAAATTAGTTGAAAATCCCCAAAAGAAGTACCATTTTTGTTCAAGCATTTTCATTAATAAAATTCACATGCCCTAATTAATTTCTTTGCATGCTTAGGCTATTTTCTTTAAATTAAAATTTACTCTATTTAATTAAGTTAGTCATAATAAAGAGTTAGTTTTAAATAAAAAGGATAACCGTGAGTTAGAAAATATTTTGAGTGCCTTAAAATCCGTCTCGAAATATTTATATGAATTTCTTACCCCGAATCTTTGAATTTTTAAAGTCTTTTGCTATTTTAAGTCTTTAAAGATTTTTCTTAAGGTTTTTCTTAATTTTTATTTAATTAATTAAGTAGAGAATCTCTTATTTAATTAAGTTTGAAATTTTTTCTTTATGTTTCTTTGAATTAAGTTTAAGTCAAACCATTTTTTCCATAAAAACATATGGCACACTACTTCACTATATTACACTTATATCATTCTTATCTCATTAAATAATTTGGCTTATATCTTAAGTAATTATAATGGGGTAACTACATTGATACTATTTTATACAATGCTTCTGATGTAATTTTGTAGCATCAGATTCTTGTTGCGTTAGGGTCATGGTGGGGCATGACAAACTTGGTATCAAAACTATAGGATTAGAAGTATCCTAGAATTTATCTATAGAGCTGTGTCTAGTTGAGTCTTCCTCTTGCAGTCTGATCAAAGGATTCCTAGGGAATTTATTAGTGTTTTATTCTTCTTGATTCTAGATTGGTTGTAAAGCTTGAAATTTTCTTAGGATCATTCTGATGTATTAATTACTCATGCCTCATGGAGGAGATTTTTGTTGGGGTTATGGGTCTTTTTCCCTTCCTATGTGGATAAATAAAGCTCAATTTGGACCAACCCACTTTTGCCCTAGGCCCAATTCTATGGGGCATATATATAGACCTTTTTTAGGTCTTATTTCATAATCCACATAATATTTTTCAGCAGCCACACAGAGAGAAAGAGCAGATTTTCGCACCCAATTTCAGCCCTAAATTGCCAACTTCAAATTGCGATTCCCGCTTCGTTTCTTATCCGATTGATCTGATTTTTGGACAGCTTGTTCCTCTCATCTCAATCTTTGATTAGAAACTGACAGAGTTGGATTTGGTATCCCGTAGCTCCAGTTTTGCATCCGTGAACAGTAGCTGCGTTTTTCGGTGCTTTTGCTCCTTTTATTCTCTTGTTTTTGGTGTTGTGATTTATGTAGTGTTGCTCGTTGGTTGGCACTTCTTTGGTGGCCATTTTGGAGAACATTATTGTAACTCTTAGTGATTATAGTGGAGGTTTTGGTCCCGTGGTTTTTACTCTTCACACCGAAGGGGTTTTCCACGTAAATCTTGGTGTCTCGTGTGATTGGTTTATTTTGACTTGTCGTATTTCTTTTGGTTGATATACTTGCTGCCTTATTACCATTGTGCTTGGTTTGTTTGTCTTCTCTTGGTTCAAATTGAAAGGGAAAAGTTTAGACTTGGGTATTCTTCCGCTGCTACCCTGTTGTGCATTCTTTGTTAGTGCCTTGCCTTTCCCAACAAAGTGGTATCAGAGCATTGGTTGTTGTTGATAGTCAATTTGAATGATGGAGGCAAATATGAGCAAGATGGTGTGTTTGAATGGTAGTAATTATCATACTTGGAAAGGCAAGATGAAAGATCTTCTATTTGTCAAGAAGATGCACTTACCTGTGTTTGCTTCTAACAAACCTGAATCTATGAATGATGAGGATTGGGAATTTGAGCATCTGCAGGTTTGTGGCTATATCAGACAATGGGTTGAAGATAATGTTAGAAATCATATTGTGAATGAGACACATGCCAGAAGTTTGTGGGATAAGCTTGAGACACTTTATGCTTCGAAGACTGGCAACAACAAGTTGTTCCTGCTGAAACAATTGATAAATATCAGGTACAAAGAGGGGAGTCCTATTTCTGATCATATAAATGATTTTCAGGGTGTCCTTGACCAGCTGTCCGGAATGGGTGTAAAGTTTGATGAAGAAATTCAGGGACTTTGGCTTCTCAATACTCTGCCAGACTCTTGGGAGACTCTTCGAGTTTCTTTGACTAATTCTGCTCCCAGTGGTGTTGTAACTATGGAATATGCTAAGAGTGGTGTCTTGAATGAAGAGATGAGAAGAAGATCACAGGCCTCATCTTCTTCAGCTTCACACTCCGATGTTTTGGTTACTGAAGATAGGGGGAGAAATAAGTTCAGAGGTCAGAATGATAGAGGTACAAGTAGAAGCAAGTCAAAGTCCAGATACAAGAATGTTACATGTGACTATTGCCACAAGAATGGACATATCATGAAATATTGTCACAAGCACAAGAGAGATATGAGACGACAAAAGAAAGAAGGCGATAATGAGAATCGTGTTGCTGTTGTTGCTAATGATGATCTTCTTGTTGCTTGTGGTGAGAATGCCATTAATCTTGTTCGTGATGAGTCTAGCTGGTTTGTGGATTCTGGTGCTACTTCTCATGTCACGCCCAAGAAAGAATTATTTTCTTCTTATACTCCAGGTAATTTTGGGATGTTGAAGATGGGTAATAATGATGAAGTTGAAGTTCTTGGCATTGGAACAGTTTGCTTAGAAAGTAACAATGGTTCGAGATTAGTTCTCAACAATGTCAAGCATGCTCCAGATGTTCGCCTGAATTTGATCTCTGTGGGGAACCTTGATGATGAGGGTTATGTTAACACCCTTGGTGCTGGCCAGTGGAAGCTTACTAGAGGTTCAATGGTTGTGGCTCGTGGTGACAAGTTATCTAACTTGTACGTATTTCAGGGCTCCATCTCTAGAGACTCAGTAAACTTGATGGAGAATGATACTTCATCAGAATTATGGCATAGAAGGCTAAGTCATATGAGTGAGAAGGGGATTAACAATTTGGCTAAGAAAAATTTACTTTCTGGAGTGAAACAAGCAAAGTTGAAGAAATGTGTTCATTGCTTAGCCGGTAAACAGAAAAGAGTTTCCTTTCAGAGTCATCCGCCTTCAAGAAAGCTTGATTTGCTGGAGTTGGTACATTCTGATTTGTGTGGTCCTTTTAAGGTAAGGTCTCATGGCGATGCACTTTACTTTGTGACTTTTATTGATGATCATTCTCGCAAACTCTGGGTATTTCCTTTGAAGTCCAAGGATCAGGTACTTGATGTGTTCAAGGGTTTTCAGGCCTTGGTTGAGAGACAGACAGGGAAGAAATTGAAATGCATCCGCTCAGATAATGGTGGTGAGTATATTGGTCCTTTTGATAAATATTGTAGAGTGAAGGGTATTCGGCATCAGAAAACTCCTCCAAAGACTCCTCAGTTAAATGGTTTAGCAGAGAGGATGAACAGAACTCTAGTTGAGAGAGTTAGATGTATGCTTTCAGATGCTAAGCTGCCAGATTCCTTTTGGGCAGAAGCACTTAATACTGCTGCTTATGTTATCAATTTATCTCCTGCTGTTGCTTTGAATAGTGATGTCCCTGACAGAGTTTGGTCTGGTAAGAATGTTTCTTATGATCATCTTAGAGTCTTTGGGTGTAAAGCTTTTGTTCATGTTCCTAAGGATGAAAGGTCAAAGCTGGATGTTAAAACTAGACAGTGTATCTTCATTGGTTATGGTCAAGATGAATTTGGCTATCGTTTCTATGATCCAGTTGAGAAGAAACTTGTTAGAAGCCGTGATGTTGTGTTTTTTGAAGACCAAACAATTGAAGATTTTGACAAAACTGAGAAGGTTGATTCTCAGAGTAGTGAGAGCCTAGTTGATATTGATCCAGTTCCTTTGACTACTGCACCTGAAGAAAATCTTCATAATAATGAAAATCAAGTTGATAATGAAGATGATGATCATGTTCAGAATGACCAGGATGTTGTTGACGCTCCAGTGCAAGAGGATGTGGTTGGCCAGCAACCAGCTGCTATTGATGCTCCAGAGAGTTCTCTCAGAAGATCTACTAGAGAGAAACTACCTTCATCTCGTTATTCTCCCAATGAGTATGTACTCTTGACTGATGGGGGAGAACCTGAGAGTCTTGATGAAGCCATGGATAGTGAAGAAAAAGAAAGATGGTTTGATGCTATGGAAGATGAGATTAAATCCTTACATGATAATCATACTTTTGATTTGGTTAAGTTACCTAAAGACAGAAAAGCTTTAAAAAACAGGTGGGTTTTCAGGGTGAAACATGAAGATGGCAATCCAGTTCCACGGTACAAAGCTAGATTAGTTGTGAAGGGTTTTAACCAGAAAAAGGGAGTTGATTTTGATGAGATATTCTCTCCAGTTGTGAAGATGTCATCCATTCGTGTTGTTCTAGGCTTAGCTGCAAGTCTAGATTTAGAGATTGAACAAATGGATGTTAAAACTGCTTTTCTCCATGGTGACTTAGATGAAGAAATTTATATGGAGCAGCCGGAAGGTTTTGAAGTCAAGGGAAAAGAGAATTATGTTTGCAAATTGAAGAAGAGCTTGTATGGCTTGAAACAAGCTCCTAGACAGTGGTACATGAAGTTTGGTTCTTTTATGAGTCAGCAGGGCTTCAAGAAGACTTCTTCAGATCATTGTGTTTTTGTGCAAAAATTCTCTGATGGTGACTTTATTATTGTGTTGCTTTATGTTGATGACATGTTTTTTGTTGGTTATAATGCTTGCAGGATTCAAAAGTTGAAGCAAGAGTTGAGTAAGTCTTTTGCTATGAAAGACTTAGGACCAGCAAGGCAGATTCTTGGCATGCAGATTGTCCGTGACAGAAAGGCCAAGAAGTTGTGGTTATCACAGGAGAAGTACATTCAGAAAGTACTTCGAAGGTTCAACATGAATAATGTTAAGGTTGTCAGTACACCTTTAGCTATGCACTTCAAGTTGAGCACGAAAGAGTGTCCTTCCAGTGATGATGAGAAGGAAGATATGAAGAAAGTTCCTTATGCTTCAGCTGTTGGTAGTTTAATGTATGCAATGATTTGTACAAGACCAGATATTGCTCATGCTGTTGGTATTGTTAGCCGTTTTCTTTCTAATCCGGGAAGAGAACATTGGAATGCTGTGAAGTGGATCATGAGATATCTTTGTGGCACTTCTAGTCTGAGTTTGTGTTTTGGTACAGGGAAGCCTATTCTTTATGGTTATACTGATTCAGACATGGCTGGTGATGTTGATACTCGCAAGTCTACTTCAGGGTACTTGGTTACTTTTGCAGGGGGAGCTGTGTCTTGGCAATCTAGGTTGCAAAAATGTGTTGCTCTATCTACTACAGAAGCTGAGCTTATTGCTGCCGTTGAAGCTTGTAAAGAGTTGCTCTGGATGAAGAGATTCTTGGGGGAACTTGGTTGTGCTCAAGAGAGGTATGTGCTTTATTGCGACAGTCAAAGTGCTATACATCTTGGCAAGAATTCTACATTCCATGGTCGGTCTAAACACATTGATGTGAGATACCATTGGATTCGAGATGTGTTGGATTCTAAGTTGCTTGAACTTGAGAAGATTCATACGGATGATAATGGTTCCGATATGATGACTAAAGCTTTGCCAAGATGGAAATTTGAAGATTGTTGCATGATCGCCGGGATGGCGGTCTCCTCCACATAGTCGTGAGGGGGAGAATTGTTGGGGTTATGGGTCTTTTTCCCTTCCTATGTGGATAAATAAAGCTCAATTTGGACCAACCCACTTTTGCCCATAGGCCCAATTCTATGGGGCATATATATAGACCTTTTTTAGGTCTTATTTCATAATCCACATAATATTTTTCAGCAGCCACACATAGAGAGAGAGCAGATTTTCGCACCCAATTTCAGCCCTAAATTGCCAACTTCAAATTGCGATTCCCGCTTCGTTTCTTATCCGATTGATCTGATTTTTGGACAGCTTGTTCCTCTCATCTCAATCTTTGATTAGAAACTGACAGAGTTGGATTTGGTATCCCGTAGCTCCAGTTTTGCATCCGTGAACAGTAGCTGCGTTTTTCGGTGCTTTTGCTCCTTTTATTCTCTTGTTTTTGGTGTTGTGATTTATGTAGTGTTGCTCGTTTGTTGGCACTTCTTTGGTGGCCATTTTGGAGAACATTATTGTAACTCTTGGTGATTATAGTGGAGGTTTTGGTCCCGTGGTTTTTACTCTTCACACCGAAGGGGTTTTCCACGTAAATCCTGGTGTCTCGTGTGATTGGTTTATTTTGACTTGTCGTATTTCTTTTGGTTGATATACTTGCTGCCTTATTACCATTGTGCTTGGTTTGTTTGTCTTCTCTTGGTTCAAATTGAAAGGGAAAAGTTTAGACTTGGGTATTCTTCCGCTGCTACCCTGTTGTGCATTCTTTGTTAGTGCCTTGCCTTTCCCAACAATTTTAACTAATGTGGCAGATGTTAATCAAGTGAACGATGGTGCTATGAAGATCACATTGGTTGTAATATATGGTGTGATGGATTCTATGAGTTTCTTGGAATTTTATCATAGTTGTTGGTGTGTACGTGGTGATTGTTGGGGTGGTGATGTCGATGTACTCAGACACGTATTAAGATGACACTTGTCCTACTTATAGGGAAAGCTCTACTAAAAATTTTGTAGGCCTAAGAGACTTATTAAGATGGATGAGGTTTCCAATGTGATAGGCGTACCCTTAGTTAAGGGAAGTGGTTACACTCGTTTAATATCAAGTTATAGTTAATGAATTTTGAGAGAAGGTATTTGATACATTCATCCTGTCAATGAATTAAGCGTGACATGTTTAAATTGAATCATGTGATCAATAAATAGTTTTAATGTATAGAAAAGAAATGTTTCTCCTATTACTGGTAATAGGGGTTAAGTTTGACTAGCGCATTCCCCCTGAGTGAGACCATTCCTTTGTCTTAACTCGAGCTGAAAAGGTTTTACCATTGTTCCCAGACTGTGGCATATACCACCATAGCAATAGCATAAGAAGAATCCACATATTAGTATGGAATGTTCCTAACACCTTAAGAAAATACAAGAAACTTTGAATTGGATGTCACACTCCCCCCCCCCCCATTCGCCCTTTACTAATATAATAGTGAGAAATTCCTCCATAGTGAGGGCCGAATAAATTGGGTCACCAGTAAAAAACCTCTCCTATCCCATAATCCTCTCATTTCACACCAACTAAAGTGGAACTTAATCACCAAGGCAGAGTTGTATAAATCCCTAATGTAACTGAACAAAGTAGGAAACCCACAATATGAGAGCAAAAACCTTCTGTATGTAAGAATAAAAATACAAGTGCGTGGTAAGCATAGTAGGCCACTCGAGCATGCTCTGTGTACAGGAAAGCAAAGAGCCAGTGAGGACCGGAATGGAATATCGTATGTAGTGTCGTATCTAATCTGAAGCACTTTTGAACAATCGTGGTTTGGCTCATAGGATACACACAAAATTTTTGATGCTCTAGTTACGATTGATCCTAGATTGAATTTATTGTATGTTACTCTTTATTTTGCTCTTGATTTTAGGATAGAGCCCAAACAATTGATAATTTTTTTTTGTGTTAATACCCATGTTGGTGTCCATGTTATTTCTTCTAGAGTTTATAGTAGTTGCACAATTATAGTTAAAAAGCGCAACCACAACTAATAATTTGAGTTGGAAATGGTGGACTTTGATGTGATTATGGGAATGAACAGACTTTCTTCTTGCTATTCAATTGTGGATCGTTGATAAAAAATGATAAGATTTGAATTTCCAAATGATATTGTTATTAAAGTGAAGGGTGATATCACTAATCCTCGGGTAGATTTATCTTTTATGTTATGGTTAGTAGGATGATTTCAAAGGGGTGTATACGCCATTTAGTTATTGAGAACAACACTCAGTCTGTAGTTCCCAAATTTTATTTGGTTCGTATAGTAAATGATTTTCCCAAAGTATTTCCTGAGGACCTCGCATGCATTCCACTTGATAGAGTTATTGCTTTTGGGATCGACATTATTCTCGATACTCAGCCGATCTGTATTATACCCTATCATATGGATCCTGCTAAGTTAAGGGAATATGTAGAGCAATTGAAGGTTTTTCTAGATAAAGAATTTATTTGACCAAGTACTTCACCATGGGGTGCTCCGGTCTTATTTGTCCAAATGAAGGATGTGTCACTTAGAATGTGTCTTGACTACCTCTAACTTAATAAAATAACCATTAATAATATATATCCCTTGCCTAAGATAGATTATTTGTTTGATGTGCTTCTGGGAACTAGTTTCTCTTCAAATATTACCCTACACTAAGGGTATCATGAGATAAAGACAAATGAATAAGATATTCCAAAACAACTTTTTGTACTGGCTATGGTCACTTAAAATTCTTTGTCATGTCTTGTAATGACCTGCTCCATTGTTATGGTAAAGTAAGGGCATAAGTTCCTGACAAGAAAATTCCCTAAGGTATGAGTTGAAAAATCTAGAGCTAGGGTGAAACTAGAAAAAGATTTCAGTGTTCTATGTAATATAGACAATAGGGGTCTCATGGTTCGTTATGTGGTAGTATGGAGTCTGTTTATGGATAGCTAACTACCATAGTTTCCTTTTGGAAGTTTCAAGACGTGAATCAGGTTCAGGAAACCCCAGTTATGATAGTTGTTGCATCGAGATTAATCCATGTTGCCTAGGAAATAACATGTGTTGTGAAATGAGGGTTTGGGGGTGAGAAATCGATGTTACGTAATTTGATGTTCATAATGATGAAGGTGTGACTCATTGCAATGATCCATCGTGTAGAGCCGATCCTCATCGCAATGACTCATTACATTTAGAAATTGTCCATCGCTACGAGCAAATAGGCAGTATATCTATGCATTTAATATTTTTTCTGAGTTATTTTCCCACAACTCTTATATCATTCTAGAGCTCCAAGGGACATTTTCTCCAAGAAACTAGGGCATTCTTCATTATTTGAGGTAAGTATTCTCTAAAACCACTTGTTATTAATTATTAATCTTCATAAGTCCTTTAGGTAGAGTATTAGTGGTGGAATTCTTGAAATTGAGCCCTAAAAGCCTTAACTTGGGGGAGAACCATATGGGTAGGTGAAACTTCATCTAGAAATGTTTATAACTTGTATTTTTATAATTTCTAGAATGGATTTATTAGTTGTTAACTTGATAAGGCTAGTGGGGAACCTTAGGTTCCATAAATGTGAGACCTTTAGGCATAAAAATGGCTAGGAAGGGACGAACTCGATTAGAAGCCTTTGGGTATTGATTCAATGAATGCTATGAGACTAGTTATTGATTAATTAACCCCTGGAAAATGCTAGAAACCTTTTTTAAGGGTAGAATTGATGGGTTAATTCCCAAGACCTAAAATGAAGAGTAAATGATTAATTTCTCTTGTATGATTATTGTTTATCGACCTTGAGCATTCTGAAAAGTTAAGTGTCACGACCCTAATTCCAAGTCGTGATTCCACCTACTACAACCCACCATTAGATAAGCCAACCCTTATCCCAAAACTGCAAGTAATGGGCTAAAACAAGAAAGAAACCCCAAGCAGAAGAAATATCAATAAATAGGAGAAGACAAGATAAACAAACATAAGTAAAAGAGAGGGAAGAGAATAAAATACATAAGAATCCCCCAAGACCTCGTGTTAGTCGGTACAAGGGCTATTACAACCTAAATGTTCTAGATAGATACAACAAAATATGGACAATCTCCGAAGGTACATTAGAAGATTTATCCAAAAGTAGAGGGAGATAGATCAACTCCAATCGCCAAAAGCTCACCTAATGTATCCATTCAACAACTCTGCACGAGGACAACAATCAACGATGATAACTCGTACTATGATATGCACCAGGAAAAAGATGCAGAAGTGTAGTATGCGTACCAAAATACACGGTACTCAATAGGACAAGATATAAATATAACAAAATGTGAATATAATGCAAGGATAATAAAGATGAGTTAGAAAAATTTATGAAGGTCAAAACCAAGATAAAATGAGAAATATCGCAACAATATGAAAGACATAAAGTAATAGTCCAGCAACAACCATATCGGGCTTCCTCGAGTCCTAAAAGTACACCCAAATAAAACAAGCCAACTATTCATGGAGTTTGATAGTAAAGATGTTGAAGGAATACCATGACATGCGATGTGAAATGAATGAAATTAAATCTGGCCAATGCAATAATGAGTGAAACCCTGAGTCACCTCATGGGCCACCGGAGCTTACATACCAATACTATATCATAATACCTGCATTATCCAAAAAGGCCATCAAAGCTTATCAATACCACATAATCCACGTATAATAAAAAAAACCAAGGTATTCTCATGGGCCGCCGGAGCTTACCAATAGAAATGAATACCACAATGTAAAACCCTGCATGTATGATAAAAGGGGGGGGGGGGGGAAGGGTTTATAAATATAATCCTACAAATCAATGGAAAGTAAGGTTCAGAACTTTGCCTCAAATCAAGTGAATAAAATAGAAATATTTTCCCATTCAGAAGTCAGTAAAACAGTGATGTACCATTTCTCTTTAGTAGCACAAGTTTATAGAAAAAGAAACCATTTCCCCTCTTTTTTTAACCAAAAACAGTGACAAAAGTTTGATGCTCTCCCTGGAGCTCCATTTATTTAAAAAGGAAGTGTTTGGGTTTTAAACGTTAGCAATCAACTTAAAGCAGTATTAAAAAGAAGGGTTCCTTATTAAACCACTGAGTCATGCAACATCCGACAATCCGTACCATTCAGTTCCTATCAATTTGTACCATAACCCAATCATATGCGGACATGAATGAAAATAAATTGGTCAAAATGTATGTATGAGTACATGAAAATTCACACCGCTATACCAAGATAGGGCATTTCACCCTTCATATTAAGATAGTACTAACCTGGAATCCATCACGCTCAACCACTGCCTCAGTCCCACAAATACTCATACCAAAGCCAAACATAGAAAAATAACATGATAAGGATAGCCTGAAAGCTATGTAAGAAACTACTCTACCATGAACTACCCTCCAACGAATGCTAAGGCCGCCTATTCTAGTACATTTACTAATAGGGAAACACTACACTAACTGCCAACCCCAAGAGACCCACCTAAGGTAATCAACTAACTGGAACTAAGCATAAAGTGTACAACAAAGAAATATTTAAGTAAAACTAAACAAAATTTACCTGGGCTCCTGCTAATCCAGCCTCCACGACCTCGGGCACATAAGTATATGATAAATAGAACACTAAACTAGCAATAATAATAATAATAATAATAATAATAATAAAACAACAATAACGCCTACACTATCATAAAGCCTTATCTAATTCTTCGCTAAGGCTCCCTAAATCTAGAAACCTCGACCATAAGCAGCTTAAACTTAGCTAAGGCATCTAATCCTAAATCCAATGATGCTACACCGCCTACGCCAAATCTTACAGAAAGGCTACAACCTGTACTAAGGATTTGCTAGACAAAATCTACTCTAATGCCCCTAAATCACCTATAAGGATCAATATGCCTACTAGAATCGTATCCTAACCCCAAGATCCCACTAACCATTACTAAATTATTATACTCATACCTCATACGAGCAAAGTCTAGAAAAAGTAAACCATAACCTACCGGGAAACTGAGCACGCGCATACAATCCAAAAGGCCAGAGCCAATCTCCCCTGAGAAGTATCAGCAAACAACCACACTATCATTACAATATTCTACACATCAATACAAAGATAATAGTACCCATAATGCTAATAATTTAGCCGTGTCAAATTTGGGTCACAAGCAGACACGTGGGCCCCGAAATTCAAAACTAGAAAAAAAATCACCACAAGGTTCCTAACCTCGCCAAGAGTGCATGCTCACAATTTGAGCAAAAAGGCACCATTAAAAAATCTCAGAACAGCCCCAAGAATCAAGAAATCAAAATGGAAATTAATTGAGGAAAATGGAAAATAAAGAGGCAACCTACTCGATTTAGAAGTTAATAAACGAACAAGGATCGACAAAATAGTAGCCACCATGCTTTGGGAAGGAAGCAGGTGTTTTAATGGAGTTTTTAGGAGCAAAAGCAATGGAGAAACCAAGTTGGAATTTTAGGAATTGAGGGAGAGAAGAGGGCTAACCAGATTATAAGTTGCCAGCCCCTATAGCATCGGGGCGGCCAGGACAGGCGTAGGTGCGCTGGTGCCACGACGCCCAGGTAGGGGCAAGCGCACAGGCGCTAAGGAACTGGCCAGGCGCAGGGGTACTAGTGGCCGAGGCAGGTGGGGACACAGGGGTGCTGGCCTAGGTGCAGGCGTGTGCACGCAAGCGCGGCCTAGGCGGCTCTCTGGCACCACACCAGTAGCCAACAAGAACAACAATATGCCAAGGGAAGATTTTCAAGCAGTGGCCCCCAGGAATGCATCTGCGGTCTCGCAAACATGAACGAGCTGAGCTATTCAACTAGAAATGACATTCTGGATCTAATCGAATCGATAAAAATCCCATGAAAGTTCGATTTAATGAAATATGGGCCCCATGCCCAAAATCAACCTTTAGGCCAAAAATTCCAAAATGGAACCTAAGGGCCGAAATCATGTCTGGAAGCTTTGGGACCAGAACCAAAGGTCCCTCTATCCCAAAGTTGATATTTTGGAGCTAACAGTGCTGGGGAATTTTCATCCGAGCATGTCTTCTTATAATATTGACCAAAGTCAACTCTTCAAGCCCTACTAGACTGAAAACACAGAATGAAAGAAAGTTCCAAGCTGAAAAGCTCCCAAATCCTGACCAAAGGTCATACTAGACCAAAGTCCACATTCCAGAGCTAATGGAACTGTTAGAATTTGATTATGAGCGCGTTTACCAAGAAAGTTGACCGAAGTCAAGGATTTCACAAGTTGGAGTTCTAAAACAGGGAAATAGTCATAACGACCTAACGAACGGCCCAGGGACCGAATCGTCAGTCTCGACAAGTCATAAATGACCTGTAGCCACTACGTGAAAACTCAAAATATAGAAAATGTAAGGAAATAGAGAAATAACCTGGAGGGTCATTACAACATCCACTACTAAAAGAACTTTTATCCTCGAAGGTTAAGAAATAGGAATTACCCGAAGGCTCAAAAATGAAAAGATACCAGGCCCTAAGTTGAGCTAGGCCTACTAAGGAGCGTCCTCGATCAGATAATGGACAACGGAAGGATAACCAAAGAAAGCTTACTAAAACCTTAGGTCATTACCAGCCAAATCATGAAATACAAAGAACTCTAAATCAAACACTAACCGATCAAATAACTAAATCGAACCCCATATGAAAGCATTCAAAAAGCACCAACGGCATACAAGAACCACGAAAACCAATACAATCATCATACAGAACCGATAACCATTCTAACACAAAGCACAAAACCTACTTTCTCTAAAAATCTAACCCATGAGTCCTGGGTCTAAAGACCCTTCAGTTTATCCAGAAACATCGGCATTCAAACTATAAAGTCAAACACAAGCCAAACACTCGAGTTAAATTAAAGAAATATCAATGAACCCATCAGAAGGCTAGGACTCTTACCATACTCTACCTCCATGAAGTAGTCTAAAAACTTGATCTTAAATAAAACCAAACAGTAGTCCTACTTTCCTCAGAAACATATACACCTACCCGAGACATACCCATTATAATCAGAGTAGCCTACCCTGATTGTGTCACGACCCGATTTCTCAAGTCATGATGGCACCTACAATCCCCCAGTAGGCGAACCAATTCCCGTAGCCCAGAATGGTTAGTAATGGGCTACTACCTAACCAAAATGCACCAGCAAGCAGAAATAAGCAAAAACAAAACTCGAATATAAATACATAAAGGAAACTACACCAACCCCAAGACTTGGTATCAATAGTACAGAAGCTTCTAATAGGATACAAGTGCTAGTAGTAACAAAATACAACATAAATTGCCTCCGAAAGTACAAGGAGCAACAGTACAACATATGAGATGTAGACAAGCCCCGACCGTCAGGCGCTCACCCTAGTCTCAAAGATCCAAAAGCTGCATGAGTCTCCAATGTGATCAACGGTGAAAGCTCAGCTAATATCTACACAAAAAGTGCAGAAGTGTAGTATGAGCACCAAAACCACGGGTACTCAGTAGGTATCATAGGCCGACTGAGCGCATATAAGATTTAAAAGCAGTAAGTAACAGATAGCAAGAAAGCAGTCACTGAAGCCATAAGCAAGGGACAAGGAGCTAGCACAGATCATCCATAACCAAGAGCTTCAAGTAACACATGCTAGAACAGAGATACAATTACACAGAATCACAGGTGAAGGAAAGGAGAACGCACCTGGAGTCCTTGCACAACAATATAAGTAAGTAGAGAGAGAGTTGAGAAAATGGTGGTATACCGGTAACCTCAAGTGGAAGGAAAAGACGGAGAGTAGTCTAACATACTCAAAATGGAATCAACCAGTATAAGGAAATCATAACACCAATCCAATCATATGATAGCATAACTAGGGAATCACCTCACAAGTACAACCCTAGGATGAAATAACTAGGCCACAATAACCGAGAGATACCACTCAGCTTCCCACAAGAATAGAACCAGAGTCTCACACTCTGCTCAGAAGGCCACACAAAAGTGCCTCAATAAGATAAGACTCCAAATCCCTCTCAATAATAAAAAATCCCACAACCAAAGCCTCAACAGGCTAGCCATCACTAATCTTTCAAGAACTGGGTGCCAAGATAAGCTCTAAATAAAGACAGGACTAAATATAGTCTACCTACAGTCCCAACGGCCGCCCATACAACCGAGGAACACAATCAAGTGAAATAAAACCCTCTGGCATCCCATACTATCAGAGTGTACACTGAACACACAGCAAACAAGGGTGGAATCCAATGCATGATATGATATGATATGAAATAGAACCTCTGTATGTACCTCCTCCGGTGCCAATCGGGCCCAGCAGGCAGGTTCCATGGAAGGACTCAGCCTGTATACCTCTACTCCACCGTATACCCTTCCCTCCGGCGCACGCAGCCTGAAGCCCTAGGCCCGGAGCGGCAAGGTCCATGGAGGTTCCTGACCCCATACTAAAACTCAGTATCAAGACATGTCATCCGAAAGCAAGTCCGGGATCAAGATAGAGACCCAGTCTCATGTATGCATGCCCAGAGCCTGTCCAGGACTAAAGTAGTATAAAATGCCTCAAAAACCCCTCCAAGGGTGCCCGGGAGTAATCGGGTCTAAAACTGTAGTAAATCAAGTCTAATGCTCCACCCTGCAGAGACTAGTATCAGTAATAAAATCAAGTCTGGTGCTCTGCCCCGCAGAGACTAGTATCAAGAATAAAATCAAGTCTGGTGCTTTGCCCCGGAGAGACTAGTACCAGTAATAAAACCAGTGTGAAAACATCCAAAAATCCCCTTTTCTATCAACAACAGTACCAAAAAGGGGCCCCCAAGGCTATGCAAATTTAGGAAAACTGTCAGTAGTGGCTCACAGCCAAAACTCTAGTAAAACATGCAGGGGAAAACCTTTTTCATGGATGATATGCTCGCACACAAATATAAAAGTAGCCCAACGGCTCACAACAATTCCTATCAGCCCTGTACAGGCCCAATAGCTACTCAGCAGACATAACCAGCCTAAAAGGATAATCTCTGTCCGGGACTCGCGGACATTCCCAAATAGCCCACCATCTATGTTCCAGAGTCAATACAAGGCCACGCAGGACCACAAAGGTAATATACATTACTACGTGAATACCACAAACAACGTATGAAATAGACGGACGAAAGGCGGACAAGGTCTGCGGTACCAACCTATAACAACCCATCCAAGGATGCTAATTAATGCAGTTATAGCCTATTTACGTAGAGTCTAGATAGGGTAAAACCATAACCTACCTATCATCCGATGACTAGCTGCGGGAACGATGTCGTCCAGACTCAAACTGCTCCGGGAAGCTCTGAATCACACAAAACAAATACTTTCAACTGAAGCCCCAAATACGTCTCTATGAAGGCTGACCAACCAGGGTAATGGAACAATTGCTAGAATCGACGAGGCTGCAAGAACGAGCTATAGCCATTTGATAAGGTGTTAATGTCACACTAGCGACCAGCCAACTCCAAGACATAAAATGAGGCCAATAACAATAAGAAATGGCAGCTAAATCCAACAATAATATGTTAACCACATCTCAAAGGAGCGACGAGCTCCCGAGGCACTATTTCAAGGCATACTTCACGTTTGTCCAATCCAATAACTATCGTATGCGATCCCAAAAAGAATCGCATAATTTTCCAATCCCTCCAGAACCTTACCACAACCAGAACACCACAACAATAACCAAACATAACAAGATAGAGGGGCTGTCCAAATCCACAAATCCAAAATACCACTTCGGGGCTCAGAAATCCATAAAACAATACTAAAACATATAATAACGAAGGAGGGTCGTAGGGGAGAGATTTCCTTGACAAAAATATTAAATATTCCAAGATTAACCACCTGCCTCCTTGCAGGAACAACAAATATATCCAAATCCAACAAGAAAATACTACAAGTTATCGAAAAATACAACTTTTCGTGACTAGAAGCTTAGAATATTGATTCAACAAATAGATAAGTGTACGGGATCCATACCTCGCCAATATAACTCCGTAGCTACTGCCAAATACTCAGAAAACACCTGCTGGATTGCTGCGTCAACACCCACGAAGATACGCCATGAAATCGACGGGGAAAACTATACCAAAATGACGAGCTCCCGACGTAGAGCAATTTCCGTTAAACTTCCGAATTGAAAGGATCAAAGTCCATGGATTATTTAGGGACTTTACCTCTGATTTTCTGAAGCTTTTGGATGATTTTTATGAATTAAAACGAAGCTGGAACACCTTTTATAAAGCAAAACCGACCTAGGATGTGGGCCCCACCTTGACGTGTCTGCTTGTGCAGTCTTACGAAAACGTGAATATCTCTCTATTATGAAGTTGTATGGATGAATGGTTTAGTTCGTTGGAAACTACACTCGTAGACCTTCGATTTGGTATATTAGGGGCCCAATAAATCTTTATAGATAGGGAGAAACACCCCAAGACATTTAACCCAAATTTGAAGAGAATTCCTTAAAGGAATTTACAATAACTTTTTCCGACTTTTGTTTCGCAACTTGCTTGACTTCAAAACTTATCATACGACCATTTTGCGATTATAATACCTCATAACACATTCTTCTTAGTATATTAGATACTATTAGTCTTACCCCAAAGTCACGAGTTACTTTAAACCTTCCAAATGGGTGAGGTGTTACACGAGACATTTCTTTAACTCAAACTTTTGAGTAAAGGATTCCTTTGACCTAGAACCTTGGTTTAGTTCTTTGATATTACCAAGAATGTTGTCGGAAGTCAACAATTTCCAAAGTTGAAGCTCTAAAATGAGGAACGGCCATAAAAACCAAACAAACGGCCCGGGCACTGAACTACCGGTCCCGACAAGCCATAAATGACTTGGGCCGCTACAAGTAAGCTCTAATGGTACAAGAAAGGAAAAAACGTGTAAATGACCGGAAGGGTCATTACAGATTGACTGTTGGTCCGCAAATGGACAACTGCGGTAAGCTCAGTCGAAGAACCTATACTAATTTGAAATGACTAATAGGAACCCGAACATCCAAG
Source organism: Jaltomata sinuosa (assembly GCA_003996215.1). Taxonomy (NCBI): domain Eukaryota; kingdom Viridiplantae; phylum Streptophyta; class Magnoliopsida; order Solanales; family Solanaceae; genus Jaltomata; species Jaltomata sinuosa. The sequence continues at coordinate 32,203 of QJPP01002308.1, read as the reverse complement.
AAAATACAAGGATTTGAAAAGGTGTAACCAGACACCCCATGCTAAAGGACAACCTTCCAAAAGCAGATTCTGAACTAAACTATCTGAACGACACAAAGTCTGATCTGACAAAAGTGACTAGGCTAGGTCCGCTTATACGGATAGACCCCAAGGACACCAAAAACATGCAAGAAATGTAGAGACTATGTAACGAACCCTAAAGTCAGCCTCCAACTCTAAAAGATAGAAGTTTTTCCAATTTCCCCAACCCCCAATACACAAAGCAGAACTAAGAATATGCCCTACTAGACCAGTACACATTCTAATAGCTCGAAAGTATCTCTCTAACTGATAACTTTTTGGCCCTTCACAGGAAAGGTATGAACAAACGCTGGAACCTACAAGCCTCTTACCCTTAAGAAACCCACATCACTCTGGCCTAACTTATAGAAGGGAACAGTCTACTGAATCAATCTAGTCGAAGGTTCCACGAACTGAGAAAGTCTTCCACAACCCTCCTAATATATCCTACTAACCCGTAATGTATGAAACCAACACCAAATTCTAATTGATCTCCTCCCTACGCCTCGAGTCAACTCAGATGCTACCTTTGAATACTGTAGTAACTGGAACTTGAATAGGATCTCAACACGATGCTCAACAATCTGCAACTGCTATTGAGGCATGGGTCCAACCAAAGGACATAGTTGGGAACTTATTGAGGAATGAGTTTTAAGGTAGTCCTTTGAATACCCACCACTGTGATACTTAATAGGAGATAACCCAAACTCAAACTCTAACTTTAGAAAACACCTCTGCAATCGGAATATCCACACCAGTAGAAATTGACCCAAGGGATGAACATCAGAACCAGCACCATAAACAAAAGCAAGACAATTCAAACACCCAAGAAGGCTAGGTCCTAAGATAATAATAACCAATCCTAGAATCACCGTAAAAACCCACTAACTATAATGATAAAGCCTACCTTGGTTTTCTCCACAAGATATCTAAAACCCAAAACCCACGTACTTGATCCACCACTAAAAGAATCCTTCAATGGGGTAGCTATAATCACAAGTACAAAAATATCACCATGCAAGTCTAGATGAGAAGGAATGTAAGTATATACATATAAGGATATGCAAATCCCACGTCTAACAATACCAAAAGCTCACTAATGATAACTGAATTGTACCTATGATACAAGCATCTGTACGACTCCGTCTTCCATGACTACTCGATTGATACGGTTGGAAACCATCACTAACAATCTAGGAACCATCCTTACTAACCCATGCATCACCCCTGGCCGGTGTTGTTGGAACTCGAAAAGGGTATAATTCTCTGAATCTTGGACAAGCACTAGAAAAGTGTCCCCGCTCACCACAAACATAACAACCCTTACCTGAAGTGCCTCGATAAGAAAATCTGGCTGAACCTGAATTGCCACCATGGCTTGGATACCCAGAATGCAAACCTCAAGAAGTCCAACCTGAACCCTGATTACTCAGCCTATTATGCCTAAAATAACTACTCTCTGAAATCTGTAGTATTGTATGAACTGGCCTGTGAAACCGAGAATGTCATGGGTAACCCCCACGAGAGAAACCTTTGCCTTAAAAAGGGAAATTATTGCAACTACCTTATGGTGAGGCCTCTTACCACCACCTCCACTTGCCTTATGACATATACCCTAAATAACCCATGTATGATCAACAACCATAAGAAATGTAGCCCCCAATGCTACTAGTGTCTCTGTGGCCAAATGAAGTGGTAGATCTAACCCTCTGACAAACTGGCAAAACCGCTTGTGCTCTGTAGGAAGAATCATAGTAGCATGCCTAGACAACTCATGGAACCATGCCTCATACTCATTAACTGACATAGAGCCCTACTTTAACCTGGTGAAATGATCCCTCAACCTCTTCCTCAGCTTCAAGGTACAAACTTTTCCAACAAAGCTTTGGAGAACTGAGCACAAGTCATTAAAGGTAACCCAACTTGTCTGCAAGCAATATAAAATCGCCACCACTATTTTACCAAACCATCCATTTGAAATATAGTGTAATTAGCTCCGTGAGACTCAACTAACCCAAGGTTATGCAACCTCTCCAAGCAACTAATCAAGAACTCATAAGCATCCTCCCCTGGGGCACCAGAAAACCTCGGAGGACCCAACCTGATTAACCTACCTAGGATCTTCTGCTCTTCAATTGACATAACCATCCTAGCTAAAATAGGCTGAGCAACCAATGAAATTGGCAATATCTCAAAATAGGAAGCCAAAACGGTTTACTGTGCTTTTAGTCCCTGACTACTATGTGTCATTGTTCGGGCTGAAGTCTATGTCTTAACTCTTGTCTGCAAAACACCAGGTGCACTAGGTAGAGTCCTGGCACATGACTGTAATACCCAGAATTCGATCAGTTTTCAAACTCAAAAATATGCAAATTTTTGAACTTTCTAGGATTTATGGGTCCAAATCACAGGACATGGTCTGAACCATGGGTCATGGAATGAACCCATGGTTTACACCTGCAGGTTCAGTCTTTGGTCTGAGAAACATGAGTTGGTTCAACGGACCATGGTTCAAACCATGATCTGTCCTGTCAACTCGTGGAACTTGATCAGAGGGCAGACAGTTTCCCTGAAGATTACGGATTTGGTCTACAGACCATAGTTGGTTCTATGGTCAATCCTATTGAACCGTAGAACTCCTTCTGTAGCTTGAATGTTAAGCCTAGAATCACGACTGTGTTATAGGGGCCATAGTTCATTCTACGGCCAATATTGTTGACTCATAGAAAGTCATCTGCAACCTGACTCTGTGGCCAAGAACCACTAGTGAAAACCCAGAGCCATAGTTCAGTCTACGACTCGTGGAATCCATCCGTGATTCCTGAAGCCGACTTTTTCTAGCAGTTTTAATTTAAGTCTCAGGGGTATTTTAGACCTTTCCTTTCTATTTTTTCTTCGACTATAAATAGTCTTAGGCTTATTTTATTAAGTTTAGTTACCCAAAACGAAGTCATACTTTTCTAAAATCAATTCAAGTCAGAACAGAGCGTCTTCTCCAAAGTTCCAAGCCTAGGGCTCTCTCCTCCAAGCTTCAACTCCAGAGTCTTGCAGGGATTTTCATCCACCAGGTATGTTGGAATTTAGTAAGTGCTTAGTCCGCCCTTATGCCCAAAAACCTCAGATCTTTTCAATATTCTCATGAATATAGAACTAGGGTTCTTGTCCCTTTCTTACAGATTGCTCCAAGAAATCATGCTCATGAGTTATATATGATCTTTGCATTATTTCAAATATCACATACTGATTATCTTGCATTACTTAGATATTTACAGGATCTTTAGGGATCATGGACTTAGCCCTAAATTATAGCATTTGCTTAAATGTGTTAGCTTCATTCAAAAATCCAACCTAGCTTATTAGTATGAGTTCTAAAAGAAAAAATTGGTCAGTTTTCAGTCTATTACAGTATCTCAGAAAAACTAAGACTTTAGACTAGTCTAGTCCTGACCCAGAAACTCAGGGTGCCAATTTTGAATTGAGCTATATAGAGTTTGGGAGTAGTTTTAGCACCGAGTTGGACTAGGGTTCAGCATACCCTCAAGTCCCAGAACTACGTGCCATCATAGGTTTGTAAGTCCCCTCTGTTGGGCATCAGTTTTAATGATCACGCCACAGTCACGCCTTTATACCCTGGCAAGGTATATTGGGTCCTCTCAATGAGGCGTATACATCGGACTCCATGTTTAGCTCACATGGTTTATATCGGTTAATAAGCTCTCCCAAAATATTAGAATCAGTATTGTATTTTAGGACCTCAGTTACACTTATTTTAAGTTTTCAGCGTACTTTTATGTTATTCCTGCATTTCAGCTATTTTATGCAGGACTATATATTTAGGCCTATGTACTATAGCTTAGTTCAGATTACAGCTTTCAGTATTTTTAACATGTTTACATTTCAGTCAGCCTAGCATATCCCTCGTGTTTAGTACATCTAAAGTACTGACGCATAATCTATGTTGCATCCCATTATGATGAAGGCTCAGGTTTAGCCCCGTGATTAGCTCTAACTGGTGTCATATCAACTTAGTTAGGGGTGAGTCCTCATCCTCCGAGGAAATTTCTATCATGCTTTTTGGTTTAGTCAGATATTGTTAGTTCCAGTGTTTTGGACCTAGCTGGGGACTTGTCCCAGCAGATCATCAGTATTAGAGGCATTCACACATAAAGCCCGTATTCAGTTGATTTGGGTTGTATGGTTTGAACTCAGTCATTACTTTCAGATATTATCAGATATATTCTTTTAGTTTTACTCACTTCTTAGTTAGGCTACCATTTGTTTTAGAACTATATTCAGTATGCTTGTGATCTACCAGATTTAGGGTTAGCTTCGGGTTACTTGTAACCCTAGATCCCATGTTACGTCTAGGGGCTAGCCTCGAGGCATGACAAACTTGGTATCAGAGCATCAGGTTCAAGAGTCCTAGGATGTCTGAAAGCCACACTAAGTAGAATCTCTCTCATGGGTGTGAAGCAAGCCACACTTTTGGGGGGGCTACGAAGTGTTTTAAGAAAACTTCAGTTCTTTTGCTATTTTTATCATGCGATTGAGTGTGAATCAACTTCTCCCTTCTAATCTATTGTTATGCATTTCAGATCATACCTCCTCGTAGATCTAAAAAACGCAATGCTAATGCAGTTCCTCTAGCCCCAAACTATGAGGTTACAAATGCAAAATTCCATAATGTGATTCAGTTGTTGGCTCAAACAGTTGCCAATAATTCTAATCAGCAGGCCCTCATTCCTGCAAACCCCGCTGGTGGATCAGCTGTAGCCAAGGTTTGTGATTTTGTTCGTATGAATCTGTGAGAGTTTCTAGGGTAAAGGGTTGGTGAAGACCCACAAAATTTCAGTGATGAGATCAAGAAGATTCTTGAGGTGATGCAGGTGACTGGTACTAAGAGTGTGGAGTTAGCATACTATCAACTCAAGGATGTGGCTCATATTTGGTTCATGCAGTGGAAAGACAACAGGGGTGTGAATCTAGCTCCTATGACATGAGACTGTTTTACGAGAGCTTTTCTGTAAAGGTTCTTCCCGAGAGAGTTAAGGGAGGTTAAGGCCCAAGAGTTTATGAATTTGAGGCAAGGATCCATGAAAGTCCAGTAGTATGGGCTGAAGTTCACTCAGCTCTCCAGTATTCTCCATATATGGTAGCCAATCCAAGGGCTCAGATGGGAAAGTTCTTGTTTGGAGTATACGATCTAGTGAAGACAGAGTGCAGAAATGCTATGTTATTAGAAGATATGGATATCTCTAGACTGATGACCATGCTCAGCAGGTTGAGGGAGACAAGCTTAGGGAAATGGATAAGGACAACAAAAAGGATAGGATGGGTAACTATGAATCGCTCACAATTTCAGCAGAGGTCCGCAGCCCCAATGCCTTCATCAGCTAGTGACCCACCTCCCAGGCCTCGACATAACCATAAAAGTAGAGCATCAGGCTCTAAGTCTCATGCCAGTATTTTAGGTAACCTTACCTTTCCATCATGCCCAAAGTGTGGTAAGAACCATCCGGGTGAGTTTCTTGCTGGCAGAGAGGGGTGTTTTGGTTGTGGTCATCTCGGTCATAGGTTGAAGGACTGCCCCTCTGCCAGGCAATGATAGGTAGGTGAAAAAGCTCAGTATACTACTTCAGCGGCTCTAGTGGGTCGCTACACTTAGCAGGGTGCCTAGTCTGTTACAGGTGGTGGTTAGCGTCAGAATAGATTATATGCTCTTAAAACTCAACATGACCAGGAGGATTCTCCCGATGTGGTAACAGGTATGTTACAAGTCTTCCATTTAGATGTTTATGCACTATTAGACCCATGTGCAACACTTTCCTTTATAACTCCCTTAATAGCAATAACATTTGTGACAGTCTCGAAATCCTCCCAGTACCCTTCTAAGTCTCTACTCAGTTTGTGACCCAGTTATAGCTAGAGGGGTATACAGAAATTGCTCTATCACAGTTTTCCAGAAAGTTACCTCAGCAGATCTTGTAGAGTTAGAAATGGTAGATTTTGATATCATTCCAGGCATGGATTGGTTGCATTCCTGTTATGCCTCAGTCAATTGTAGAACTAGGATCATTCGGTTGTAGTTTCCTAATAAGCCAGTCTTCGAATGGAAGGGTAGTAACTCAGTGCCTGTAGGTCGTTTCATCTCCTACCTTAAGGCCAGAAAAATGATTTTCAAAGGGTATATCTATCCTTTTTTTGGGTTAAGGATTCAAACTTCGAGACCCCAACTCATGAATCGGTCTCAGTGGTGAATGACTTCCCAGAAGTGTTTCCAGAAGATCTTCCTGGATTTCCTCCCGAATGGGAAATTAACTTCAGAATTAATCTCCTTCCAGGTACTTAGCCTATTTCGATTCCTCCATATATAATGTCTCTAGATGAGCTTAAGGAATTGGAAGATTAGTTGAAAGACCTTCTAGATAAGGGCTTCATCAGACCCAGCATCTCTCCATGGGGTGTTCAACTATTTTTTGTGCGTAAGAAGGACGGTTCTCTCAGGATGTGCATTGATTATCGTCAGTTGAACAAGGTCACAATCAAGAATTAATATCCCATCCCCAGGATTTATGACTTGTTCGACCAACTTCAGGGCGCTAGTTTCTTTTCCAAGATAGACCTTATATTTGGCTTTCATCAACTCAGAGTCAGGGGTAGTGACATCCCGAAAACAGCCTTCAGGACTCAGTATGGTCAGTATGAATTTGTAGTTATTTCTTTTGGACTAATCAATGCTCCTGCACCTTTCATGGACTTGATGAACAAAGTGTTCAGACAATATTTGGACTTATTTGTCATCGTCTTAATTGATGATATCCTCATATATTCTCGGAGTGAGGAGGAGCATGCAAACCATTTGAGAGTTGTTCTGCAAACTCTCAAGAATTGCCAGTTATTCAGTAAATTCAGCAAGTGCTAGTTTTGGTTGCAGTCTGTAGCTTTCCTTTGTCATGTGGTGTCCCATGAAGGGATCCGAGTGGATTCTCAAAAGATCAAGGTAGTAAAGCACTGGCCCAGACCTACTTCTCCATCAGACATTAGGAGATTTTTGGGTTAGGCTGGTTACTACAGGAGGTTCGTTGAAGGATTCTCATCCATAGCTTCACTATTGACTAGGTTGACTCAGAAAAAGGTCAAGTTTCAACGGTCAGATGAGTGTGAGAAACTTTTCTTAGAATTGAAGACTAGGTTGACTACAATTCCTATTCTGACTCTACCAGAGGGTTCAGATGGCTATGTGGTTTATTGTGATGCATCCAGAGTCAGCCTGGGTTTTGTTTTGATGTAGCAGGGTAAGGTCATAACTTATGCTTCCAGACAACTTACACTTATATTAAGTTTTCAGCATACTTTCATTTTATTCCTGCATTTTAGTTGTTTTATGCATGACTATATATTTGGGCCTATGTACTATAGCTTAGTTCAGATTACATCTTTCAGTATTTTTAACATGTTTACATTTCAGTCAGCCTTGAATATCCCTCATGCTTAGTACATCTGAAGTACTGACGCATACTCTATGTTGCATCCCATTATGATGCAGTCTCAGGTTCAGCCCCGTGATAAGCTCTTACCGGTGCATATCAGCTTAGTCAGGGGTGAGTCCTCATCCTCTGAGGACATTTTTATCATACTTTTTGGTTTAGTCAGATATTGTTAGTTCTAGTATTTTGGAACTAGCTGGGGACTTGTCCCAGCAGCTCATCAGTATTAGAGGCATTCAGACATAGAGTCATTATTCAGTTGATTTGGGTTGTATGGTTTGAACTCAATCATTTCTTTCAGATATTATCAGATACATTCTTTTAGTTTTACTCATTTCTTAGTTATGCTTCCATTTGTTTTAGAACTATATTCAGTATGTTTGTGATCTACAAGATTCAAGGTTAGCTTGAGGTTACTTGTGGCCCTAGGTCCTGTGTTACATCTAGGGGCTTACCTCGGGGCGTGACAGTGACATACTCTCTGATAAGCTAAGAATCATGGCTAGAATACCCTGAATGACTGGTGAAGCTACAAATCCTTCTAGAGGCTAGTCTGACCCCAGGCCATCAAATTGCAATTGAACACCCTCAACCCCTAGATGAGGTAACCACGCTGCAGCAGTAAGCGTATGAGCCTCGCCCAAGCCTTCTATTGACCTCATCATCATCATCTAAGAAGGAAAGAAACAATTGAAGTATAGCCTTTGATGGAGTGAAGAATGCACGATAAGGAATCAACGAGATAGAACTTTCTTAAGGATGCCCAGTAGCCTCCCATAGATAGGATACATACTTCATCATACCAATCCGTGAAACTCTACTAGACACCTGCCCTTGTACCAATGACACTAGTGAACCTAGAGCTTTGATACCACTTTGTCATGACCCAAAATCTAAGTCATGATGGCACCTACTACAATCCATAAGTAGGTAAGCCAACCCTTAGCCCAAAACTACAAGTAACGGGCTAACACAAGAAAGAAACCCCAAGATGAAGAAATATTAATAAATAGCTGAAGACAAGATAAACCAACAAAAGTAAAAGGGAAGGAAAAGAATAAAATATGTAAGAATCCCCCAAGACCTGGTGTCAGCCAGTACAAGTGCTACTACAACCTAGATGTTCTAGATAGATACAACAAAATAGGGACAATATCCTAAGATAGAGTAGAAGACTAGTCCAAAAGTAGAGAGAGATGGATTAACTCCGATCGCCAAGAGCTCACCCAATGTCTCCAGTCAGCAACTCTACACGAGGACAGAAATCAACGATGATAACTCATACTAGGATCTGCATCAACAAAAAGATATAGAAGTGTAGTATGAGTACAAAACCATATGGTACTCAGTAGGCATCATCGGCCTACTGAGCTCAAATAAGATATAAACATAACAAAATGTGAATATAACCCAAGGGTAAGAAAGATGAGTCTGAAAGAAATATAATCGTCAAAAGCTACATAAAAAGGAGAAATACCACCACAATATGAAAGACATAAAATAATAGTCTAGCAACAACAAAATTGGTCTTCCCCGCGTCAAAAAAGTGCACCCAAATAAAGCAAGCCAACTATACATTGAGTTCAATAGTAAAGATGTGCAAGGAATACCATGACATGCGATGTGAAATGAATGAAATGAGATATGGCCAATGCAATAATTAATAAAACCCTGAGTCACCTAATGGGCCACAGGAGATTACTAACCAATACTATATAATAATACTTGTAATATCCATACAGGTAGCCAGAGCTTATCAATAACATATAATCCACGTATAATCAGAAAACCCTGAGTATTCTCATGGGCCACCTAAGCTTACCAATAAAAATTAATACCATAATGTAAAACCCCACATGTATGCAAAAGGTTGGCACTGAATCTTATCAATATAATCCCACAAATCAATGGAAAGTAAGGTTCAAAACCATCCCTCAGACCAAGTGCATAAAAAAGAAATATTTTCCCATTAAGAAATCAGTAAAATAGTGATATACTATTTCTCTTTAGTAGCACAAGTTTATATAAACCATTTTCCCTTTTTATTAACCAAAAACAGTGATAAAAGTGGGATGTTCTCCCTGGAGCTCCATTCATTTAAAAAGGAAGTATTTGGGTTTTAAATGTTAGCAATCAGCTTAAACCAATAAAATATTTCCTTCATTTGAAAACCATTTTTAAAAAAGAAGGGTTCCTTATTAAGCCACCGAGCCATGCAACTTATCAATTTGTACCATTCAATTCCATTCAATTCATACCATAACGTAATCATATGCGGATAGGAATGAAAATGAATCAGTCCAAATGTATGTATGAATACATGAAAATGCACGCAACTATACTAAGATAGGGAATTTCACCCTTCATATCAAGATCGTACCAACCTAGAATATATCATATTCAACCATAGCCTTAGGCCCACAAATACTCATACCAAAGCTAAACATAGAAAAGTAACACGATAAGGACAGAAAGAAAGCTATGTAAGAAACTACTCTACCACGAACTACCCTATAACAAATTCTACGGCCGCCTATTCTTGTACAATTGCTAATAGGGAAACACTACACTAACTGCCAACCCCAAGGGACCCACCTAATAATAAACAAAACCATAACACCTACTTTATCACGAACCCTTATCTAATTCTTGGCTAAGGCTCCCTAAAATGAGCAACCATGACCACAAACAGCTTAAACTAAGCTAAGGCATCTAATCCTAAACCCAAGGATACTACACCGCCTACATTAAGTCTTACGGAAAGGCTACAGCCTATACTAAGGATTTTCTAGCCAGAATATACTCTAAGGACCCTAAATCACCTATAAGGATCAATATTCTTACTAGAAGCATGTCCAAAAAACAAGATCCCACCAGCAATTGGCAAATTATTATACTCATACTTCATATGAGCAAATTCTAGAAAAATTAAACTATAACCTACCGAGAAAGCTGAGCACGCGCGCACAATCTAAAAGACAAGAGTCTATCTCCCTCGAGAAGCATCCATAAGCAGCCACACTAGCATAACAACATTCTACATGTTAATACAAAGCTAACAGTACCCATATTGCTAATAATTTAGCCGGCTAGAAATTTGGATCAGAAGCGAGCTCGTGGGGCCCCTAACCTAAAACTAGAAACAAAAATCACCACAAGGTTCCCAACCTTGACAAGAGTGCATGTTCAAAACTCGAGAGAATATGCACCATTAAAAGAGCTCAAAACAGCCCCAAGAATCAAAAAATCAAAACGGAAATTAATGGAGGAAAATGGAAATTAAAGAGGCAACCTACCCGATTTAAAAGTTAATAAACAAATAACGATCGACAAAATAGTAACCTCCAAGCTTTGGGAAGGAACCAGGTGTTTTAATGGGGGTTTTAGGAGCAAAAGAAATGGAGAAACCAAGTTGGAATTTTAGGAAATGAGGGAGAGAAGAGGGTTGGCTAGATTATAAGCTGTCAGCCGCTATAGCGCCGGGGAGGCCATGATAGGCGTTTGTGCCACGATGCCCAGGAAGCCGCAGACACACAGGTTCTAAGGCGATGGCTAGGTGCAGGGGTGCTGATGACTGAGGTAGGAATGCACGCAGGGGCGCTGGCCTAGGCACAGGCGTGCGCTCACAAGCACAGCCCAGGCGGCGCCTTAGCACCATACCAGCATCCAAGAGCAACATCAACAGTAACATACCAAGGAAAGATTTTCAAGTGGCGGGCCTCTGGTAACACATCCAGGGTCCTACAAACACAAATGAGTTGAGATATTCAACAATAAATGGCATTCTGGATCTAACAGAATCAACAACAATCCCATCGGAGGTCGATTTAACGAAAAGTAGGCCCCGTGCCCAAAATCAACCTTTAGGCCAAAAATTCTAAAATGGAACCTAAGGGCCGAAATTAAGTCCGGAAGTGTCGGGACCCACACCAAAGGTTCCTCTAGCCCAAAGTTGATATTTCGTAGCTAACAGTGCTGGCAAAATTTTCATCCGAGGCTTTCTTCTCAGAATGTTTGCCAAAGTCAAATCTTCAAGCCCAACTGGCCTGAAAACACAGAATGAGAGAAAGTTCCAAGCTGAACAAAGTTATCGGATCTAGATCAAAGGTCCAACTAGACCAAAGTCCATTCTTCTAAGCTAACAAAACTGTCAAAATTCAATTCCGAGTATGTTTACCAAGAAAGTTGACCGAAGTCAAGGATTTTCTAAGTTGGAGTTCTAAAATAGGAAAATGGATATAACGACCTAATGAATGGCCCGAGGACTATACCGTCAGTCCCAACAAGTCATAAATGACCTATAGCTATTGCGTGAAAACTCAAAATACAGAAAATGCAAGGAAATAGAGAAATGACCTGGAGGGTCATTACATTAAGGAAGGGCAAGGCAATTGCATAGTAACTTGCTGGTGGTAATTCTTCACTCGAGGTAGGTTATGGTTATAATTGGAGTTAAGACTCATTTAATTACATTGTATGCGGTTGAATTAAGTAACTTATGATTATTCTTTGAATATGTTTGAAATTTATATATTTTTTGATTATGCTTGGATAAATAAGATAGATTTACATGAATTGATGAATGAGTTGAGATGAATAAGTGTGAGTATGCTTGAGTCACTTGTACTATTATAAGGGATAGTTCTGAAATGTTGGTTGTTTTGATATGGATATTCATATGATTATTATGGATTGGATACCACACCTGTATGGTACATGGACACCTATGTTTCCCTGCAAGTCATGGCTAGTGGGAAGAAATAAGACCCTTAACATGTGTGAACACTCTTTTATTTAGAATTGCGTTGTTATACTACATTTATGAATTTGAGACTAGAGGTATTGGTGACATTAATGAAAGTTAGATGGACATTGATTTCATTTGATATGACCACTAAAAGTGATTACTCTTTTATTTTGTAGTGGTATTCAGCGACTTATATTAATTTGAGATTTTTGTTGTTGACTTTATTTGAGATGACTAACAGTTGCTTGAATTATATGCTAAGTGTTCAAGTTCCTTTTACTTGTCATTTGATTTGTCTATATACTTGTTCTAACCTTGGTCGACCTTTGATACCTATCAGTACTAGTGTTCTATACTGATACCACCTTGTACTCTTCTTTTGATAAGTGCAGACCGTATTCTAAAGACTGAGACATGACCTCGGCTAGAATAAAAGACTCACTATGGATCAAAGGGTAAGCACTACTTCTCAGGCTGTCGTGAATCCTCTATGAATTATTGTCCTTCATTCGGATAATAGAACTCTTGTTATTTTACTTTTTAGTCATTATGGATATCTTAGACATTGTTTTGGACAAGAGTTCTTGTACGATGACTTTACGTTCTTAAGGGATGTTATAGTTTATAAATTTCCGCACATTATTATTTATATTAGCCAACTTTCTTTATGACTTAAGTTAATGGTTTGCTTTATTTATGTCTGCTAAAATTGGCTAAGTGTAAGGTTAAGCTTTGGTTTGGGTTGGTTCACCCAAAGGCGGGTTAGTTGGATGGTCCTGCTATATTGTACTCCATTTTTGCATCCTGGGATGGCATAATTAATTGTATTCTTCTTATGTCTTTAGTGACCTCATCTCTATTAATCTCACAAGGGATTTGATATTCTTTTGCCTCCTGTTGGACCTTTTCCTTGTGGGGATGATTATCTGTGTAATTATAGAGTGCCCATTCTTTTGGCCATATCTCTTTTAGTATGCACCTATTTTGCTGAAAAATAAATCATTGCGCTTCGTAATATTCTTCTTCCAGGGATAGGATGGAGACAGGGAATTTCAAGCAAAATATGATCTCCGGTTGAGCATGGACCTTATCGTCAATGATTTTTATTCACCGATGTAGTATAAATATCTTTGCATTGTAGGAGCCTTTGAAGCATGGAACCCAGAATCTTCATGGTTGAAACCATAGTATAAATCATTGTAGCTCAGGGATAATTTTGTCAAACACTCGGTATGCATTGCACTTAAATTCCATAAGGATATAATACTAGTGACATAAGTACCACAAGAACCATAAGAGATCTTGTGGGATGTCATTGATAACTTATATGAACACATGACAAAACAAGTACTTTAGGTTGACTCCAAAAAGCTTAAGGATCGACCCATCATGTATCCTGAAGATCTGGAGTTCATAAAACATCCTTCGTTCCATAAGGATGGATGGATCAAATAGGTTTACATATTGGCTGAATAATTTCGATAGATGATTGTCCATCCTGGATGAACAAGGTCTTGGTAGGTATAAAAGCATGAGAATTTGACTTATTGCTACCTTTTTGAAAAACCCCTTGTGTGGTTTGGAATATTATCACTTCATTAAAGTTGTTTGATGTTTGTGGTCTTGAACAAATATGTGACCAATGAATATGACTTGAACTACCTTTTGAAGGATATTCCTTTGGTCTTCATCTTGAGTTGATATCTGAAGTTCATGTAGATATCAAAAGCAATAATGAGGTGTTTTCTTGGAACTTCTGAGTCGTACAACTTAGTCATGATCTTTAACCCTGGAAAGAACTTGATTATGATAGGATGCTTTGTGATGACCTTGGTGGATAGGATATCATTTGATGTTGTGTTGAAATTCTTGAAATATGGAACCCATTAATCTTTGGGAAGGATAGCCTGGTTCATCATGGAAGCTGCAATACCAGTATCCATAAAAGCAATAACACAGATTGGTTTGTCCCATTTAGATAAGTAGATGTCAATTAGGACATGGGGGCCAACTACCGCTGTAATGTGATGGATTAATTCTTATGGTTTAGAAACCATGTAATGGTTATGCCCATGCTCTTCATATACCTTCATGGAGAAAAGAGTTTTCCCTGATGGTTCATCCTTCAATGAAATACAGATTCAAGATCATCATTTCTGGTGCCTGTGTAATACTTAATTTCCATAAGAAGCTAGGTCGACCCTATGTCTTGAGGAAAATTCATTGAAAAATTCCCAACTTTGTTGCAAATGAATCATTTGCCATTTTTCAAGGGATTGCATGGGCTTCTTCTCCTAAAGTATTTTGTATGTCGGATAAACCTGGAGTTTTCATATGGAGGCTTAGGCCATTTGAACCACTTGGATTTTTTATGTTGCCTGGGTGCATGGCAAGAGCAATCAAAATTTAGTGATAAGATCAAATCTAGTGTAGGCTTTATCTAGGACTGGATTGTTTTGAATGATCTGCTTTAGTACAGACCTCTTTGTGCAGATATCATCCACTGCATGGAATATCATTTGCCTGATATATCCAACCTGTGGGATCAATATGGATTGGAATTTTTCCTCAATGATCGTCATGGTGTGGGCTGACAACATCTTTGGTAGGGACAACATAAAGGCTTTCTTAGGCTAGGATCTCCGCCTTATTCAAAGTATATTTTTTCCATCTTCTGAAAGTGAACATTAATGATGTCCCTTTAAAATGTGACACACTTCATTTTGAAGAACTGTTATTGTAGCTTTTCTTACCTTTAGCCAATACCACACCAGAATACCTCTTGCAATATTATGATACTATAGGCAAAAGTCTAAGGATATGAGGAAGATATTTTTATCATGTATCCCAAGCAAATTTCACCAATCTCTCAAGATTCCATAGAACCTTGAAATGAGTTCTGACAGGATCGGGTACTTTTATCGCTCAACCAGATTCTTTGTTGCCATCCAAGTATAGAAATCTTGGATCCTTTGAGGATATATGAATGCTTTGACATCATCAAGAGTGAAGGTATAGAATCCAATTCCAACTAGTTTAGGTGTTGGTGGTTCTGATCTCCTTCTGGAATCGGTTCATCTGCCAATCCTTTCTGTGAATCGTCAATTTCAAAAACTTCTAGTTCTCTTGTTCAATTTATAAATATTGATGGATATGCTTCATCACCTGATTCATTTGAGGATTCATTAGTTTCCTCAACATATTCATTGGTGTCTTACGAGGGATCTTCACTTCCTTTGGTGTATCCTTCAGTAGGATCACTATTATATGGATCTTCAGTTTCTTCAGTGTTTCCTTCAATGGGATCATCAGCAAATGAATCATCACAGTACTTTGAGTATGTCTTCAGAGGATCAACATCATATGGATCATAAGTACTAGATCATAGGACATCATCATCTTTTATGCCGTAGAGGTCAGGGACAACATGATCACAGATAATCAAGTCATCATCCGATATAGCATAGTCTAGGACCTCCAAGTCAGAATCTTGGATAATTGATTCATCATCTGGAGCAGCTTGATCTGGGAGGATCAAGTCCTTTTTGTGACTTGAGATCTCATGTTTTCTAGGTCTGGCTCTTTTGAACTTTCACCAAACTCTTTTTTCCTTTTTGACTAGTTCTGGGTTTGCTTTTGGGCTGCCATGGAGTCCTATCATTCCCACACAAATTTGTCAATATCAAACTCAGGTTCCTTCTCTTGTCTTGGAGAGAAAGGCATTGGGCTATGTGAAACAAAAGGGAAGCTTGTAAATGAATAGACCAATTTCGATGGAGAGTATGTATGTGATGACATCGAGAAAAAAGTAGGCTTTTTAGGTGGACTCTAAGGCTTTGGTTGGTCAAAGGTACTGTATTTCAGTTGGTGTATTTGTTCTTTCAGGGATGCCATTTCTTTGTGTTGTTTGTCAAAAGAGTGGGATAGTGAAGTGCCTGGTGGATAGATACCATACTGAAGGCTTTTCATTCTCCATTCAAGGGCTTTGATGAGTCCAGCATGTTGTGTGGAAGCCTGTTCTACTTTATTCTTGATTGTCTCCACTTTGTTCATCATCTTGGTCTGAGTGTGAGCAACACTTCTGAGAGATGTTCCAAGGTGGGCTACCATCTTGTTTGGGCTGATAGCATTTTCAGTTTGCCAGTTCATTGTTGCTTCGATGTCACTCGTGGGTAACTTTTCTTCTGAGGGCAAGATGACAGTCCTTTTGGGTATTTTTGGAGCATGGATTATGCCATCTTTTTCAAAAGGTTGTTCAGACGGGAATTCAAGAGTATGACTGGAGGTGGAAGGGCTTATCATGAACATATGATGTTCAAAGATTTCTTTATTAGCAAAGGCTGTTCTATTGGGATTTTTGAGATGTGAGTGACCAAAAAATTAGCATACCAAAACGAAAGATAAATCTAAATGCTATGTTCATGATAAACCCTTCCAGCTCCAATCATACTCCTGAATTCCCATCTCAATAGCCTTTTGAAAAATATGGCATGATCCGTGCTCCAAAAATACCAAAAAAGAATGTCGTCTGCCCACAAAAGAAAAGTCACCCACGAATAATATTGAAGCAACAATGAATTGGTAAACTGAGAATGATATCAGCCAATACAAGGTGTTAGCCCACCTTGGCACATCTCTCAAAAGTGTTGCTCACACTCAGAACAAGATGATGAACAAAGTGGAGACAACTGAGAAGAAAGTAGAACAGGCTTCCACACAACATGCTGGACTCATCAAAGCCCTTGAACAAAGAATGGCAACCCTTCAGTATGATATATGTCCATTAGGTACTTCACTATCCCACTTCTTTGACCAAAAGGACAACGAAATAGCTTCCCTAAAGGAACATATACTCCATCTGTAATATGGTTCCTTTGACCAACCAAAGCCTCAGAGTCCACCTAAAAATCCAACCTTTTGCCCATGTCATCACATACATACTCTCCACCAAAATTGGGCCACTCTTTTACCAGCTTCCCTTCTGTTTCACACACCCCAATGTCTTTATCTCCACTACAAGAGAAGGAAATTGAGTTTGATATTGCCAAATTTGTGTTAGAACAAATGGACTACATCGCAGCCCAAAGCCAGTCTAAAAGGACGAAGAAGTTTGGCAAAATTTCCAACGATCCAGACCCAGAAACCATGATAATCTCAAGTCACAGAAAGGACTTGATCCTCATAATTCATGCTGATCTAGATGATGACTCAATCTATTCAGATTTGAGTTCAGATACCGACTTAAAGGTCCTAGACTATGCTACGCCAGATGATAACTTGATTATTTTTTATCAAGTTGTCCTTGACCTATATGGCATAGAAGGTGATGTTGTCTTAGGATCCAGTACTTATGATCCAAATGAAGTTGATCCTACAGAGACATTCTCAAATTCAAGTGTCGATTCACTTGCAGATGAACCCATTTAAAGATACACTGAAGTAACTGAAGATCCATATGATAGTGATCCTACTAAAGGATACATCGAAGGAAGTGAATATTCCTAACAAGACTCCAATGAATACTTTGAGGAAACTATAGAATCCTCAACTGAATTAGCTAATAAAGAATATCCATCAATATTCATAAATCGACCAAGAGAACCAAAAGTTTATGAAGTTGATGATTCACTGGAAGGAATGACAGAAAAACTGGTACCATAAAGGAGACCATAACCACCAACACCAAAATTGGTTGGAACTGGATTCCATACCATTAACCTTGATGATGTCAAAGTATGAAAATAGCCCCAACGGATTCAAGATTTCTATACTTGTATGGCAACAAAGAATCTAGTTGAGCTGGAAAAGTAACTGATCCTGTCACGCCCCGAGGTTACCCCCTAGACGTAACAGGGGACTTGGGACCACAACTTCCCCAAGCTAACCCTTGGTCATAGCATTCTCAAGCATAACAAAAGATAAGAGGAAGCATAATAGATAAATTCATAATAACATAAATGGATAATCAAGTAAAATAGGCATACAAGAACCAAAAAAAGACTCAAATACTGTCTATGTATGAAAAGCCTCTACTTATGACATAAAACGTTTCTAGGACAAGACCCTACCTAACTCGAAGTATGGAAATGAAAAGCTAATAGAAGCTAATAACATGACTAGTCCTCAACCTTAGAGGACTCACTAACAGCTGACATATAGAGTACCTGGAAGCTCTAGCCACGTGCCAGGGAAATGACTCCTGAATCTGCATCATCAAAGGATGCAACGCAAGATATGCATCAGTACTATAGGATGTACTGAGTATATGAGTGATGCATGAACATGATAAATAGTTTAAAACATGTTGAGTATGCTTTAACATTCGAAATCATACTTAAAAAGTAAAACTGGATGCAAATGACTCTATAAAACACCATAAGATGGAAACATGATCATAAACAAAAGTCAAAAATTTGAATAAGAGTCAAGTACATTTTGAAAGCATAAACTGTTTCTGTGGGAGGTTCTCTAACCAACATAGACCATGCGAGCTACATGGAATCCTATGTATACCCCCCATTAAGAGGACGTAATATACCTTGCCAGGGTATAAAGGCATGACTTTGGCGTGATCACTAAAATTGATGCCCAATAGAGGGGACTTGTAAACCTATAAGGGCACGTAGTTCTAGGACTAAGGGTACTCTCACCTTGTCCAACTCGGTGCTAAATACTACTCTCAAAACATACTTATAGCTCATATAATTCTAGGGCATATCTGATGCCAAAACTAATAATAACTGGTGTCATATTTGATGTCAAAAATGTTGAAAAGCAATAAGGCATATTTGAATGCCATTCAATTCAACTCATACATCTAAAGACTTAACATAGCCAAAATTCAAATCATGCATTTCCTTTCTAAATTCATACCTGAAGAATTCGGCATGCAATTTCATAAAATACATAAGGTCATGATATCTAATCATGTCAAATTTCTCTTGAAGACATGCAATTCAATGGAATCATGCTAGAAATCAACTTTAGAGCTTGGGCTTTTAAAACCAACGAAGGATCATAATCAAATCATAATTAAGCAATATGAAACCATGAATTTAAGCATAGAAACCGATTTCATAAGTTTTCCCCAATTTAGATCAAAACTATAATTTCACAAGCTTATTAGTTAACATAAGAATTGGTGGTTTTGGGCACAAGGGTGAAAGGAAACCATTGTTGAATACCCACATACCTTGATATAAGATAACTCACTTGAATTGGAAAGACTTACGAGGCTTGAACTTGGAGCTTGAGATTTGAAGCTTGGAGAAGAATTTCCCTTTTTGTGGGAAGAGTGAAGTAATGAGAAGGAACTTAAGCTAATGATGATGAAAACCCTTTTTGAAATATTCAAAATGACATCATTTAGGAGTTAAAAGGGTGGGTAATGACTAAAATACCCCTGGGACATATTTAAGAAAATCTGAAAAAATGGTCGATTTCAGGGACCACGAGTCAATTCTACCGGCCATCATTTGAACCACGACCCGTGGTTCTGACTCGTTATTCTTTGCCAACTAGTCAGGCTGCAAAAGCACTTCTACGGGTCAACCAGATGAACCCGTAGAATGAACGGCGGATCGGCATTTGGAGTCGTCGTTCCTGGGGACCTAGCTGGTCCTTGGTCAAACCACGAGTCAGGATTACGGTTCATCGTTTGGACGATGAGTCATAGGATTGATTCATCATTTCAGAGGGACTTCCCAACCCAATGATCTGAGTTCCACGAGTGGACAGGACGGACCCGTGGTTTGAACCACGGTCCGTAGAACCAACTCGTGGTTCCAGACCAGATATTGAATCAACCAAAGCGAATCAACGTTCCATTCCACGACCCGTGGTTAGAACCACGGTCCGTGGTTTGGACCCGTTCCTGAAACATGAAATTTTTCTGAGATTTCAACTTAGATAGCTGGTTTAATTTTCGGGGTGTTACAATATCTCCCCCTTGGGATCATTCGTTCTCCAATGAATACTAAACAAGGAAAACTGAAGAGAAAACATCCCAACCAGCTACAGAACATGGAAATCAAAGAGTAAACATAAAAACTAAACTTTTCAACTTGAAAACATGATAAACTAACTTCGTAAAACATGGATGCATGCTAGAATCATGAGAGGAACTGGTGGAATAGAATAAGAGGGACATACTAAGGAGGAAACTAGTACCTAAAGCTGGAAGTGACTCAGAAGGAAAGAGATGGGGATATTTGGCCTTCATGGCCTCTTCTGCTTCCCAAGTAGCTCCTTCAACAAGCTGATTTCTCCAAAGAACTTTTACCGAAACAACTTCTTTATTCCTCAACCTCCGAATCTAACAATCAGGGATCTCTACGGGAACCTCCTCATAGGTGAGACTATCTTTCACACCCACATCCTCCAATGGGACAATCAAGCTCGGATCACCAACACACTTCTTCAACAAGGACACATGGAAAATGGGATGAACTACTTCCAACTCTGATGGCAAATCCAACTCATAAGTAACCTTACCAACCTTACTCAGAATCCGATAAGGACCTAAAACCTATGTGACTAAGTAAATATCGACGAAGGTATTTGAGCTCGAGATTGTGAAGGGGTACTTTGGCCTAGAATTTGAAATGGTCAAATGTATATAAGTGTTAAGTTAAGTTATAAGGAGGAGGGTTTTGAAAATGAGATAAAACAAGTGAGGTACTTGCTCGACTTATCTAAGCTCTTAGGTGACAAGTAGGTGCATCACCTACCTACGCTAACGAACTAAGTTTCGAGGGCCGATTACGGGCAGCAACACCATGGATTATTAGACCTAATGGTAGCCCAAATGAAGCTTAAAGTTGGCCCATCAAAGCACAACCAAATCTGGCCCAAACAACTACAAAAGGGAGCCACCAATATTGACCACATTTTGACCCAAGAGAAGCCCAAAATCAGCCCCAAAACTTAACCCTTTTGAGGCCCAAGCAAAGGGTAATTTTGGCCCAAGTTTCTTGACCCATTTTGGCCCAAATATACTCAAAAAAAGTCGGCCAAAAAGGTCCCTTTATACAGGCCATTTGCTGATCAATGTTGATCACAAAAAGCTGGAAAATTCTCTCTTATCTCATTTCCTTTTGGCAGCCCTTCTCTCCCTTTAGGGTTCTAAGAAGACCAAGATTAATTCAAGCTTAAGGTGAGTTAATCAACTTGTTATCTTGGTATTAATATACTACATATAGCTAGGATATCCTATGGTAAGAAAGACATGAACTATGGCAGCCCTTTTCTTATGATTTAACACATGGAAATTGTGTAACAATTAAGAAATTTCTTCTTCTCTTGTTGGTGTATGTGTAGGGGGTACTTAAGCTTTTAAAGCATCAATAAAAAGAGGATAAAAACACACCTTCAAGTGTGGTAAGTACTCTGCCCATAATAATATTTTTGGATTGAAGTTCGGATGGACAATTGTTGTTGAATTGTTGTTAAGAACTCACGGGACGGCGATCGGAAGCCGTGGGTTCAATGTGTTGCTATTGTATTTCGGCATGGTGAGTTGTGTAGGGGATGTTTGATGTGTTTTGTATTATTGGAGGCAGTAGGTTGGTGTGTGTGTGATGTGTATTGGATAAGGGGAGAAAGGTGTGACGATACACCTTTAATTAATGCAAAATACGTAAATCTGCCCGGGAAATGTTTAGCTACTGTTTTGGGAATGTTGCAGCAGGTTTAAGAGCTAATATTAGCTTCATTATACCCTTGTGTTGTAGATTAACTTAATAAGGGAAAGTCCAAGTTGTGGTAAGCGCAATCTTCGGAAAGGAACGAGGTATGTTAAGGCTTCTTTATTTCCTTATCGGCATGAATCTAGAAATAGAACTCTAAATCTCCGAAAGAAGGAATTTGAGTATTTTGTTGTAAGAGAGCTGATTTGGTAACTCAACAAGTCTTAAGGAACTAATTTATACATTATGGTGATTCAAGTCGCCTTCTTATAAAAATCTGATTATTTTTGCACGAAATGTAAGTTATCCTTTTGTCAAGTTTCTTCTTTGTATTGTGATCTCTAATCAAGCTTTAGAAAGTATACAAGGAAAGTTAGAAAGTCAAATCCCCATTTATATGTGTTTGGTATGTTGAGTCCAACACCTAGTAATCCAAGGCTAAAGAAGTTATCTAAATGAACATTCATAAATAACAAGAATAGCTTGGAAGGTCAATCTAGTAATACACTTATTATGCATGGTTTGCGTGTTAGTGTGCACTGAGGTGCTACTGCCATATTGAGGCTATTATATACATAGTGTGCACCGAGGTGCTACTGCCATATTGAGGCCATTATATACATAGTGTGCGCCGAGGCGCTACTGCCATATTGAGGCTATTAAATATAGGGTGCGCCAAGGCGCTGTTGTGGTTCAGTGTGGGTTATAAATAGTGAGTTGCAGCGTGAGTTAATGCATGTGTTGTGTTCTAAAAAAGAATAAAGGAGAAAGAGCTTAACGAGTCTTACCAATTACAGTTTACAAGTTTCATATTTTATCTTGTTCGGATTTACTACTTGCGACTTGCTTTTATGTTTCTACCTTACATGCCAGTACATTATTGTCGTACTGACGTCCCCATTGCCTGGGGGCGCTGCATACATGCCTGCAGGTCCAGACAGATATCCAGACAGATCTCTTCAGTAGGAGTTGCAATGTTCAGCCATTTTTGTAAGCTCCATTCTTCCTGGAGCTGACAAGTCAGAGGTCTAGCTTATATTTTGGCCAGGTTATGTATATGTACAACTTATGGGTAGTACAGGGCCCTGTCCTGGATATGAGATATTTTACTTACTCCTAGAGGCTTGTAGACGTGTATATGTATATCAGTGTTGGGTATGGCCTTATCGGCCTTGTTATTGGCTATCTACTATTATAATAGCCTTGTCGGCCTTGAGTTGTTTACCTACTATTGAGCTTTCAGTTTTTCAAATTGCTATTCTTAGAGACCTTGTCAATCTCAGACCTCCAACAGGTTCAATAGAGATATACTCTATTTTGGCACCCTCGGCCTTTTGGGGCTCCGAGTGTCGATCATGCCTCCTATGGTTTGGGGCATGACAAAATTGGTATCAGAGCATGTCAAATCCCAGGGAGTCTACAAGCCGTGTCTAGTAGAGTCTTGCTTATGGGTGTGTTGTGCACCATACCTATAATCATGAGGCTACGGGACATTTAGGAATTGTTATCCTTCTTTCATTTGCTAGATCGTGCAATAGAGCAAGGTCATAAGATGTTTGAAGTCTAATTCATGTTTTTCTATTTCTTGTTTACAGAAATGCCTGTGACCAGACAAATGAGTAGCCGACGGGTTGGCACGGATACGGGGGAAGGTACTAGTCATTCCCCGCCTATCCGATTGGATAGATTTGAGGCTCAAAGTGAATCACCGACACCAGAGATCCCAGTTTATCAAGTACCCGATGAGACTAGAGGGGATCCAGTACCCCTGACCCCACCTGCTCCAGTGGCATCTGAGATAGCTAGAGATGAACCAGCACCTGTAGCTCCTCCACCTGAAGCAGAGGACCAGGACATCAGGAGTGCTGTTCGATTATTGACCCAGATGGTAGCCACACAACAACAACAAATTGGGCCATCAACGAGTGCTAGGTCAGGTGGCTCAGAAAGTTCTAGGGCTCGAGAGTTTATCAGCCTAAGTCCTCCTATATTTACAGGCTCTGACCAACGTGAGGATCCTCAGGAGTTTATTGATCAGACTTATAGAGTACTTCGAGTCATGCATGCAACAATAGTGGAGGCAGTGGAGTTTGCATCTTTCAGGTTACGAGATGTGGCCATTTTATGGTTCGAGGCTTGGGATCGGTCTAGGGGATCAAATGCACCCCCAGCTGAATGGGAGGAATTTTCAGAGGCCTTCCTAGCTCACTATCTTCCACAGGAGGTGCGAGAGGCCAGACTTGATCAATTTCTAGCCCTTAGGCAGGGCAATATGAATGTTCGACAGTACAGCCTCAGGTTTAATTCATTAGCCAGGTACGCCCCCGATATTGTGAGTACGATGCGAGCTAGAGTTCATCGATATGTGCGTGGCCTTAAGTATGAATTGATTAAGGGATTAACAATAGCAGCCACACAAGAGGATATGAATATTTCTAAGATACAGGCTATTGCTCAGACTGCAGAGGATCTTGAAGTACAAATTGGAGATAACCAAAGCCGAGAAAGGGATCAGAATAAGAGGGCTAGATCTACTGGGTCCTATGTAGAGCCACGAGGTAATGTTAGGCCACATTTTAATAGGTGATCACCCCACCCTACTAGTGGTGCCCCATATCAGTTGCAAAGGCAGAGGTATGATCATTTTTCTCAGACTGGACCAGGCCACAGTTCAGGTGCATCCAGTTCCTATCGCCAGGGGCATTCGGGTCAGATGAGGCCACCTTTGCCACCTTTCAGTGCGGTAGGAAGCATCCGGGGATATGTCGCCTGGGTTCAGATACTTGTTATTCGTGTGGGCATCCTAGTCACTTTATGCGAGACTGTCCGAGTAGAGGTAGAAGTGAGATATCCCAGCCTACAGGGTCGATGGCAGCTTCTTCATCTACTATTTGTCCCCCTAGGACAGGACAACAGGCTACACCAGGTCGTGGTAGAGGTAGAGGAGGAGGAGGAGCATCCAGTTCAGGCGGTGGTCAGAATCGCACTTATGCTCTAGCCGGTCGCCAGGACTTGGAATAGTCACCTGATATTGTTACAAGTACATTGACTATTTTTACTCATGCTGTTTATGCACTTATAGATCCTGGCTCTACTCTTTCATATGTTACCCCGCTCGTTGCTGGTAAGTTGGGGGTAGGCCCTGAGTTATAGCCTAGACCATTTGTTGTATCTACGCCGGTTGGTGAATCTATTATAGCTAGACGAGTTTATCGAGATTGTGCAGTGTGGATTTATGACCATCTCACTTCAGCTGATCTAATCGAATTAGATATGATTGACTTCGATGTCATTATGGGCATGGACTGGTTAGCTGCATGTTATGCTAATATCGATTGTAGAACTAAGGTTGTCAAATTCCATTTTCCAAAAGAGACAATCCTGGAGTGGAAAGGTAATGCTGCCACGCCAAGGGGTAGGTTTATTTCCTACCTTAAAGCCCAGAAAATGATTTCTAAAGGCTATATTTATCATTTACTCCGAGTCCAAAGTATAGAAGAAGGACCAGTGACTCTTCAATCAGTTCCCGTGGTGAATCAATTTCTAGATGTATTCCCGGATGAGCTTCCAGGAATCCCTCCAGAAAGGGAAATTGAGTTTGCCATTGACCTACTCCCAGATACTCAGCCAATATCAATTCCCCCTTACAGGATGGCTCCTGCAGAATTAAGAGAGTTAAAGGAACAATTAAAGGATTTACTCGAAAAAGGTTTCATTAGGCCTAGTACATCGCCATGGGGCGCACCAGTTTTGTTTGTTCGTAAGAAGGATGGGTCCTTGAGAATGTGTATCGATTACCGACAACTGAACAAAGTTACAATCAAGAATAAGTATCCGCTTCCAAGGATTGATGACCTTTTTGATCAGTTGCAAGGCGCCAAATGTTTTTCAAAGATTGACTTGCGGTCGGGGTATCACCAGTTACGTGTTAAAGGGGTAGATGTTCCAAAAACAGCCTTTAGGACAAGGTATGGCCACTTTGAATTTCTAGTAATGTCTTTTGGGCTTACTAATGCCCCAGCAGCTTTTATGGACCTAATGAATCGGGTATTCAAGCCATTCCTAGATGTATTCGTGATCGTATTTATTGACGATATCCTGATTTACTCGCGGTCCAAAGCCGAACATGCTGATCATTTACGTGCAGTATTGCAAACACTTCAGAATCATAAATTATATGCGAAGTTCTCCAAATGTGAGTTTTGGTTGACTTCAGTGGCTTTTCTTGGCCATATAATTACAGAAAAAGGTATTAGAGTTGACGGCCAAAAGATTGAAGCAGTAAAGAATTGGCCGAGGCCCTTGAATGCTACAGAGATCCGTAGTTTTTTGGGCTTAGCAGGTTATTACCGAACGTTTGTAGAAGGGTTTTCTTCTATATCTGCACCATTGACAAAGTTGACTCATAAAGCTGCCAAGTTCCAGTGGTCTGATGCATGTGAGCAGAGTTTTCAGGAGTTGAAGGACAGGCTTACTTCAACACCTGTCTTAACTCTGCCAGAGGGCACAAAAGGTTATGTTGTTTATTGTGATGCTTCAAGGATTTGGTTAGGTTGCGTTTTAATGTAACATGGTAAAGTTATTGCCTATGCCTCGAGACAACTAAGAAAGCACGAACAAAATTACCCTACTCACGATCTTGAATTGGCAGTAGTTATATTTGCCTTGAAAATTTGGCGCCATTACTTGTTTGGAGTCCATGTAGACGTGTTTTCGGACCACAAAAGTCTACAGTATTTATTCAAACAGAAGGATTTAAACCTAAGGCAAAGAAGGTGGCTAGAGTTACTAAAGGATTATGACGTAGATATTTTGTACCATCCAGGGAAGGGCAATGTAGTGGCCGATGCACTTAGCCGCAAATCCATGGGAAGCTTGAGCCACGTGAAAAATAGAAAGATTGAGATGACAAGAGAACTACATCAGTTAGCTAATTTGCAGGTTCGACTACTAGACCAAGGTAATGGGGAGTTGTTATTCAAAGCACAGCGGAATCCTCACTTATGACAGAGGTAAAGGAAAGACAATATAATGATCCAGAATTAGTAAGATTGAGGGAGGAAATTCCACAACAGAAGCAACCACTAATAGAGCTTAAGGAGGATGGGGTTCTGAGATATCAAGGTCGTCTATGTGTACCTAACGTCAGGGAGCTTCGGGAGAAAATTTTGGCAGAAGTTCACTATTCCCGCTATTCAATCCATCCAGGAGCGACGAAGATGTATCATGATCTTCGACAGATTTATTGGTGGAATAATAGGAAGAGAAATATTGCAGAGTTTGTAGCCCAATGCCCGAATTGTCAACAGGTAAAAATTGAACACCAGAGACCCGGAGGTCTAACTCAAAGTATAGTGATACCTACCTGGAAATGGGAGGTGATCAACATGGACTTTATTACAGGCTTACCCCGTACTTATCGGAAGTATGATTCCATATGGGTGAGTGTAGATAGACTTACAAAATCAGCTCACTTTTTGCCAGTCAGGACAACTTATACTGCTGAAGATTATGCCAAGTTGTATATTAGTGAAATAGTTCGACTTCATGGTGTCCCAATTTCCATCATTTCAGCTAGGGGTGCTCAGTTTACATCAAATTTCTGGAGGTCTTTCCAGAGAGGCTTAGGTACTCAAATAAGTCTCAGTACAGCTTTTCATCCACAGACAGATGGACAAGCTGAACGCACTATTCAAACACTCGAAGATATGCTACGAGCTTGTGTACTAGATTTTAAAGGGAGTTGGGATGACCATTGCCACTAATTGAGTTTGCTTATAATAATAGCTTCCATGCAAGCATTCAAATGGCTCCTTATGAGGCTTTATACGGGCGAAAGTGTAGATCACCAATTGGATGGTTTGAAATTGGAGAAGCAGGATTATTAGGGCCAGACCTAGTTAATCAGGCAATGGAGAAGGTGAAGCTAATCCGAGAAAGATTACTAACAGCCTAGAGTAGGCAGAAATCATATGCAGATGTGCGACGTCGGGATTTGGAATTTAATATTAGTGATTGGGTTTTCCTAAAAGTTTCGCCCATGAAATGCGTTATGCGATTTGGTAAAAAGGGAAAGCTTAGTCCAAGATATATTAGACCATACAGGATCATTCGAAGGG
Source organism: Jaltomata sinuosa (assembly GCA_003996215.1). Taxonomy (NCBI): domain Eukaryota; kingdom Viridiplantae; phylum Streptophyta; class Magnoliopsida; order Solanales; family Solanaceae; genus Jaltomata; species Jaltomata sinuosa. Next base: position 4,104 of record QJPP01002308.1, on the reverse strand, counting down.
TAGGAAAAGTGGCATATGAGCTAGATTTACCCAAAGAATTGGAGACAGTCCATCCTGTATTTCATGTATCGATGCTACGAAGGTGCATAGGAGATCCTTCACGTATTATGCCTATTAAAGATGTTCAACTTTCTGAAGACTTATCCTATAAGGAAGTACCAATTTCTATCCTAGATCGTCAAGTTAGGAAGCTCAGAACCAAAAAAGTAGCCTCAGTAAAGGTGTTGTGGAGAAATAATAATATTGAGGAAATGACGTGGGAAGCCGAGGAAGAAATGAGGAAAAAACATCCCCAGTTATTTATGACTTGAAGATAGTACAGAGGTAAGTCATATTCTTATATTCTTGATACTCTTCCTACTATGCAAATATGCTCAGGTTTGAACATGTGAAAATGATTACATTTAATTATATATAGTTGTATCGCCCTGTGAGGCATCGTGCTGGACTTTTGCTGAGTTTCAGGTTTTTGGATAGTCCCAATTATAAAGGAAACTCTGTCGAAATTTCAAAAAAAATCCTAAGGGACTAGAGCTCTATATGCATTACCCTCATTCGAGGATGAATGATTCTAAGGGGGGAAGGATATAACACCCCGTACCTTTCAAAACCTATGTGACTAAGTAAATATCGATGAAGGTATTTGAGCTCGAGATTGTGAAGGGGTACTTTGGCCTAGAATTTGAAATGGTCAAATGTATATAAGTGTTAAGTTAAGTTATAAGGAGGAGGGTTTTGAAAATGATATAAAACAAGTGAGGTACTTGCTCGACTTATCTAAGCTCTTAGGTGACAAGTAGGTGCATCACCTACGTACGCTACCGAACTAAGTTCCGAGGGCCGATTACGGGCAGCAACACCATGGATTATTAGACCTAATGGTAGCCCAAATTAAGCTTAAAGTTGGCCCATCAAAGCACAACCAAATCTGGCCCAAACAACTACAAAAGGTAGCCACCAATATTGACCACATTTTGACCCAAGAGAAGCCCAAAATCAGCCCCAAAACTTAACCCTTTTGAGGCCCAAGCAAAGGGTAATTTTGGCCCAAGTTTCTTGACCCATTTTGGCCCAAATATACTCAAAAAAAGTTGGCCAAAAAGGTCCCTTTATACAGGCCTTTTGCTGATCAATGTTGATCACAAAAAGCTGGAAAAATTCTCTCTTATCTCCTTTCCTTTTTGGCAGCCCTTCTCTCCCTTTAGGGTTCTAAGAAGACCAAGATTAATTGAAGCTTAAGGTGAGTTAAACAACTTGTTATCTTGGTATTAATATACTACATATAGCTAGGATATCCTATGGTAAGAAAGACATGAACTATGGCAGCCCCTTTCTTATAATTTAACACATGGAAATTGTGTAACAATTAAGAAATTTCTTCTTCTCTTGTTGGTGTATGTGTAGGGGGTACTTAAGCTTTTAAAGCATCAATAAAAAGAGGATAAAAAAACACCTTCAAGTGTGGTAAGTACTCTGCCCATAATAATATTTTTGGATTGAAGTTCGGATGGACAATTGTTGTTGAATTGTTGTTAAGAACTCACGGGACGGCGATCGGAAGCCGTGGGTTCAATGTGTTGCTATTGTATTTTGGCATGGTGAGTTGTGTAGGGGCTGTTTGATGTGTTTTTGTATTATTGGAGGCAGTAGGTTGGTGTGTGTGTGATGTGTATTGGATAGGGGAGAAAGGTGTGATGATACACCTTTAATTAATGCAAAATACGTAAATCTGCCCGGAAAATGTTTAGCTACTATTTTGGGAATGTTGCAGCAGGTTTAAGAGCTAATATTAGCTTCATTATACCCTTGTGTTGTAGATTAACTTTATAAGGGAAAGTCCAAGTTGTGGTAAGCGCAATCTTCGGAAGGAACGAGGTATGTTAAGGCTTCTTTATTCCTTATCGGCATGAATCTAGAAATAGAACTCTAAATCTCCGAAAGAAGGAATTTGAGTATTTTTTTGTAAGAGAGCTGATTTGGTAACTCAACAAGTCTTAAGGAACTAATTTATACATTATGGTGATTCAAGTCGCCTTCTTATAAAAATCTGATTCTTTTTGCACGAAACGTAAGTTATCCTTTTGTCAAGTTTCTTCTTTGTAGTGTGATCCCTAATCAAGCTTTAGAAAGTATACAAAGAAAGTTAGCAAGTCAAATCCCCATTTATATGTGTTTGGTATGTTGAGTCCAACACCTAGTAAGCCAAGGCTAAAGAAGTTATCTAAATAAACCTTCATAAATAACAAGAATAGCTTGGAAGGTCAATCTAGTAATACACTTATTATGCATGGTTTGCGTGTTAGTGTGCACCGAGGTGCTACTGCCATATTGAGGCCATTATACACATAGTGTGCACCGAGGTGCTACTGCCATATTGAGGCCATTATATACATAGTGTGCGCCGACGCGCTACTGCCATATTGAGGCTATTAAATATAGGGTGCGCCGAGGCGCTATTGTGGTTCAGTGTGGGTTATAAAGAGTGAGTTGCAGTGTGAGTTAATGCATGTGTTGTGTTCTAAAAAGAATAAAAGAGAAAGAGCTTAACGAGTCTTACCAATTACATTTTACAAGTTTCATATTATATCTTGTTCGGATTTACTACTTGCGACTTGCTTTTATATTTCTACCTTACATGCCAGTACATTATTGTCGTACTGACGTCCCCATTGCCTGGGGGCGCTGCATTCATGCCTGCAGGTCCAGACAGAAACCCAGATAGACCTCTTCAGTAGGAGTTGCAGAGTTCAGCCATTTTGGTAAGCTCCATTCTTCCTGGAGCTGACGAGTCAGAGGTCTAGCTTATATTTTGGCCAGGTTATGTATATGTACAACGTATGGGTAGTCCAGGGCCCTGTCCTGGATATGAGATATTTTACTTACTCCTAGAGGCTTGTAGACGTGTATATGTATATCAGTGTTGGGTATGGCCTTGTCGGCCTTGTTATTAGCTATCTACTAGGATAATAGCCTTGTCGGCCTTGAGTTGCTTAACTACTATTGAGCTTTTAGTGTTTCAAATTGCTATTCTTAGAGACCTTGTCGGTCTCAGACCCCCAGCAAATTCAATAGAGATACACTCTATTTTGACACCCTCGGCCTTTTGGGGCTCCGGGTGTCGGTCATGCCTCCCATGGTTTGGGGCGTGACAGGTGACACCATTAGGAAAACCCAATAATCAACTTCAAATTCCAACTCCCTTCTCCTCACATCTGCATAAGATTTTTGTGGACTCTGAGCGGTCTTAAACCTTTCCCTAATAAGCTTAACCTTCTCCATAGTCTCATGAACCGAATCTGGACCAATTAAGGCTGGCTCACCTAACTCAAACCAACCAATAGGAGTTCTACATCTCCGGTCATAAAGTGCCTCGTATAGAGCCATCTGGATGCTAGAGTTAAAGTTGTTGTTGTAGGCAAACTCGATAAGAGGTAAGTGATCATCCTAATTACCTTTGAAGTCAATCACACACGCTCTCAACATATCCTCCAATGTTTTAATAGTGCATTATGCCTGGTCGTCTCTCTGAGGGTGAAAAGTTTTGCTAAGCTTTACCTGGGTACCAAAATCTTTCTGAAACGATCTCCAAAACTGAGATGTAAACTGAGGACCTTTATCAGAAATGATAGACAAGGGAACACCATGCAATCAAACTATCTCTCGAATGTAGAGTCTGGCATAATCGTCTGCTGAATCAGTAGTCTTAACAGCAAAGAAGTGGGATGACTTGGTCATCCGGTCGACAATCACCCAAATGGAATCATTTTGCCTTCGAGTACGAGGCAAACCAGTAATAAAGTCCATATTGATTGCTTCCCATTTTGTCAATATCTTGAATCATGCCACCCGACATTTAATTCTCCACCTTTACTTGTTGTCAGTTGTTGACAGTTGGGACACTTAGCCACAAACCTGGCTATGTCCCTCTTCATACCATTCCACCAAAAGACTTCCCGTAGATCACGATACATCTTAGTAGCACCTGGATGAATGGAATATCTAGAACTGTGAGCCTCAGTCAGAATCTGTTGTCTCAACCCATCTACATCTGGCATACATAAGAGACCCTGATAATGAAGCATACCATCTCCCCCTTTGAAGAAA